>JAJOZX010004769.1:0-172500 GCA_023014485.1 Bathynomus jamesi | reverse complement strand
AAAGGTACAGCAAGCAAATTATTACTCAATCATTCTGGACTGTACTACAGACGTAAGTCACACCGAACAAATGACGATAATATTGCGTCACGTTGATGAGAAGTCGGGAGACATTGAGGAACATTTTGTCGGATTTATACCGGTAGAAAAAACTACGGCTGAAGAATTAGCAAATTGCGTACTTTCAGAAATCCACAACCCAGGACTGGACATCAAAAACTGCCGCGGACAAGGATACGATAATGGAGCTAACATGCGGGGAGAAAAAAGTGGTGTAAAAATAAGAATACTAAATATTAATCCTTTGGCCTTCTTTACACCTTGCGGATGTCACAGTTGGAATTTAGTGCTTGGTGATGCAGCAGCGTCTTGTACAAAGGCTAGATTATTTTTTGGTGTTTTGCAAAGACTGTATACGTTATTTTCTGGTTCATCCAAAAGGTGGAACGTGTTAAAAGAAAGAGTAAATATTACTGTTAAGCCTTTGGCTGAAACCAGATGGGAATGGAGTGGAGCGTGTGAAGGCCGTCCGATACCAATTAAAAGATATTGCTGATTGCCTAGAAAAACTGCCAGAAATAAGCAGCGATCCTACATTTTGTAGTGAATGTAGTTCGATACAAGAAGAAATTATGTCGTACGAGTTTGTACTTTCATTAGTAGTGTGGTACGATATTTTACTGAAAATAAACCTAATTAGTAGAGTACAACAAAAGTGTAATATGCAGTTGGACACGGCATTGAAACATTTTGAGGAATTTCTATGCTGACTAGATGATTATTGAAGAAGCGGATTTCACTTTGCTCTAGTGACTGCCAATAAGATAGCTGATGAATTGGACATTCCGAGGGAATTTAAACAAATTAAGCTACGTAAGAAGAAAGTACATTTTGATTACGAATGTCCAAACGAAACTAGTGCTAACCCTGCAGACGTTTTCAGAACTGAATATTTTAATGTCATCGTCGACGTGATTCGTGGAAGTGCTAGACCTCGATTTGAAGGGTTAAAAACCTACTCCACCAATTTTGGTAGTCTGATGAAGAACTTTTACAGTTGTAAAAAACTACAAGTACTACTTTCGCTGTCTCGGTCGTCCGACTCAGATATAACTGGCGAAGAATTATTTGAGGAACTAAGAATGTGTACCAAGATTGTATACCTCCAAATGTAGATTATGATTCACTAAAATATATTATAGATAATAATTTAATTGAAGTTTATCCCAATGTTTATGTAGCATTAAGAATTATATTAACAATTCCGGTTACAGTTGCTTCAGCAGAAAGATCTTTTTCAAAATTGAAATTAATAAAATCTTACTTAAAATTTACTGTGTGTCAAGAGAGATTATCTGCATTGGCGATTCTGTCTATTGAACATAGTTTGGCTTCAAAATTAAATTATTCCTCTGAAATTCCTCCTCCACCCCCAGCTTGTAATAATATGCTGGTCAACTGAATGTTTTGAGATTTTTTCTTCTGAAAGCATCTTGATTTGTCTAGCAGGTCTTGTTGAGATCTAAAACATGTTCATAATGTCTTGCTTTGACTTGAAAACTGGCAACAATTCTCTGTGATCGATCCTAGCATGCACAACCATCTCTTCTCTCTTGCCCATACACTGCATGAGCTGCAGCTGAAACTTCCTGGACTGCTCTTTCACAGCTTTGAGTGTGACCTGAGTAGTTCTCAACTTCAAGTGGAGACCTGAGAAGCTCCTCAACTACTCCTCTTGATATCTTACAAGTGAAGAGTAGCTCATACAGTTTCTCCTTATCCCAATTAATCAGAGTAATTGGAGAAGTGGCATCAAAATTCAGTTTAGGGTTTCTATGAGTTCTCAGACTCATGTTTCCATACTCAGACTTACCTCTGATCTTCTTGATCATCTCAACCCCTCATGCCCTCTCCTCCTCATCCTCACTGCACATGAGAGAGGCAATGAGGTTCTCACTGTGAGCATGATATTCTCCACGAACTATCACATGAGTGATTATGTTCCTGACTTCAGAGGTCTGGCTTCTCAGCAGTCCCAGAGCGGTCACAATATGGTGAGGTCCATGCCTCATGTGGTGCTTCACCTTGATCTCAAAATACATCTTGCAGTAGAAGTCCAGGCAGTAGTTCAGCTTCTTCAACACCTCTCCCTTCAGACAATGCTGCCTCATCCACAGCATCAACAGAGCCTCACCTGAAGTTAGCCAGCATGACTGATTCAGTGGGCCACACTTCAGACCAGCAACTTCCTTGCTCAAATCTCCTGTCTTGAGAGTTTTGATCAGTAGGTAGCAGTTCTTCTGGTCAGTGCTAAGGTTCTGTACAATGTCTTCTGGCAGTTCAATTATATCTTCTCCTGGCAGAGCCTTGAAGCTAAAGTTCACAGGTATGTCATTGATCTTCTCCAAAAGTTTTCCTATTGGGCCACTGAACCCGGACTTGTGCATGTAGGGACCATCAAGCTTGATGATCATGTGTCTGAGGCTGAGTTCATTAATATGCAACTGGCATATCAGCCAGTGACACTTGTGACCTAGCAGTCTCTCCAAGTGAGTGATGGCTGCTCTATCAGGTCCTGTGTTTGTGGAGTCACCACCAAGGACCACAATAGTATCTTTAACAACATGAGCACTAATCCACCGAAACAGAGCCTGAGCTATCTTCAGTGCAGGTTTCTCATTTCCTTCAGGTTCTTCTGGTGTACAATAGAAGAGATACTTCCCCTCAGGTTCCCAGGTAACACTATAGTGCTCTTCAGTTGTAATATCAGGATGGAAGCAGCCAGTTTCTTCATTGTACCTCATGATCTTTGTCTTCTTATCTTGTTTTCCATCAAAGAAAATTCCCTTGATCTCCTCTCCCTCTGTCCTTTTCTCCAGGGCCTCCACCGCGGCACCTATTACAGACTCCTTGCCCCTCCACATCTTCATCCTGTCAATAGCTAGATATGCCTTATCAGCAGATAGATGACCAGCTTTCATGAGATCTTGCAAGAAACCAGTTGCAATGGCTGCTGCAGGAGTGTTTGCCACTTTGAACCTGACTGCAGCCGCAGCAGTGCTTGAGATATCCATGTAGTTCCTCCTGGCAGAGGTGGAGACTTTGCCAGTGTTGACACTGGAGCTTGTGCCTGGTGCAGTACTGGAAAAATCTGTGTCAGCAGGAGCTGCTGCTCTGCCTGGAGACTCTTGCAAGGAAGTCACCTCATCTTCATCATCATCAGCAGCAGCTCTAAGCAGTAGCTCCTTTTCTTCTTCCTCTTTTCTGTTTCTCTTCTCAGCTGCCTTCTGTTCTTCCTCCTTCCTCTTAAGCAGCCTTCACCTGCTCACTGTTTCCTTCACATCAACAGATGCCATCCAGAAGCCAGAAACTTCTGAGGTTTTGATCCTCTGGTAATGGAGCCACTCTAGCTCTAGCTTTGGAATCTTCTGAGGCAGAGGACAGTCACAGTTGACATGAACTCTAGTAGCACAGCCAGAGCAGCCAGATGCTTCAGTTCCACAGAGTGTGATATGACTGCAGGTTGTTATGTCAAACAATGTATGAAGTTCAGATACTCTCTTCTCTCTCTTTGCAGCCTTCACTCTGCCATTCACTAGGTCAATCATTTCATTCCACCTGACAAGAATCTTCCTGGCAATGGATCTCTCTTGAATGATCACAGGATGAGTGAACTTGGCATTGCTTTTGCACCACTGTGCCAAGTCCTTAGCCAAATCTTGCAGAGGGTACTGAGCTCTCTTCATATCATCCAGAAGCAGCTTCTCTTCCTGGAGGAGGATTCCTCTCTGAAACACAGCTCTCCAGGTTGGAACTTCTGTGGGAAATAACTGCTTGCCTGGACCCACCAGATCACTCAGCTTTGAACCAGAACTTTTTCTGGTCTTTTGTCCTTGCTTAGCCATGGTGGCTACACAATCTTCAAGCTTTGTATCTAAAACATAGAAAATTATCACAGTGAAACTCTAGTAGCCTATAACAGCTGTTACAATGGTTTTCTTTGGTAAGAAACAGGTCTGTTACATTTGTACTACAGTGTATGTCCTGCACAGCTGTTCTGTACATAACTAGAAAACAAAAAAGTGCAAATTTGAACACCTAAACCTGATTTTTAGCAAAAGTTCAAGAAAACAAACCCCTCCTAAAACTTAATTTTACATAGGAATACATACTGCCAATCTTGAAATTTGCAATTCAATGAGCATGATACACCCTACTGCCCATTAGGGAATATCATACTTTTCCGAGTCCGAATTTCACTCTGGCTAATATGTATTTTTATGTAAAATTTAATTCTAAGAGGGGTTTCTTTTCTGCAACTTTTCCCCAAAACCGCGTTATCATGTTCAAAATTGCGGTTTTCTGTTCTATGTTGAAATATTGAATATTCAATTGAACACAACATATTTTTAACCCTTTGTTGTAATTTGTTGCCATTTAGACACTAACTTTGCTTAACTCTTACACAGGTTTAATACATACATGCATACAAAAAAATCTTCTCCATTTGAATCTTTGTAACCATTTGGATGCAGAAGGCGAAGTTCAACAATCTCTCAATAGATGGCCAAGGAGGAAGTAATGGCCTCATCAGTTGAAGCTCTCACACAGAGGTCAGAGGAGGAGAAGATCTCTGGGATATTCTTTGATGGCAAGCAGGATAGGAACACAAAGGTGTTGAAATATGACAAAGTGACAAGGAGCATCCTGAAAGGTGTTAAAATATGACGAAGTGACAGGGAGATTTCATCCTGGCAAAGTGATCGAGGAGCATTACACTATCACGTGGGAGCCCCAAGGAAAGTACCTTCCATTTCACTCCCGAGGAACCTGAGGAAGGAGAAAAGCATGCTCATAAGATCACTCAGGGCCTGCATGAATGGCTTCTGGATCACGCTGACGAAAGCCTTGTAATGATTGGAAGAGACTCTACCAACACCAACACAGGATGGTCTGGAGGCGCCATAGCCCTATTGGAGAAGATGCTGCGTCGCAAGTGCCACTGGATGATCTGTCGGCTCCACGTGAACGAGCTCCCCCTGAGGCACTTAATCATCAAGCTGGATGGCCCTGTAACTCCCCAGTCAGGCTTCAGTGGGCCTATTGGAAAACTTCTTGAGAAAGTGGATGAACTTGAGGTCAACTTCAACTTCAAACCAGTGAAAGGAACTGAAGATATCATAGAGCTACCAGTAGAGATAGTCAAATCTCTCTCCACAGACCAGCACAACTGCTATCTTCTGATTAAAGCCATCAAGTCAGGAAGTCTCGGCCCACAGTTGGCTGGTCTCAAGTGCGGACCTCTGAACCAATCCAGGTGGTTTACTACTGCACAGGCCATCTTGCTGTTGTGGATGAGGGAGCACGGACTGAAGGGGGAGGTGTTGAGAAGGCTTGAGGTCCTCATGAAGTTCTGCCTTAACTTCTACTTCAAAATGTACTACGACATCAAAGTGAAGCACCACCAAATTTGGTCCTGCACACGTTTTTTCAAGCCTGAGGCTGCTGAGGAACCAGACTACTGAGGTCAGGAACATCATCTCTGCTGCAGTGATAAGAGGAGCATACCACGCACATACTGAGAACATCCTGGCTTCATTCCTGTGCAGTGAGGATGAGCATCAGAGAGCTTTTGCTGTGAGCCAGATAGAGAAGATCAGAGAAGGAAGAGACTTTGGTGATATGACAGTGAGGCCCCATAAAAATCCCAAAGTCAATCTGCAAGCCACTTCACCTGAGGATCTCATGAACTGGGAATCAGAGAATATTTACGAGCCTATTTAGAGGACAATGATTATGTTTATGTTTTATTCAAGTGATTACTTATTATGCTTATTCCTTTTTCAGAAGACCGTTGTCATTGTTTGACTTTATATAAATAAATAAACGATCACAAAGAGTTGGTTCTCATTTATGACAACGGTCTTAGGTACAAATGACTGATTAATTAAATAAATAATAAAATAAGTCTACATACGTGGTAAATTCAAGCAACTGTCAACCACCCCAACCTAATTAAGCAACTTCAACAAACGCTATCCACAATGCCTGCCGTAGAATGTCCTATCACAGGTTGTACCTATGTCACAGCAGACCTGGACCCAGCCATTGTAGCCGCACTTATAACAGCCCACTGCACGACCCATGTCCCAAGCCCGACAGTCTCTGCAAAGGTTGAGAAAGTAAGACGGCCAACCATTTCGGCTGCAGGTACCAGTGAAGACTGGGCATATTTTACGTCGCGTTGGACAGATTATGCGGAAGCTACAAAAATCACTGGTAGGGACAAAGTGGTACAACTACTTGAATGCTGCGACGATTCACTCCGCAAAGATTTGACAAGATCCGCAGGTGGAAGCCTAACAAACAAAACCGAAGATGAAGTCCTTGCTGCAATCAAGAAACTAGCTGTCCGAGAGGAGAACACCATGGTAGCCAGGGTTACCCTACACAATATGCGACAAGACCGCGACGAAACTGTGCGCAGTTTTGGAGCCCGTCTTCGTGGTCAGGCCGGAGTCTGCAAATTTCTTGTTGAATGCCCAAGCTGCAACAACAACGTAAATTACACTGACCCCATCCTTCGCGACGTCCTTACCCGCGGAATTGCTGACCCGGAAATACAACTGGAACTCCTCGGCAACAGTAACCAGGAGATGACCCTGGAAGACGTCTTTCAGTTTGTCGAGGCGAAGGAAGCAGGCAAGCGCTCAGCATCACGACTGCTGGACTCCCATGCCGTGGAGGCCGCAGGCAGCACATACAGGAGAAGTAAGCAAATACCCCCACAAGACAAAAATGCCCCTGTTCATATTGTGGTAAAAAAGGACACGGCAGAAGAGCCCCAGTCCACATACGCAAGAAGGATTGCCCTGCGTACAACCACAAATGCAAAATTTGCAAGCGCGACAGCCATTGGGAATCCGTATGCAGGAGCAAAGACAAGGACAAGAGCCTTTCAGCCACTCCTAATAAAGCTGATGAGTGCGAAGGTGCGGTATTTGATCTTCTCTGCGCCACAAGCAACACTTCCGAGCCACATAAGAAAAGAGCAATCGCCCTCGACCATCACATTTACAATGAACTATCGGACATGTGGATCAAGGAGAACTCACAACCACAGCCACACATCAACCTGACAGTCAGGACTCTCCCCGAAGACTACGAGGCGCTTGGGGCAACCCTCAATGCCCACCCAAAAACCGTGGTACTGCCTGCCATGGCAGACACAGGCTGTCAGAGCTGCCTCACCGGTATCAAGGTTATCCACCGCCTCGGGCTTCTCCAGTCTGACCTCATCCCTGTGACCATGAAGATGCACGCCGCCAACAACAAGGGCATCAAAATCCTTGGCGCAGCCATACTTCGCCTCACTGGCAAGGATGAACAGGGCCAACAAGTAGAAACGAGACAGGTAACATATGTGACAGATTCTTCTGACAAGTTCTTCATCAGCAGAGAGGCATGCGTTTCACTCGGCATTATCTCGGGAAGATTTCCTACAGTGGGGGAAGTCCAACTGGATCCAGCACAATACTGTAACAACAGTGCCAGCACGCCACACAGTGACAGCGGACTTGTAACTAACTGTGACTGTCCAAGACGCCAACATCCTCCATCACCTCCAATCGAGCTACCGCTACCCGCTGTTGCGGCGAACCAGCAAAAGCTCAAGGAATACCTGCTGGACTATTACAAATCAAGCACCTTCAACACTTGTGACCACCAAGCGCTGCCCATGATGGACGGCCCCCCAATGAAATTGATGGTGGACCCCAATGCCAAACCAGTCGCACATCACACCCCCGTCCCAGTACCAATCCACTGGCAGGAGGACGTGAAGGCTGGCCTCGACCAAGATGTCAGACTGGGTGTCCTTGAACCAGTACCCGTTGGTGAGCCCGTAACCTGGTGTCACAGAATGGTGGTGTGCGCCAAAAAGAACGGAAAACCAAGGCGTACCGTTGACTTTCAACCCCTCAACGCTCACGCCACCCGCGAAACACACCACACTCAATCGCCATTCCACCAGGCCAGATCAGTACCGCAAGGCAAAAAGAAAACAGTGTTTGATGCATGGAATGGATATCACAGCGTACCAATCTGTGAAGAAGACCGCCACTTGACCACCTTCATAACGCCCTGGGGTCGCTACCGTTACAAAACCGCTCCCCAGGGTTACATTGCATCTGGTGACGGTTACACAAGAAGGTACGACGAAATTGTATCGAGCATCCCTAACAATACAAAGTGCATTGACGACGTCTTGCTCTGGTCAGACACAGTGGAGGAGAGCTTCTTCCAGGCCACCCAGTGGCTTGACACCTGCGGCAGACACGGAATCACACTGAACCCCGACAAGTTTGTGTTCTGTCAGGACAAGGTTGAATTTGCAGGCTTCGAGATCACATCTGACAGTGTCCGACCCTGTAAAAAATACCTCAAAGCAATCCTAGAGTTTCCATCTCCAAAGAACATCACCGACGTTCGATCATGGTTCGGGCTCATCAACCAGGTGTCGTATGCCTTCAGCATGGCCAAGAGGATGCAGCCGTTCCGCCTACTTCTGAAGCCAGGAACACCTTTCAAGTGGGATGACGAATTGGAAACCATCTTCGAAGAATCAAAGGATGTCATCATCACAGAAATAGAGGAGGGTGTTAAAATTTTTGACAAAACCAAGCCCACATGCCTCGCCACAGACTGGTCGAAAACAGGCATCGGCTACTGGCTACTTCAGAAACACTGCACCTGTACACGAGTCGAACCCTTCTGCTGCCATACTGGATGGCGTGTCACATTGGTCGGCAGTAGATTCACTACCTCAGCTGAGTCCCGCTATGCACCAGTAGAAGGAGAAGCACTTGCTGTCGCCGATGCCCTTGACAAGGCGAGGTACTTCGTGCTGGGATGCGAAGACCTAATAATTGCAGTGGACCACAAACCTCTCCTCAAAGTGTTTGGTGACAGATCCCTAGAGGACATATCTAATACACGCCTCAGAAACTTGAAGGAAAAAACCCTCAGGTACCGCTTCCGGATGATCCACGTACCAGGCGCGAAACACAAAGCTGCTGACGGGGTGTCACGATACCCCACTGGCGACCCCATACCACTGACACTCCCCGATGACGTAGCAGCCATCCATCAACCATGCGAGGGAACGGCGTTCTTTCCCCCCCCCCACCTTCCTAGCCGGCATACGGACATCACTGACAGATGGTAATGGCATGGAAGCCTGCGTCATTTCTGCAGCCGCATCAACACTCAACTCGCTGAGCCTGGCATCAGTGACATGGGATCGAGTACGCACCGCCACGACCAGCGATGAAGTCATGAATAGTTTAGCCAATGTCATAGAGTCCGGCATGCCTGAATCCCGCCATGCACTCCCTGCACAGCTGCGGGAATATCACCAGTTTCGCGACGACCTCCGCACTGTTGACGGCGTGGTAATGTACAGGAACCGCACGGTTATCCCGCCGGCCCTCAGGCAAGAAGTACTGGCTTCACTCCACTCAGCTCATCAAGGTACTTCATCCATGATCTCCAGAGCAGAAGACTCCATTTTCTGGCCTGGCATCACACCAGCCATCACAGCACTACGGGCTAGCTGCAACCACTGCAACCGCATGGCACCAACCCAGCCCAGCGCTCCACCCACTCCACCAACATCACCAGAATACCCCTTCCAGTGCGTCTGCGCGGACTACTTCCACTACAAAGGAGTAAACTACCTGGTCGTGGTGGACAGATACTCTAACTGGCCAATAGTAGAGAGGTCATCAGATGGTGCTGCTGGACTCATCGCCTGCCTCCGACGGACCTTCGTCACCTTCGGCATCCCCGACGAACTGGCTTCCGATGGGGGCCCTGAATTTACCGCAGCAGCCACACGGCAGTTCCTCAAAAACTGGGGCGTACACCACCGACTCTCATCAGTGGCTTTCCCTCACAGCAACTGTCGGGCAGAAGTTGGTGTCAAGACAACGAAACGCCTAATAACCGACAACACTGGACCAAACGGCGACCTCAACACCGAAAACTTTCAACGGGCCATGCTTCAATACAGAAACACGCCGGATAGAGATACAAAACACTCCCCAGCAATGTGTGTATTCGGCCGCCCTATCCGGGACTTCATTCCAATCCTTCCCGGCCGATATAAACCACACGACACGTGGCGTGAAAACTTGGCCACCCGAGAAGCTCTGAGGAACCGCCACATGAGGGGAGCGGAACGCTGGTCAGAGCACACCAAGAGACTCCCACCACTAGCAGTCGGAGACCTTATACGCATCCAGAACCAGGTCGGTCCACACGCCCGTAAATGGGACAAGACAGGTGTGGTCATCGAAGTCAGGCAGTTTGACCAGTACGTGGTTAGGGTCGATGGATCTGGGAGGGTAACTGTAAGGAACAGGAAATTCCTTAAAAAATATGAACCCTTCAGCACACCTGCTCCAAAGATGACCATAGACCAACATTTGAAGAACTTCCTAGCGGTGCCCACCAACAGCCCACCTACACCTGCCAGGTCAGCACCAGGACCAAAGACACCCGCTTCACCCCGTAGTCCGACACGGTCCAGCCCACACGTTGAACGCAGGCGCCCGACCCCTGAAGAGACCACACCCCCCACCCAAGAAGACATGTCAACGCCGCCCATCGACATACTACCACCTGCACCCCCTAGGCCAATGGGTACAGCACCCCAAACTACAACTCCACTAAGGCATTCGAACCGTACCAGACGCCCCCCTACCTGGCATGAAGACTACCATATGAATCAAGAAGAGTAACCAATCAAGTATGCTTTAAATTAAGGGCACTGACAAAATAAGGTTTAGTCTTTATCCGTAAACATAATTTTTTTTTTTTTTTTTTTTTTTTTGCCATATTATCCTTAATAATCTTCTTTATAAAATTGCTGGCTCAAAGACTTGGGGGAGAGATAGAGTACAGTACACTTTACACTTTACTTACTAAGAACTTTATATTGTGTTCCCAATACAGCTGTAACCTCATTACTGTACTATTACTTTTGTCAGGAATACCGTTGTACAACCCTTATTTTAATATATGATTCAATCTCTCGCTGAACTCTCTAATTGTATTGTAATATGTTTGATTGGATATAATGTACTGTATAATTCCATAAGTATTTATATTTTAGTTCCTACAGTATCGTATTCATCATGATGTAATAGCAAAGCCTTATGTTCTCATATTACTCTTAAATAAACTAGTATCTATGTTTTCCTATTAAAGTACTATACTGTACTCACTTTATAAAACAATATAAGTCTTTGCACTACTGTACTGCAATTACCTCATATCACATCTAGTATCAAAGACTTGGGAGGAGATAGAGGACAATGATTATGTTTATGTTTTATTCAAGTGATTACTTATTATGCTTATTCCTTTTTCAGAAGACCGTTGTCATTGTTTGACTTTATATAAATAAATAAACGATCACAAAGAGTTGGTTCTCATTTACTATTTTCACCTGCAAGATGACCTTGACTGAGCTCGAGGATCTCAGGAAAACTCCACTCAAAGTGGACGCTTTCTCTGTTCAAACTTAGTCCTGCGAGAGAGCTATACAGGAAGTCTCAACTGCTTCCCAAGCTGTGTACGGTCATGAGGAGAGGAGAGATGGGTGGGTGAGAGCCAGGATAGACCATTGAGAAATGCTCCCGGTGTTCAGATCCAAGCAGGACATACTTAAGAGCTTTTCAGGTTTGAGTGACTGATGAAGAGGCTGAAGCCATCGTTAATGCTCATAAGAGCTGAAAGTCCTCATAAGATCTTATGAGGCCATGCTTTTCAGGGATCCAGGAAGAACAGGCGTGTAAACCTACATGTGGAGGTGGCAAGTCTCCCGCTACTCGATCAGAGTAGAGCTGGTGAGCCGCGCCTATTCTTTGAAGAAAAACTTAAAATTCTTAAGTTTTACGTGAAATCTAAACATTTTTTCAGCACCCACAGGTATTGAAACACGCAAGAAAGCAAGGATGAGGTCAGAAAAGCAGCTTTTAGACTAAATCATATGCAGAACAGCTGTGCGCTTTGGTTTGGGTGCCCTGAGGCTGCATTAGGCAGCCTTCAAATCAGAAAATTGTAATTTTGACCATGAAAATGGGATTTTTCGGAAAAGTTGCTAATAATAAACCCATCTTAGAATTAATTTTTACATAGGAATACATATTAGCCACTTTGTTTTTCCAAAATTTCAATCCTGAACCCAGAGTATGATATGCCCTACTGCCCATCCTTCTGGTATATAATCCCAAAATTTTTCCCTTATTTTACATAGAAGACCACTAACTCACCTACCTTAACCAATTATTTACAATTTGAGAACTTCAAATACAATTTTTGGCACTAATGTGCTATTAAGAAACCATTTTGCTGGCATTCAGAAAAAAATCGACAACACTTTAATATAAACACTCGTTTAACCGTGAAATTATTTGTTGTACAACAGGAAACAAAAATTATGAACTACATCTTCACAACAAATGTATGAATGAAGAAAAGTCAGTGGCAAAATTATTATATTTGGCAAAACAACATTTTCTACGAGTTAAGTTGGCTTAATTCTAAGTAATTCCACTCTTTGTTTTGGGGAGAAGAGAGCTGCTGAGGTCATATACTATGTGACATTAGTGACCTCATTATGTCATTGATATCACGAATCCAACCATGCTGACACCATAAACGTTACGTAGACATTTTTACAGACAATTCAATCTAATCTCTTCCTATAAAAAAGTTGTGTTAAATTAATTTATAAAATCAATGAGCAATTTGCTCCTTGAACTCTTTCATACGGTGGAATGTCCAGAACTAGCAGAACTAGGAAAATCCTACACAATAAATTTGTCTAGAGAGGGGTTTCAAAATTTTTTGCCGTCACAGATCCCTTTCTAATCCTGGTAACTTCCACGGACCCCCCCACCTCTTTCATCATAGCACTAATTTACTTAACCTTCTAATATAAAAGAAAAATTACAAATTGCGAAAATTTGTGTATGACTATTATTTATCGTCACAACAATGAACTTTTACAGTAAACAGTAAAAAGCATATAAATATAACAAAAATGTCAACTGCGGCAGCAATTTTTAGCTGTTTGAAGATAACATTTGAACATTAGTGAGGATGTTATTTTCACTGCAAATAAGATTCAAATGCAGTGAGGATGGTATTTGACAAAATTATACAAATTATTTTTGTGTAGTAATATTTTGAATTCTGTTTGGAGATACCACTGCGAATCCCGGGGGTCAGCGAACCAGTGTTGTCATGTGCAGGGAAATTCAAACCTTGTTGGGGAAAAAAGGATTTTTTTTTATCAAATCATTAAAATTTAGGTAAAAATTGAGGTTGCTGAAATGGTCCTATTCTATTTTAAAATAATGCTTTATAAATATGAGAAATTTTTAAGTAAAATATTACAAATAAAAATAATTTTAAGGATAGTGAATTATCTTGAATGCTAACATCTGGCAATTAATTTATTTAAAGAATTGCTAACTGGTCACTGTTACTTTGATTGGTAAGTCTGGTTGCTTCGTGTGCATGTTTAAAACTTGTAATTGGCATTCCATCCTGTATTCGTAGTGTAAGCCCATTTACAGGGTTGCCAATTTAGCTTATTTCAAGCTGGATCTAGCGGATTTTAACTCAGTCTAGCTTATAAAAAGTACTCCAAGTGGATAGCTATAAATTTGACTTATTTTTAAAATAATCTAGCAGATTTTAAACTTTGCTCAACTGCATATCAAACGATTAGAAACATTTCCTTCATAAAAAAAAATTTGCTAATATGGGTAAGATTTTCTCCCTCAACCGTTTTGTGTCATGTTTGAAACATGTTACTAGACCATAATTCACCGGCGAGTTACAGTTCCGTATAAAAACGTTTCAATTTATTTTGATATACCGGGTGCGGCAAAAGTAACGCCCTTTTAATAATTGTATCTTTATAGTTTTATACAGTATAATTTTTTAGTTTTATATTGTATCATTTCGTTTCTTTTATTTTTACAGAAATTCTGAATAAATATGGCCTTGCGATTGATGAGAGAACAAAGAGTGAAAGCAGTTAAACATTATTACCAAAACAATAACAATGGAGCTAAAGCCGCTCGTTTGTTATCAGAAGAATTTAACATTCGACAAGTGCAGAGCCGCAATATCACAAGTCTAATTAGGAAATTTGAAAGAACCGGAAGCGTAAGTGATGCCACAAGATCAGGGAGGCCAGTTTCAGCAACAACCTTAGAAAAGTCTGATGAATTAAGAGAATCATTGTTGCACACTCCTCAAAAATCCAGTAGACATCTTTCTACAGAGTTGGGTATCAGTGACAGAAGTGTCCGTAGACTCTTAAAGAAGAACAAGATGAAGCCTTACATCTCTCGCGTGTTACAGAGCTTGCATGATGGAGATGCAGATAGACGATTAGAGTTTTGCGAAAATTTCCCGAATAAAGTCAATGAAGATGAGACCTTTCTTGATAAGATATGGTGGTCAGATGAGGCAACATTCAAATTGAACGGGCATATCAATCGCCATAATTGTGTGTACTGGAGCGATGTTAACCCACATGTTATCTTGGAAAAAGACGTTAACCTACCAGGAGTGACAATTTGGGCAGCCATCTCTTCCATGGGAATAATAGGCCCGATATTCTTTGATAGTACTGTTAATCAAGATAATTATTTACAAATGCTGCAAACTGAATTCTGGCCGAGAGTTAGAAATCAGAATGGAATTTACTTTCAACAGGATGGTGCGCCACCCCACTATGGGTTACTCGTTAGGGAATGGTTAAATTTAAATTTCGAAGGGAGGTGGATAGGACGACGTGGAGCAATTGAGTGGCCAGCATGATCGCCAGACCTAACACCACCTGACTTTTTCTTGTGTGGTGTACTGAAAGATCTTGTTTACAAGGTCAAACCGAAAACACTTCCTGAATTAAGACAAACAATTCGTGAAAAATTTACTACAATTAACGTAGAAATGTGTCAAAAGGTTTGTAGAAATGTTGCTGGTAGGGTTCAGTGTTGTATTGAACACCAAGGGGAGCATTTTGAACATGATCATTAGGTTAGTAAATACTATGTATGTAGAGTACATTTTTTTAAGGTGTATTGAGCCAACCACAAAATTAATTAAATTCCAGTTATTTTTTAGTTTTTACTGAGAAAGTACTTATTATTTTTCTTAAAATGCTGTATTTTTCTTAAAAACATTATTTCTCTTAAAATGCTGTAATTGATTTATTTCCTTCAATAAAAGAGAATAAACTAAAAAGGGCGTTATTTTTGCTGCACCCGGTATATATATTATAAATGGACTAAACTTAATTATATCTTGTTTCTTTTTGCTTTATATATTACATTAAAGAATAAAATTTTATTATTTCAATAATAATAATATTCAATGATTGGTGCCTTTTTTAGAGACTGATTGATATCAATCATATCCAGGGCCTGGATATGAATCATATCAATCAGTCCCACTCCCAGTGTTGTTCGTGAATGTTGCGCTTATGCATCGTGTAATAACAGTTAATGAATTGGTGTAATTTATCCTAGGGATTTATTTCAAAGATTTTAATTCCTCACAATGCCAAAGCAGAAATTTTGAAGAGAATGGCTTAAAAATAAATCTTTTCAGAAATGGTTGATTGAAGTAGACAGTGATCCTAGCAAAGCACGTTGTAAATTTTGTAAGTGTGACATTAATGCCAAATATACAGATTTGATACAGCATTCAAAAAGTAAAAACAAGTAAGTGCCATGCCTTTTAAAGCTACGCCATTGACTCAATTTTGTAAGATTAAATGCAATGAAACTGCTAGACTTGAAGGAAATATTGCCATGTTTATGAGTTGTCATTGTGCTATACTGAATTGTGATCATTTAGTTGATATATGTAAAAACACTATTATTGACAGCAAGATTACTTCAGAATTAAAAATGCATCACACAAAATGCTCTGAAGTTATCACGAATGTCTTGAGTGTTCATTTTGTGAATGATTTAATTAGTGGTATTGGAGATGGCAAGTTCAGTTTATTGTTGGATGAATCAAATGACATAACTGTCATAAAAATGCTTGAAATTGTTATAATATACTATAGTAAGAAATAGAGTTGTTTCTACATATCTTAATCTAGTAGAATTAGAAAAATGTGATGCTAGTAGCATTGTGCAAGCAGTAAAAAATGAATTATTGGGTAAAAAACTAAACAAAAAACTAAACATAAAAAACTTATTGCAATTGGAACAGATAATGCTAGTGTCATGGTTGGAGTTAACAATGGGGTGTATCAAAAGCTTAAAGCAGAAATTCCTTCATTTATTTTATTTAGATGTGTATGCCACTCACTTCAGTTAGCAGTTTCACATACTTCTTCTGAATGTCTTCTCAGAAATATAGAATTTTTAATAGCAGAAACATACGAATGGTTTTATCTATCATCAAGGCAGCTATCTTACAAAAATATATACAAAGCAATAAATGATGGGGAAAAGCCTTTGAAAATTCTTAATGATTATAAAACTAGATGGTTGTCTATTGAACCAGCAATTAAAAGAATTCTTACTCACTGGCTTGAATTAAAAACTCCTTTTCAGATTATGAGAAACACTGAAAAATGCTATACTGCTGAAATTCTGTATGAAATGTATTCAGATGAAAAGAACTTGGCTTTTTTTATTTTATAGGCCAAATTATTAGATGATCTAATACTACTTATAAAATCAATTGGCAATAAGCTGATAGTTCCAACTTCAAAAGATGACTTACTAACCTGCAATACTGAAGTAGTTTTAGACCCAAAGCCCTATTTAGGTTATACGTTTGAAAATAAATTGGAAGAATTGCAAAAAAAAGGTGAAATTACAAAAGAGGAAGAAATGTGTAAGATAAAGATCCCCAAAAATGTTTTTGCAGTTGTTCAAACAGCTAAAGCAAAGGCTGCCAGAAAATTTAAAAATTTTAAGAAACATATCTGTTCTTTCTGCTAAAAATTTTCTTCACCCAGTCAAAGAGACAAAGTCAGTTACCAGTTTGATGGAATGTATGGGGGAATCCATGGGCGCATTTACAGCATGCGGAGCCTTGGGCAAATATTTCTCGGGATGTATTATTTTAGTGTGTTAATGAATGACAATATTTTGTAATGCACATAACATATTTTTTTAACACACAAAACACACATGCGGAAGCCATTCAGCTTATTAATGTGATATTAAAGACTATAACTTAACTATGTACACATACAGTGAAAACAGCTACACTAGTAGGCTACACAGTTGTAATACACTTAATAAACATCTACACAGTTGTAATACACTTAATAAACATCTACACAGTTGTAATACACTTAATAAACATCTACACAGTTGTAATGCACTTAATAAACATCTACACAGTTGTAATGCACTTAATAAACATCTACACAGTTATTGTAATGCACTTAATAAACAGCTACACATTTGTAATGCACTTAATAAACAGCTAAACTGTACAGCTTACTGTACTGTAGATAGTGTAGATTTGTAATGAATATTACATAGGACGCTTCCTGGCTTTTTGTTTGCAAAACTATGTGATTGTGTCCTTGAAACTCACTGACTGCAACACCTCATGCTCTATACTCAACAGCACCAGGGATGAAAGGCGCTCCTGGCCCATTGTGGAGCGAAGGTAATTTTTGATCAGTTTGAGTTTCGAGAATGAACGTTCACCAGAACAGTTCGTGACAAACATACACAGGTATATTCTCATTGCTATTTCCATGTTTGGGAATATTCTTTTCAGTTCATTTGCTGATAAAATCTGTTGCACATGTCTTCACGTTCCTTCTGGGATTCTGTTTCACTTTCAGTAGGTTTCATTAGGGCAGCGAACTGCACAACTTCTGTTACCAGCGCTTTCTCCAGATCAGCTGGATAGCATTCTACTAGATGTTCAGCTGACCATCAAAGACTGTTGATGTCCAGGACTAGAAGGAAATACAAAAATCCAAATCTTTTCTGCAGGACAGCGTACGCTTCTAGACGAGTGTTCAGAGTGGTACACAGTTTATCAATTATCGGTAGAATTGCAGTGGTCTGGAATGAATCTCTTGGTGTCAGGTTCATATCTTCGACAGTTCTGATTTTGTCATGATGGCGCTTTCTCTTCTTTGTACATTGAGTCGATTCCTTGTATACTCGATGACCACACTTTCTGATGCCCTGGTCCTCGAATTCATCAAATCTTGATCTGAGATCTTCAACAAATTGCAGTACGGTAGTGATTTCAGCAGGAGGGTGGCTGAGTCTAACGACATTCTTGTTTTTGCAGAGATGCATTCATTTTTTTAAAATTGTTCGAGAATAGTGTTCCATAAAACCAATAAAATGGCTGTTTCGAGTTGTTGAAGCTGTTCAGACAATCCCCTGGCTTCGATCCTGGCTTCTGCAGTTTGGCTGGTATCTGCTGCTAGCTCATCCAGTACCACCACGATATTCTCGGCGAAGCCTTCGGTTAAAGATTGGACAGCATCTGATCTGGCTGACCAGCGGGTATCGGAGAGACCTTTGTCAACCTTGTTTCTCACTACGGGAACTACTATCGAGAACCTCTACATGTCGAGGAGACGAGAAATGTGTAGACATTCTGAATGAGCATAAACAATTCAACGGCTGCTGTGCAACTGTCCACTGCTGATTTACCCACAAGATTTAGTGAGTGGCACATGCATGGCACAAAATCAGCATACAGAGATTTTGACTTGATGTGGCTCTTTACGCCATTGTATTTCCTTCCCATATTGCTTGCGTTATCATAAAACTGTCCTCTGCAGTCTCCAATTCGAATGCCATGCATCTCCAGAAAGTTGAGGACCACGTCAGCGATTCCTTTCCCTGTGTGTGTGTGCATAAGTATGAACTATAGAAATTGCTGTAGATTCAACCACATATCGGATGGTGAAGCACAGTTGATTGGTGTGGGAAACATCAGGCGGAGAGTCGACGGATAGAAAGTAGTATTTTGACTGCTGGATTTCTCGGATAATCGTCTGAAGTACTTTATCGGCCATCAATAGTATGAGTTCCTCGCAAATGAAATGAGAAAGATATGAGGTGTGTCCGCTACCTTTGTTGGCATGCTCACTTATATACGCAGCTAGAAAACTGTCATACTTACTTAAAAGTTCCAAAATTCCGTAATAGTTACCATTGTTTGGTGAACCAAAACAGGAGTCGTGTCCATGAATTGCTAGTCCTCATGACGTGATATACTTGATAACGTTGACACAGTGCCACAAAACTTCCTGCCAGTAGTTGCACTCCTTTTCAAACTGGTTCACCAATTTCGAATCAACACGGCCGGAGGCAGACTTTCTAACCAACAAATATCTCATCGACTCCATATGTTGCTCACATTTTCCATGTGTTTCAACCGATTGTCTACCATGCTTCCAGTCATTGAACGCGATTGTGAACTTGCTGTCTGCCCTCAACATTAATTTACAGACAAAACAGTAAACACAGCCTGTGGACTCAGAATAGCACAGCCATGACACCTCAATCCTCTCATTCGTCTGGCTATGTTTCTTAACAAATAATGTCTTCGTACATCAGCGTGTTGTACCACTTTCAGTAGTTGAAGAGATACTGAAGTCACTGTCATAATTTTGGCAATCTGATGTTCCCCACTCTCTCCAGAACTCTCTAAAGTCATCAGTCAGCACTTGTGGCCACAAACCAATGTCATTAATTGCATGTCCTGAAGCTGGTGGGCCTGCTCAAAGCACTGACGTAGACAGGGCTTCTGAAGACGCAGCTGCTGATGTGATGTAGCAGAGGCAACTGGTGGGCCTGCTGAAGGGGTTGACATAGATGAGTCTCCTGAAAATGCAGCTGCTGGGCTTGCTGAATGCACTGACATAGACGCGTCTTCTGAAAATGCAGCTGCTGAAGTAGCGGAGGCAGCTGGTGGGCCTGCTGAAAGGGCTGACTTAGTTGCTGATGATTTAATCCAATCAGTCAGTTTCGGCACCGTCGCAAGAAACTCTTCTCTGCGCGTCTTATCCTTACGCTTTTCACTACTGGGTTTATATTTCCTCCTTTGATCCCAGTCACGGCTCATTTCCATGTTGTACGTATTACAATGCCAACAACAATAACATAAATCATGAATCTGCAACAGAAACAACAAGAAGTAAGTTAGTAACAACATTAGAAATGAATGACACTAACAAGAACAACAAATTAAACACCATCAAAGCGGATATTAGAATGTATGATGCCATGCCGCCTGCCAGAAAAAGTAAAACTCGTCGCAGATGGCAAATACGTGACGTTTAATTTTTTTCAATTGAAATTTGCGGGGCCCATCGGGCGTGGGGCCTTGGACATTTGCCTGGTGCGCCACCCCCTAAATGCGGCCACCCTGGGGGAATTTAAAGAAACCATATCTGCTGCTGAATATCAATTAAAAAAAATTAATTTGATTGGAGTAATAAAACCAATACTGAATTATTCTGGAGTGAAGTGAATCAATATAGAGATTCATCTGGAAGCAATCCATTTAAAGAACTTTATAAGTTTGCTATTTCAACTTTAATATTACCTCGCTACAATGCTGAAGTTCAAAGAATATTTAGTAGCATGAATAATATAAAGTCCAAGTTAAGAAATAGAATGGAAACAGAACTTCTCAATGCTATTTTGTCAGTAAAATTTGGCCTTCTGGGAAATAATAAATGTTGCAGTAGTTATGAACTTCCTAATAATGTTTTAAAGGATATTGGAACACTGGCATCCTATAAACCTAAGCCTAGTAACAGTGATACAAATGAAATAGAACTAGAAGTTGAAAATAAAAATATTTTGAACCAGGCCCTTCTACTTCGTCTTTAAGCTTTCAAAACTAGCAATTTACATGCTTTATTAGCTAAATAAAATGGGTTTCTTCTAAGAAATAAACCTATTATAAGTTTTTGTTGTTTATTTGTCAATAATTTGACCTTGAATTTGTAATGATTCTCTGTATGCATATTCTCTTTATGTACTGTATGTTTATGTTCTGTGTATTGTGAGAGGGCCACTGAAACAGCAGTGAATATGAGGCACTCTGCAAACAACTTATTTTTTAGCTTACTTAGAAAACAATTTGGATTATTTTAGCTTACAAATCTAGCACTTCTGGCTTAAAAATTAGATTTTGAGTGGGCAACCCTGGCCTATTAGTCTAGTCTTGTAGACTTGTTGAGTGGTGAAGTGCCTGTTGTGATTACCAGTATATTTGTATGTTTTGACGTATTTTAGTGAATTGACTAATGTTATTTAATTAACCCTTTAACGCCGAACGTTTTTGTAGGGTTAAGTCTAAATGCGTGTATTTGAAACGCTAAGTATTCGACTCAGTCGGCGTTAGAGGGTTAATTCTAGCCAAATAAGCATGGATTTAAATAGTGACAGCAAAGACAATACAATAAAGACACGTGCTAAAAGAAAATGTACAATTTATCAACAAAAATATGTTTAGAACTAGGAATCTGATCCCAGATTTAGTTGTTGGCTTTTCAAAAGTAGTGAAGGGCCTTTATACAGGGTGTCCCAGAATTAACTATCTATTTCAATGAAATCGGACAAATTTAATAAAAACTGACATAATTTTGTGTTTATTACTAAATTATGATACAAAAACAAATAGATTTATAAATCATAAGTCAAAACTTTATTGAGAAGTTTCAACATGTGCACCATCTGTATCTGCAAATTTCAAATCTATCCTCAGCACTGCGAAACACATTTTGAAGCATTTCAGGTGTTATCTCCCGCACTGCCAACTGGATGCGTTCTTTAAGTTCAGCTAAACTATTGATCTTTTGGCGATAAACCTTTGTTTTTATGAAACCCCATGCAAAGAAATCCAGGGGCGTCAAATCCGGAGAACGCAGAGGCCAAGGTCGAGGTCCTCCACGTCCAATTCACCGATTCGGAAGGCGTCTGTTGAGGTATTCTCGAACAATTAAAGCATAATGACATGGTGCTCCATCTTGTTGAAACACATTATCAAGAATACCATCATCAAGAAGCTGTGGTTCGAGAAACTGCTGAAGTATATCAAGGTAGACGGTACCTGTTACAGTTGCCTCCGCAAAGAAGAATGGGCCATAAATTTTGGATTTGGTCATTCCAAGCCACACGTTAACTTTTGGAGAGTCTCTCTGCCATTCTAAAAATAAAACTATGAAAAAATTATGAAAATAAAATTATGAAAAAAATTTAGAAATTTATACATTTTTAACACATATTAAACATGATAAACATAAATAAAAGTGTGTTTTTAAAAAATTTGTCCGATTTCATTGAAATATAGTTAATTCTGGGACACCCTGTATTTTCATTGCAAGGTTTGCAACATAGATGGAAAAGCTGGGAAATCAGAAGTAGAAAAGCATGCTTCTGGGTTGAAACGCCAAAAAATTTTAAATTATCTTAAGAATGTAGTGAGTGTGCTTGATATGCCAAGTACAAGCAGCCATAATAAGCAGGAAAAATGGTAAAAGGAGAAATTAAAATTACAACATTTCTAAGTGAGCACAATCTTCCATTCTCCCTAATTAAATCAGTATGTCCTGACTCAGAAATAGGAAAAACTCAAATGTGGAAAGACAAAATGCACAGCAATTGTTAAGAATGTATTGAGTAAAAATGTTTGTGAGGATTTGCATGAACATTTAAAAAACTCATTTTCTTTAATTGTTGAGTCCACTGACAGGGGTGGCACCAAACATCTAGCCCTTGTTACTAGAAGTTTGACTAATGAAGGTGTAAGAGATTCTTTTTTAGTATTAGTTCCTATTGAAAGTGCCACAGCTATAAATTTATATGAATGTATAAAATCTGTGTTTATTGAAGCAAATATACCATATAAGAATAATTTGATTGGGTTTACAGCAGATGGTGCTAGTGTTATGATGGGCCATGAGCATTCTCTATCTACATTACTAAAAGAGGATATACCCAATCTTTTTATAATGAAACGTATATGCCATTCATTCCATCTCTATGCATCATACGCATGTAAAACATTACCTAGAGGCATTGAGGATCTGACAAGTGATATTTATAATTATTTTCTTTCACCTAAGCAATCTCAAGCTTTGAAACTGCATAAATTGCTACACCCATGCCAAACCCGCTGGTTATCACACCACAGTGTTGTCAAATGCATTCTCGAGCAGTTCTCAGCTCTTAAACTCTTCTTTACAAATGCAATTGCAGAGGATTGTCTACTAGCAACTAAGTCTATTTTACTTAAACTGAATGATCCAACTACCAAACTCTATCTTAAATTTCTTGATTTTATATTGCCTTTATTTAATGACCTAAATAAGGAAATGCAAGCAGAACCCAAAATCTACTTATTACACAGCTGAATATCCTCAATAGTTTCTACCCAACTACCTAAAGCCTGAATATATAAAATCATCTCTGCTATCACATAAATTTAAGGACCCTTCTAAATTTTGTCCATTAAATTAAATTTATTTTGGTGGCTGAGTTACAGTATCACTTCAGACTGAAAGTGTACTTGACAGTAAGCAGATTAAAAGCTTTAAGCTGAGATGCCTGAATTTTTATAATGAAGTGCTTCTCAAATATCAAAAAGATTCCAGTTATCAGATCAAGTGCTAACTAATCTTAAAGCAACGAGTCCTCAATCCATTTTAGAGAAAACCCATAGATTCTATTGCATCATTGGCATCACATTTTCCAAACTTAGTTCCTATCTCTGATATAAATAATTTAGATTTGGAATGGCACTTGCTGCGTAATACAGATGTAGGAGCTGCAAAAGACTTGAGCATTTCTCAGTTTTGGTGTTACATAAGCACCTTTAAAAAAGGTGATGAGTCTCCATTATTTCCTTTACTTGAAATTTTATGAAAACACTGTCATGTTTAACTCATCGAAGTGCAACTGTTGAGAGGGTTTTTTCTCAAATATAATGAAAACCAAAACGAGAAATCAACTCAATACATCAACCTTGAATGTAAGCCGAGTAGAAGTAGCCACAGCAAACAAAAAGAAGCTTCATCCTTGTGCGCATCCAGCCACCACTGACTCCAACAAGGGAAAGGCAAATTGTGGGCACACTCGGTCCCACCACCAATAGATGTCACGCAGGGTAGATACACCCATTTTCAGTCCCCGTGCCTAAAAGGTGGCCACTCTCATCCAACGTGCAGTGAAAGATGGCAGGGACAGGGGTTGGGTTTGGTTTAAGAGTGACAAGGGTGAAGGACAACCACCTCCTTCACCCAGGGTCCAAGAAAAGTCAAGTCAAGGTCCAAAACAAAGCCAAATGCAGGGGGGGGAAAAAAAAAAGTAGAAAGTTGGGGAAAAGAGGAGGAAGAAATATAAGTAGGAGATCAGCTGCATCCCCAAATGGGTCCAATGGTCCACGAGGGCAGAGCAAGCCCTTACATCGAAGGAAGATGCATTCCCCCATTGGCCACAGAGGACACACCATATAGCTCCAGACAAAGCAAAGGGTCTGTTAATATGTGGCCAAGATACTTAGTGTGGGTTACTTCTAACAGCACCCTACCATTCAATTGAAATTCAGGGAATTTTATATACTTGTAGGCCTTGCTCCTCATAATCATAACATGACTTTTATCAGGATTATATTTTATGTTGGTATCCTCAGTGGCGGTCCTAGCTTACATGACACCCTGGGCGAACCTCACCTTCAGCCCCCCCACCCCCACCCCTGTTCGCCAACACACACACATTCGAATCCCCCCAAAATAAAGGACAGACATAACTCTTTCACAAAATAACTTTTTATTGGACTAATTGTTGGAACTTCAGAACCAAAACAAAGACTCAAATTTCTGAATTTTACAAATCCTTTATCACGTAAATAGAATAACTCACTTAAGAGAATGTAATTATGATACTATGAACAGGAAAAATACAAATTAAATTGCACAACTGCCATAAATAAACTAGAGAATCAAATTTCTAAATTGTACAAATGCTCTATCACATAAATAGAATAAGACACTTAAGAGAGGGTAATTATTATGCTACACTTTGAACAAGAAACAAAATAAATTGCACCACAGCACAACTGCCATCTAAAGCCTGACTCTTCTTACCTTCCTTGATGCAAAGTCATGAATTAAATCATCATATGAAATCTGCTCAGCAACTGTATGATTTATACTGATGATGGCCAGACCAGTAAGGCGTTCCTGTGACATAGTTGACCTCAGGTAGGATTTGATGAGCTTCAGCTTTGAAAAGCTCCTCTCTGCTTCAGCAACAGTGACTGGAAGAGTAAGACCAATTCTGAGAGCAGTCCACAAATTTGGATATATTTCAGAGAGCTCCCTTTCATGGATAAATGTCAGCAGTTCAAGCAAGGATATGGTCTTTGATGGCAAGTCAGGCAAGTTCTTCAGCTCCTGTGCAAGCTCTCTGCCATCCAAGTCAGATTGTCCCTTAAAGTGTAGTGTAGTACTAAGGTTCACACATTGTTCTGTCAGCTCCTCAAATGTAAGATTTTGGAAATGTGTCAGCACTCCAAACTTCTCTCCCACAATTTCCAATGTGGAAAATCTTTCCTGAATGGCTGATGTTGCAGCATCAACCACTGCATTGAAAAATGTCACCTCCAGCTTCTTCAAAGCATCAATCAAGGGCTCATCAGATGCTTCATAGGAGAAGTGCCGCTTTGTGGACCTCAGCCGTTTTTGTTTTAACACAGCCTCCACATTCATTTGTTCACAGATATCTGTGGCTGCCATTTGTGCAGCCACAAAACCTGTTGCCCTGTAATTGCGGAGACCTCTCTCTGTTTTTTTTTAGGAGATTTACTGCAACATCAACGTGCATGCTAGGAGACTGCATCTGCTTGCTCACATGCTGAATTTGGCATAACAGGTCATGCCACACCACTGAACAAATGGCGAAGCGGTATGACCCAACCTCCTCTGACAGAGATTGAGCCTCGACCTTTATTACAGAGTCTTTGGTGTGGTCCCTCACCTCGATCAGTGCATCTCTCACTGCAGCTGCCTGATATCTCAGGGGCTCCACACTCTTGATCTTGCTTTCCCACCTTGTATCAGACCACATCTTCAATGTGATGTTCACATGTTTTTTCAAAATGGCCCATCGTTGTGTGGAGGCTGAAAACAAGTTGTAAAGCTTCTGCAAGATGCCAAAGTAACTTGTGGCATCAATAGATCCCTTAGCAGCATCGGCCACAAGCAAATTCAGAGAATGAGCCCCACATGGAACAAACAGAGCTCTGGGATTAATTTCTAGGAGCCTGGATTGAACACCCTTTTTTTTCCCCTCATGTTGGCCCCGTTGTCGTATGATTGTCCTCTACAGTCCATGAAAGGAACTTTTAGCTCCTCCAGTCTCTTCAGAATCAGAGATGCCAAATGTTGACCAGTGGACTCCTCTGCCTCCAAAAACCCCATGAAATGTTCCTTTATATGGGGCTTCCCCTCCAGTGACACAACCCAAATCACAACTGACAACTGTTCAGTGTGGCTGATATCTGGAGTGCAATCTAGAATTATTGAAAAAAACTTTGATTGTTTGATGTCGCTCACCATTGCTGAAATGGTCTTGCTGCTCGACAAATCAATGAGTTCGTTTTGTATGTGGTGGCCGAGGTAGCTGGTGTGACTGGAGGTCCCTTTTTGGACACGTTAATGTGCTCTTGCATTATAGGATCAAATTGTGCCATCAGTTCAACTTCTTTCAGAAAATTGCCATTTGATGGTGAGAACAATTTTTCTGTATGTCCCCTTAGTGCCAAATTCCTAACTGCCAGAGAATGCACAATAGCAGTGAGACGTGTCAGCACCGCTCTCCATCTCAACTTCTCAGCCTCCAGAAGTGCCATCTCCTGCTTGTTAATGGTCTCCCCCTTTCTCATCCTCACTGCCAGTTCTTTCCAGATTTTCATAGAATTTAGGTGTTCTGAACTGTTGTCATGTGATGTGAGCAATGAGCTTGCATGCTTCCAGTCCGAGAGTCCCAAACTTGTTAAATTTATTTTCCTCTTGGAAAATAATGTACAACAGAAACAGAAAAGGCTGTTGTTTTTTAAGGAATAGACCAACCAACTTCTGGTTATATTTTCCCCACTAACCAATGACTTCCTGAAGTATTGATGGTAGAAACTTCCATCACTGTCGTTTCTAGGGAATACAAAGTCAGATGGTACTTGACTTGGTCCCCTGGAAACCAGTTGTGTCCGAATTCTCTCAGTCAGAACTGAAGGCCAGTTAGCAGGGTCGGTGGACAGAGACTCATCCTCAGGAGGCGATTCTGCTCCAGGCATTTCTAATAGAAAGAACAAGAGCATTACTCATTAGTATACACACCTAAGTTAGATAACACATTATTCACAGCACTTTGTTATGGTGGTGGTGTTATGGAATTATGGTGGTGAAACACCACACATACCCAGTAGCCCAGACCCAGTGATAATAACATTATAATTTATAACTGTTTGCAAAATGCTTTGCAGGGATGCACACACATACACATACACACACACGCACACACTCACAGACATATGTGCACAAAACTCACCTGAAGAGTCCTGCCGGGGAGAAGTAGAAGCAAATGGGTCTTCATCCTCAGGATCAGACTGCATTTGTGGAGACATATGTGAGGCTGAGGAGGTAGATGGCTCCTCAGCCTCAATAATGGCAGAAGTAGATGGCTTCTCATCCTGGCTAGTGGCAGAGGGTGTTCCAAAATATTTCAAAAGTGCCCCTGCAAATAGTAAAATAGAACATAACAGACCAATGCATGAATAGGCTAGTACAATTAATTTAACATGTTATTAAGCACAATTTATTAAACTTTTAGAATAGGAAACAAATGAATAATACAACCTCCTTGGTTAATGGCTAATTATATACATAATAGTACACTTCAAATGACTCAGAAAGCTATATCACAAAATAGCAGTGCAATATAGCAGTGAAGAGTAGATGACATAGCTCTATACCTTTATCTTTTGCTCGTTTCTCCTCTTCTTCTTTCCTCTTTTTTCTAAACTGAGCACCTGATAGCTTTGACCTCTTCTTATCCATTTGCGGTTATTTGACAGACCTTAGTGGCTTAGTGTGAAGATTCGTTCTGTAATAAATAATATACATTTCACTATTTAACCAAACCGAGAAAAATAACATTACATATGTTAAAGTATGGGCCTTTATTCCCAATAATATTAATCTGGAAGCATTTTGCATTGTTTAGGTCTTTTATGGGAAGGTTTATGGAAAATGCAATAGATGGTTTTTTATTAATAAAAATATATTTATTGATCTTTTATTATTTATTTTATTTTATTTTTTATTTTGATTTATTTCTTTATTTATTTATTCTTATTTTTATTTTTTTTGCAGGCGCTCATGCCGCCCCTCCACAAATGCCACCCTGTGCGGCTGCCCATATTGCCCATATGAGGAACCGCCACTGGGTATCCTCCCCATACCTTTCACACACCTTCAAAAGTGTGCTGAGCTCTTTTCCAGATGGAGAAATAAGAACTAGATCATCTGCATACATCAGATGATTAACAGTCATTGTACCAATATAGCAGCCTATTTTACAGGTGTTCAGCACAACAGATAGATTATCTATATAAACATTGAATAAGTAGGGGGATAGTATCCAGGGCCGGCTCAAGGTACTGGCAACTCGGGCAGTTGCCCAGGGTGCCACGTCATGTGTTTGGGATCTTCCAAATACAAAGGGAAAAATAGAAAAATAAATAAATAAAATAAAATGAAATAAAAGTCAAATGTGAAAATTTCCTGATGTGGAGTAAAATTTTCAGGGATTATAACATTATATTAGCCAATAGCATTAGAGACTACCAGTAAAGCTAAGGTCAGTTTGGCCCGACATGGGATGACATGTCACATGGGTTGATGTGGCCGTGTAGGTGAGCGTTGAGCACAAATTACACACACCTGGCAGCGCTGCCATCCTATGATATCTCATCAGTATTGCCACTTTGTGGAATTTTTACATTTTTTTGTGGATTTACCTCAGACAAAAGTGGCAACACTGTCTCTCATATTTTCATACATGGTTCCATTTTGAGAATGTTTAGTTGTACTATGAGTGAATATCGTTAATTGTAATAAACTCTTTATTCCTACATTTGTAGTTTTTCCTCATTGTGAACAAATTTTAAAATTATACTTGTAAGGGCGCCGAAGTTCAGCTTGCCCGGGGCGCCAGCAACCCTAGGGCCGTCCCTGATAGTATCCCTCCCTACCTGACACCATTGGTCACAGAGAATGGCTCTGAATTAACCCCACCCAATTTTACAATCATTGTCTGGTGATTATACCAGAATATTAATATATGGACCAAGTAACCAGATACATTACACTTTACAAGTTTCATGAATAATTTATCATGATTTAACACATTCAAACGCTTTAGAGACATCCAGTAAATATATATATACAATAAAATAAATATATATATCAAATAGAAAAGAATTTAATGGGAAAAATTTTAATAGTTAATTTGGATAATAACTGTCTTTAGAAAATGCACGTTAGTTCATCATTTTATGTAAAATTACTTTTAAACAATTGCAAATTATGCTGTTTTTTTTAGCAAACTGCGCATAAATAAATTAATATTGATACTGTTCATGCGTTTGGCTTCATAGGCAAGCATAGCAAGTTCTGCTTTCCGATCACGTGTCATTCCTCTAGCCTCTTAAATACCAAGTGTAAATAAAAAAACATCAAAATTCTAATATGTTGTGTTGATAAGTGGGACAGATATTTCCCATATACTTGGTGTTATAATGGGGGATGCATTCCCAGGGGCAAATTTTCGACTTGCTAACTTAAATTAATTGTCTACAGGGTGGGCCGTAAGTTTCCATACATAGGAAAATTTAAACATTTGTTTTTATGTTTCAGATACCCTAAGAATATGTGTTTGTAAGATCTTGTTTACTGATGAAGCAAATTTTTACGTCAATGGAGAGGTTAATCGGCAAAACATACGTTATTGGAGTAATGCTAACCCTAACTGGCTGAGTCCGACGAAGATGCAAGGTGCCGGTAAAGTGATGGTGTGGGCCAGGATATGGGGTGACAGAATTATTGGACCAATTTTTGTCAGTGGAAATCTTAATGCCGAAAGGTATCTTAACATGTTGCAAGGAGAGATTTTCCCATCCCTGCTAAACGAGGAAGGTAACTTCCCAGTTTACTTCCAGCAAGATGGAGCTCCACCTCATTATGGTCTTCACGTGCGTCAGTATTTGGATCAGCAGTTTCCGGATGCTTGGATTGGTCGGCGTGGTCCTGTGGAGTGGCCTCCCAGATCCCCAGATCTCACCCCCCTTGATTTCTATCTTTGGGGGCACTTGAAGGCCATGGTGTATCAGGAAAAGATACGAGACATAAATCATCTAAAGGAACGTATCACCAACGCCATTACAAGCATAACGTCAACTGTGCTAATGCGTGTTCATCAACAGTGGGGAACACGTATTGAAATGTGTTTTCAAAACAATGGCAACCATGTAGAGCATATTATATAAATAAAAATGGTTGTCCATAAAAAAATGTTTATTTTTCCTATGTATGGAAACTTACGGCCCACCCTGTATATAGAAGCGTGACCCCCCTTGAGAGGAAAGGCCCATTTCTTTTTTTACCATACTAAGGTAGGATTAAAAAAGTTTACTGTATTTATATACATAAAAAAATACTGATAAAAGGGCACTTCTGAGTCATGGAGAGAAAAGGGAAGGGGCTCAAGCCACTGTAGTAGCCCCTCTGCATGGCCCTGCTTCCAGCTGCAATGGTAACTGGACACAATCACAATCAACGAGCTTGATGTGACAGAAGTGACCACCATACAGTTTTGGCAGCAAAACCAGGCCAAGTTTCTCTCTCTGGCCATCTGGCATTGAACATTCTAACTGTACCTGCCTCCAGTGCTCCAGTTGAGCGTGTGTTTAGCTGTGGGGGTGTAATAATGCAGCCCCACAGATCCAGGACATCAGCAGATGTGCTAGGTATGTTGTTCTTCAAATGCAACAAACACTTATGTTGTTTTAAGTAGGCAGTTAACTGCTGAAATACGTCACAAACTATGAATCTATGAATAAATTATGAGGAAATTTGCAATTGTCACTTGATAACCTCTTTAGAATCTTTATTCCTGAATGTGAAATACAGAACTTAGGAATTAGGTATTATACAATATTGAATACATGCAAAAATTGCATATGATCTCGGTCTCTCTCAGGTGCTTAGGTCTCAACTACATCACTGTGCTAGAGAGCTAAGCTCGCAATTCCTGTTGAGGTCACGTGAGTATAGTAAACTGTCCCAGTCCATGAAATACTGTTTCAGAGAAATACCTGTTTCGATTACTTTGTTTTCTGGCAAATCTTCCAGGTTACAATCCTCATTCTGACAATAGGCAAGACTTTTTTGTGCAGAAAGTCAACTACATTTTGTTTTTGTGTTAAAGTTTTTATTCACAGTTTAGAATCTTCAGCCACAATATCTAGTTCCTCTCTCTCTGCTTCTTGCTCTTAGATCTACACCTTTTTCTCATGATTCCCTGATTCCCTTACTGTCTCTTCATGTTGCTGCTCTTCTTGTCCTTGTCTATTTCCAAAGAAAAAAATATGTCAATTTTTGGCAACTGTTTTACTGATTCCCCACTTTCTTGTTGCAATGTTTGCTTTCCAACTCCACTCATGTGGCGACTGTGATTGGACATGACCATTTCTGTCACGTCACATATCAGTGATATTAAACCTAATCTAATAATTACAATTACAATTTGAATAATAAAACTTGAGATGTACTCTGCAGTTTAGTTTTGGATTAAAAATAATCAGTAATGCTTCTTATCGCGTGTGGATTAATAGGAGGAAAGAAAGAAAGGGTGTGTAAACCATTTGTTCTAAAATTATAATTTTAGAACAAATGGTTTACATTAATTATCTTTTTCAACATTTTCATAATGCCTCACTTACAAGGCAGATATACGATAACATTTCAGCATTCATGTGGTTGATGAGTTGCTCAATTTTTTGACTTTTTATTGGGAAGTTTTTATAAAAGATAAAAAGGGTAAAATCAACAGTAAAGATAACTATAGGCCAATATCCTTGGCCAGTATTATGTCAAAGGTGTTTGAATATATACTCATTAACCCTAGAACACTGAACATGGGTATATTATACCAGTCATTGGAAAATAGAAAAAAAATAGTAAATATGCATATTTATTCAAATTAACAATTACACACTAAAGTTAATGCACCTTACTATTACGAAACCTAATATTAACTCTTAACTCATACAAATAAGGTTCGTACTGAATTTAGAAAAAAAAATATTGAAGAAGCAAAAAAAATAAAAAACATTTGAGAAGTTTTTGGAAAAAAATCACCAAAAAAAAATGGCTCCATCAATTTCAACCAAACTTCCCCAAACCCTTCCCAGGTATGCTGCCTCTGCTCACAGGGGGTCTCCAGTACCCAGTCCATGCGCAAACTGTAGGGAAGAGAGGTGGAAACAACACCCTTTTTTAGTACACGAAAAATGGCTTATTATTCACTATAATGCGATTTTAGCCTATGGGTCATTCTCTGTCAGATCAACCAAAAAAAATTGAAATTAACACCCTCACCTCTCATATTTTGCTGAAATTTGGTTTATAGGGAGTTTGTGAGCCCTGAATCCATTTCTGAAATTATAAGGTCAATCCGACCAACCGTTCAAGAGATATGACCTCGGGCAATTTGAGGTCACTCGCGAGGTTACTAACATTTGGCGAGCCATAATGTGGGGGTTGTGAAGTTTCTCACAACCCCCCCGTGATTTTCAAATTCCCCATTTTTTGGGGGTTATGGAGTTTTTCATAAAAAAGCTTCACCCTAGTTTTCAAGTCCTATCTGGGTCCCCTCTCACAAGTTTTTCTTTCCCCACAGGAGTAGTTAGGAAACCATTAATGGTAATTAGGATTAAGGTTATGAAACCTGAATAGACCCTTAATACAGACCTCCTGTCAGAAGCCAAGGAAGTGTGGAAAGCCTTTAAAAGGTAGGAGTTTTTGTAATCCTTGGCTAGAGTTCATTTGTATTTCACCATCATTATCATGGTTAATTATTATTATTAAGGGTAGACATACATATAGGTTGTTGAAACTGACTGAGTATAGATAGGTTTGCCACCTTGTCATGTAACTAGCTAGAGAACCAATTATCATTATTATAGGTCACCAGTCATATTATTCCAGAGTTAGGTTTTTGCCCATGCTTGTTTGGCAATGATTATAGGTTGATTAACTCATGTGAGATAGGTTTGCCATAATTGTCAATGTTTGTAGTTATTATTTTGTATGTTGGTTATTTATTATTTATGTGCTTTGATTTCATGAGTAAATTATGTTTTCCAGTGATCAATTATGAAGTCATGATTCCAGTTAATGGTTGTGGTTAATTGCCTGTTATGTTGGTTATTTATTATTTATGTGCTTTGATTTCATGAGTAAATTATGTTTTCCAGTGATCAATTATGAAGTCATGATTCCAGTTAATGTTTGTGGTTAATTGCCTGTTATGTTGTTATTATTGTGATTAATGGTGCTAGATGCATGTAACTAATAATCTTGTGTTGTCTAGGCAACCTGTTTGGGATTCAACTCACGTGGTCCGGATTCATCAGGCTTGGATTGTGGGTCCCATCCAGTGGGAGCTACGCAGTTTGTGTCAACCACTGTTGGCCACTGGATCTGCCCTGAAATCAGGCCTGTGACCCTAACCCTACTAACTAGCCAGCCAATAAAGGAATTGGAACTCAGGTCATAAAAGGGGGGGTCAAGTTTGGAGGGTAGTTAAGCTGGGACAAGGGTTAACATTCTGTGCAAGTCATTTCCGGTACTTTTCTCCCACTTGTTTCTATCCTTTCTGCCAAATCTCACTAAGGGTTATTGGGGCTCCAGGTGTTTTGTCAAGTGCGGTGCATTGCCAGTCCTTTTGTTATGTTTATGCTGTCACACTGAATAGTTTTTATTTCAGATATAATAAAGAGAAAAACCCAAGTAGTTTACTTCTATTAGGTCTACCTTTGAATTCTAGCCCTTTCTTGGACCCTGAGCGGTTGGGTCGCTTACTCAGTGGAGAGTCAGATTGAGACACCTGCACTAGGGGAAGTCCTTTACAGTTAATGTGCGAGTCGGACCTGAATAACCTGGAAATAAACCACTGACCAGAGAGGCCTTCCTAGATACTAGAGGAGATTACATCTTTGCCCAGTCTCTTGACTGTTCCGAACCCAGAAACGTAAAAGGTGCTGGGTGGTTGGAAACACAGATACTCGGGGACTACGGCCTACGCCGCCACCGTAGCAATAACTTGGGTAATAATTGTCATAATTATATAAAAGTATATATATTTAGAATCAGAAAACGACAAGGAATCCAAATATGCAAGTTTTAGAACTCTAGGTTGAAAAATAAAAAAGTTACACTGTAACCAAAATTTGAGGTCACGATTTGACCTCTGGGGTATCAAATGAGAATTTTTTTTTTAAATGTAAAAAATGAAGGCATAGGCATTGGCTATTAGAATCAGCAAAAAAAAGTTTGTTTATGTTAGTATTTTTTCATGTAACTAACATATAAGTGAACACCATATTCATAAGTTGTGCGTCAATTCTACCTATTTTTTCACACTTAAGCTCATAATTTGACCTATAGAAATTAAAATTACATTTTTTATAGATATAAAAAACAAAGTCAGAGTTCTTGACTAATAGAAACAATCATAAAAAGTTTGTTTATGTTGGTACTTTTCATGTAACTAACTTATAAGTGAACACCATATTTATAAATTGCTTGTCATTTCAAGGAATTTTTATATCTTAGCTATCAATTTGACCTCAAGCTCCAAGAATTTAATAAAAATTGTATTTCACTGCTAATCTACACTGGCAATAATAGTTATAATAGTGAAAGGGGAAGACTAAGCTCACATGTAGCCTAAACAAACCTGTTGAAACATGTTGCTACTTGTCTAAGTGCAGAATCAACACAGATAGTTGCAAAATTCCTTGTCTACAGGTTAGTACAGTTCCAGCCAGCACTGTGGGTGGCTGGTGGGTATGGTGTTTTAATGAGCCTCAGAGACTATCAAGGCCTAAAATATTAAGTGTGTATAGCTATATATTTTCTAAAAAATATATATTACCTAATTGTAAATCCTATATCTTTACAGATCAAAATACAATGGTTCGGCACTTGAAATACTGCCAGGACCCTATTCAAAAACACAAGAAACGCATAACAATCAATCTTAGAAAAGTGACTGATGTACTTGTTGAAAAATGTGCTGGAAGAGTGAAAAAAGACTCATTGTTGTGTGTGAACTGCTGGACACTGATAATGAAAAACCCCACTATACTTAGTACCACTGAAAACAACGAGTCTGAGCAGGATTCAAATGAATCATCTACTATCAGTGGCTTGAGTAACATCTCTTCAATTCAAGATCTGGACAATGACAGTGATTGCTTGATAAAGGAAAATCCTTCAACTTCAGTTGAACCAGTTCTAGCATTTCTGGACCAAACACCAGTTAAAAAAAGTAAGTAATAAATTAATATAATAACTTATACTTTACTACAAGGTCTGTTTGATCTACTATATAGCCAATTATATAGCATTTAAGGTACTATAATTAATATTTAATTACTAATATTCAGGTGTTGAAACCTTTTTTTCTGTTCTTTTCAGAAGGGCTGTCATTAAGCCAGAAAAAGCGCAAGGCTCGTGGTAAGCTATCATCTGCTCAGAAACACCTGAAGGAGAGGCTAGAACTCAGTTATGGTGTTCAAATTACCGAGGAGGTAAGTGATACTTCAAAACCTGAAACTAAATCTGAAAAACATCTAGACAAATTAATGAATGAATTGAAACAGTCATTCCTGGAGAGCAAATGTCACCATCACAAACTACAAATATTGACACTCTCACCATACACAATTGAAAAAACAGCTAGTTTCTTTCAAACTACAACATACATGGTGAAAAGAAGCCGTTCACTTAAATCAGAACATGGAATCCTTCCGAAGATTCCACTAATGAGCAAAGGAAAAGTGATATCTGAAGAACACAAAGATATAGTTAGAAGATTCTATGAGTCAGAAGAGGTTAGTCGTATGTGTCCTGGCCAAAAGGATTGCGTGAAAGTTATCAGTGCTGAAGGTGCAATGAAGGTGCAAAAACGATTGGTCCTCGGGAATTTAAGAGAGATGTTTGAACTATATAAAAATGATGAAAAGAATCCCAAAATAGGATTTTCCACATTTGCAAAATTACGGCCATCATATTGTGTGCTTGCCGGTAGTGGTGGGACTCATTCTGTCTGTGTCTGCACATACCATCAAAATCCAAAATTGCAGCTGGCTGCATTGGGAGAAAGAGGTCTTTCATACAAGGATCTTATGGATTACAGTGTCTGCAGTACAGAAAGAGAGACTTGCATGATGCAACTTTGCAATGATTGCCCAAGAGAAGAGGGTGTCCTGATTTTCTTGAGTTACTTGACAGTGTGAAATCAGCTCCAAATGAAATATCTTACAAGCAATGGGTGACTGTTGACCGTTGTACAATGGTTGATAAGGTGGAGCCACTTCATGAATACTTATCATCCCTAAGCATGAAAATATCCCGCATGGTTCGTCATCACTTTGTTGCTCAGCAACAACACAGTACTTCAAGCAGTTGAAAGAAACACTACCACCTCAGAGCGAGGTAGTTATAGTAGGTGATTTCTCTGAGAATTATTCTTTCATTGTCCAGGATGCTGCCCAAGGTTTCACTGGGACAATTCACAGTGTACAGTTCACCCTTTTGTCATCTATTATAGATCATCTGCAGACCAGGAACTTAGCCATTTTAGTGTCTGTTTCTTATCTGCATCACTAAAACACAACACTATAATGGTTTACTCATTCATATTGAAGCTTATGACATATGTTAAATTCAGATGCCCACAATTGAAGAAGGTGCACTATTTCTCAGATGGATGTGCTGGCCAATATAAGAACAGATACAACTTCACAAATCTCTGTTACCATGAAGAGGATTTTGGTCTGTCTTGTGAATGGCACTTCTTTGCTACATCCCATGGCAAAAATGCATGTGATGGGATTGGAGGAACAGTGAAAAGAGCTACTGCTCGTGCCAGTTTGCAGAGAACTACAGAGAGGCAAATTCTTATACCAGAACACATGTTTCAGTTTTGTGAAGAAAACTTGAGCAAGAAGATAAATTTTTTCTTTGTAACTACAGCTGATTTGAAAGATGCAGAAGAACGGTTGGAACATCGATTCAAGGATAGTAGGGCTATTCCTGGAACTCAGAAATATCATAGATTTGTTCCCCTAAACAAGGAAGAACTGATGGTGTATCCCATTTCAAGTGGCATTGGAGAAAAGAAAAGAATAAGGAAAAGTCATTTTACTAATGAACCTGCAATGCTTGGTAACCTAAAATGTGTCAAACCAGGAGAGTATGTTGGCTGCATTTATGACATGCAAGTTTGGTATGGAATTGTGGAGAATATTGTGAAGAGTTTGATGATTTCACTGTGAACTTTCTACATCCCTCTGGGTCATCAGGATCAAGTATATTATTATCCATCAAACAAGGATTCATGTGCAGTGCCAGGACATCATATATTAACTGTAATGAGTTGTCCTACCCTACGAGGAGGCAGCAGAATTCAATACATTTTTCCACAAAAAGAAATTGATGAGAGCATCGAGCATGCAAAAATTGTATTAGGCTAGCACATGAATCCTCTAAGTAGGTCTTCCCCTTTCACTATTATAACTATTATTGCCAGTGTAGATTAGCAGTGAAATACAATTTTACATTTTTTGCCTTTGTTTTTATATCTATAAAAAAATGTAATTTTAATTTCTATAGGTCAAATTATGAGCTTAAGTGTGAAAAAATAGGTAGAATTGACGCACAACTTATGAATATGGTGTTCACTTATATGTTAGTTACATGAAAAATACTAACATAAACAAACTTTTTTTTGATGATTCTAATAGCCAATGCCTATGCCTTCATTTTTTACATTTAAAAAAAAAATTCTCATTTGATACCCCAGAGGTCAAATCGTGACCTCAAATTTTGGTTAGTGTAACTTTTTTTATTTTTCAACCTAGAGTTCTAAAACTTGCATATTTGGATTCCTTGTCATTTTCTGATTCTAAATATATATACTTTTATATAATTGTGACCATTATTACCCAAGTTATGGGTCGCCAAATGTTAGTGACCTCGCAAGTGACCTCAAATTTCCCGAGGTCATATCTCTTGAACCGTTGGTCGGATTGACCTTATAATTTCAGAAATGGATTCAGGGCCCACAAACTCCCTATAAACCAAATTTCAGCAAAATCTGAGAGATGAGGGTGTTAGGCACTGGTTGATCTGGTTACCCCCTGTAAATGAGTACTAAGTGATATATGAAGACTATTACAATAAAAATAATAGTTTTAGGTATATTCCTGGAATATTATAACTTACCCCAGCCCCACATGCAGTTGCCAGGGGTCACCACCACACAGTCGACGCACAAACTGTAGAGAAGAGAGGCAGGAAAAAAGGCTTTTTTAGTACACAGCCTTTTTTACAACAAAGCCTTTTTTAGTACACAGAAATGACTACATCACAACAAAATAATGGTTTCAGGTATATTCCTTGATGCTTACCTCAGCCTCACACGCAGTCGCAGCTCTTCTTGTCGGCCTTCGACTGACACTTGGAGCAGTGGACCATGGGCTCCCTCATTTCTGCAACATCACCCATGACAGAGGGGTTGAGCAAGCACACTTTGCTGATGACTTGCCTGTGCTGAGTAGGGCATTCAGGCGGTTCTCAGCTGAGGGCTTGATCAGCTGTAAGGCTAACTCCCGCATGTATGTTCTCCTTTTCAGCTGGATGCCTCCTACCCTGCCAGCGTTGTCCTTGTGGATAAGCCAGGAATTTATAACAGCTGCATTTATAATGCCAAAGAAGAGAGACAGCGGCCACCTTTTCATTTTCCTGCTGCAGCTGTACATGGCACATATTTGGTCGAACGTGTCGACTCCTCCTTTTGTCTCATTATAAAACTGAATAATCTCTGGCTTTCCATTTTCATTCATAGTCAGCTGCGTGTGCATCGACGACATCAGGACATTTTTCGTTTTTGTGGTCGTGTCTGGCATGTAGGACATGAGCGTCATGTCCTTGGTGAAGAGGAAGGCGGTGCTACCTGGTGTGCGGGTCACCTTATCTTCCACCGCATCTGGTACTTCCTTCTTATTCCCCTTCACTGTGCCCACCAGTGTCATGCCACAGTTATGGAGAAGGTTGTGTATTAGTGGCACAGATGTAAACCAGTGTCGGTGGTGACGTTGCGGTTGGTGTGGTGGTAGGGTCGTGTAAGTTCTTTCATAAACATATGGCCTAGCTGCAGTCCATCTCTTGGGTGAGTTCCCTGTTTCCCCAGGTAAGGAATACCTGTCAACAGGTACTTACTCTTGACGTCATTTGCCAAGACAAGTTTTATTCCATATTTTGCTTGCTGGCTTATTTGGTATATATATTCTAAAGGGGCATTTACCCCTGAAAGCCAGCAACTGTTCATCTACAGTGAGGGTCTCGTTGGGTGTGTAGTGTTCCCAGTGGCAGATTTAAGGTGCGCGGGGCCCTAGGCCGGTTGGAGTGCGGGGCCCCAAACTACGCAAAGCTAGCTTAATTAACTGAAATGAAGATTTACACCCCCATCCCCCAGTGGTGACCTTACGGGGCCCTCAAATCAATGGGCGAGCGAAGCGTTAAAATAAATTTACTTTTTAAACAATATTCAATTTATTGATAATTAATTAGCCAAATGACCATTTCATAGTTGAACATTACACATTTGTTTTTTTGAAGCTTAACAATAAAAAATAACTATAATAATACACCATTAACAAAAAATAACTATAATAATACACCATTAACTAAAGAGAATACCACTTGACTGACATGCAAATGATGCAATGAGTGGGTTTTGTTTATTGCAGGCAATTTGTACGGTACACTTAACTATTTCTCAGTCAAAAAAGATTTTTTTCTAGCCTTCTTACTTGCAAACTGTTTGATGACATCAGTAAAATCAAGCACCCTTAATTTCTCATGCTCAATGCTCAACAGGGTGAGTGAAGACAAACGGTCCTGCCCCATGGTGTTTCTTAGATAATTCTTGACTAGTTTCATCTTGGAGAATGATCGCTCCCCAGTGCAGTTTGTGACAAACATGCAGAGATAGAGTCGTAATACAATTTCAACATTAGCAAATGTTTCTACCATGTCATGTCTGTGAATTATCTCATACATTTCTAGTTCAGACTTTTTGCAGCCTTTGCACCACCTGATGAAGGAGCACTTTCAGGTGAATCTCTTGGAATGGATTTCATAAGGTGTGCAAACTGCAAAAGCTCCGACTCCAATCCAGCCTCCAAGTCCTTAGGATATGAAGACACAAGCTTTTCAGCAGATGCTTTAAGCTCAGTATTCGTTTTGTTTGAGATTTCTGATAAAAACCCAAATTTCTCTTGAAGGTCGCTGTAAGCAGCAATGCGTTGTTGTAGGGCAGCACAGAGCTTGTCAATGATGGGCAAGAATGTAGTCACTCTAAACTTGTCTCTCCCTGTCAGCATAACATCCTCCGCGGAGTCTAGTTCATCGTGGTGATGCTTGCGCTTCCTAATACGCTGCGTGTCGGCGTAGTATGCATCATTACTCGTCACATCACAGGGATCACACTTAGCCATAGCTTTTGTTTCAAAGTCATCGAACTGGGATCTCAGGTCTTTAGCAAATTGTAAGAGAGACTCTAGCAGTGTGACAGCTGTGTTGAGGGAGAGCCCAGATTTTCGCAGCTGGATTTTTTTTTTTTTTAAGTTCAGGAAGAACCGATTCGCCTCTATTTAAAAGGGCATATTTCAGCGGAAAAACAAAGAAAAAGTGAGAGGAAAGACAGAGGAAAAAGAAAGGGTGGAGGGGACAGTCGAAGTGGAAAAAGACCAAGGATGACAAGGACTGCAGGGTCGAGCCCCATCATCCTTGGGTGCTAGGGCCGGGAGGGCGCACGTGAAACCTCCAGGAACAAGCACGTACAAACGAGCACAAAGAGCACTCAAGAGCATGAGCTTAGAACCCCCTTGCGGGGAGGTTTCGCAGCTGGATACTGCTACTCTGAAACCTTTCCAATACTGTATCCCAAACTTCAAGAAGAATCACTGTTTCAAGTTTTTTCAAACCTTTGAGAAGACCACTTGCTTCAGCTCTTGTTTCAGCTGGCTGATTCTGATCTGAGAATAACTCTTCCAGAACAATGATGTTTTCTTTGTGTGCTCTACTGAGAGCAGCTACAGCATCTGCTCGTGCTGACCAACGAGTGTCTGAAAGTATTTTATCAACTTTCAACTTCTTATCTTTATTAGTTTCTAGTACCTCACGGTGTCTCCTCCAACGATAAGTAGATGCAACAAGAAAGGAGTACATATTTTGTACCAGAGCAAACAATGACACTGCAGCAGGACAGCTTTCTGCAGCACACTTAGCCACCAAGTTTAAGGAATGAGCCATACATGGTATGTACTCAGCTTCACTACACTCATTCTTGATTATCTGTTGGGTCCCCAGATATTTACCAGACATGTTGCTGGCATTGTCATAGGACTGTCCTCGGCAGTCGATAACTGGAATGTTCTTCTCTAAGAAAATCAAGAACAGTTGTAGCAATATCTCTGCCAGTGTGGCTTAGCATGGGAATAAACTGCAAAAACCTTTCAACTGGACCTGTAGTAGGCAGTACATAGCGGATTGTAAAAGTAAGTTGATCCATGTGTGAAATATCAGGTGTGGAGTCAACAGAAATTGAGAAGTACTTTGCTGTTTTTACTTCATCTGTTATTGAGGACATAACCTTTTCTGCCATTATTCCAATGACTTCCTCAGAAATGACATGGGACAAGTAGGAAGTATGACCACTACCTTTGTTTGCGTGTTTCTTGATATGTGCTGCCAAGAAACTGTCGTATGTGCTCAGCAGCTCTAGAATCCCAAGATAGTTTCCATTGTGTACTGATCCAATTACTTCATCTTTACCTCGAATGGCTAGCCCGCGTTCGCAAAGTAGCTTTAAAACATCTACACACCTCCTCAATACTGCTTGCCAGTACTCGCATTCACTTTCATATTGTTGTACTAGATTAGAGTCAATACGGGCACCCGCAGTCTTTCGATATATCATTTCGACCATACTTTTCCTGTGCTGATCTGACCTACTGTGAGATTCTATGACATACCTAGCATTCTTCCAACCATTGAAGCCAGTTGTGAATGAGCTTTCCACCTTTGACATAAGCTTGCAAGCAAAACAATACACTTTACCAGTTGTTTTAGAGTAACAGAGCCATTTAAGATTAATTTCTTGGCCAGATAATGAATGAGTTCGAGTGAATAATGTATTTGTACAATGACGGGTTCTGTTTAGCTCTTTCACAGCTGACTCTTTGAAGTCACCATCACAGTGTCGACATTCTGCGCTTCCCTTTTTCAACCAATAGTCACACACATTTTCAGTAATTATTTTAGGCCATAATCCAAGATCCGTTTCAAATCCTTGTTCAGTACCGGTATTCATAACTTTCACTTCCTCTTGTGTCTCCTCACTGTCACTGTGTTCAGGTTCAATTGCGCTAACTACACTAGGTTCAGTACTAGTTGTGGCTTCTCCAGTTGTTTCAGGCATAATTGGTGTCTCTACTGATTCAGATTCAGTTTGACCGGATTCAGTTTGAGTTTGTGATTTTGCAGATTCAGATACTGTTGGATATGTCAACCATTGAGTTATTTTTGGTAGTTTTTTTACTCTTTGGTTTACGTCTGCCTTTTCTTGTCGTTTAACAGAGCCAGCTTTATACTTCCTCCCTTGATCACGATCACGACTTGTTGATTTCTCCATTGTGCCTCAGTGCAGCCTCACTGCCTTATCCTGAAACATAAAAACATAAAAAACAAACTATTTACACTTGACCCTCGGTTTAGTATTAATTAATACAGTTTAATTAATTAATTAAATACAGACACTAAACAGTTGTTCGGGTGAAAAAGTCACTTTATGGGAAAAGTCGCCAGCCCCCACCAGTGGCGACTTTTTCCTTAAATATGTATAAAATGTATTTATTATGAAATTTAAGCTAAACTGACCTAACCTAGCCTAAGTACGTTTCATATAAAAAAATTAATTACATTAATTTAACATTTTTCAACTTATTTATGTTGTTATAAAGCTGACTAAAACCCCCCCATCCCCATTTATTGACTGGCGACTTTTTCGAGATACGACTTTTACCATTACTTACCACTAAACACACTCACATGTGCACTCCACAGCGGCCTGAATAGAACTAAACTCCCGCCAGCAAAGAGTGTGATACCATAATTATCACTAATCATTAATCAATTGTATTATTTATAGTGGAATCCAACATTATAATTATATGTGAGGGCGCGGGGCCCTCACAGGCGCAGGGCCGTAGGCCATGGCCTACTCGGCCCCCCCCCCTAAATCCGCCACTGAGTGTTCCTCACAGTAGCCAATAAACTTGTCCCACACACTCCTGATTGGGGCTAATTTGTCGTCGGCCCGCCTCTCTTCCCATGTGTTTGCATCATCAAATCGTAGGCAGGTCAACAGGAATGTAAATCTAACCTCCGACATAGCTGCCCTGTAGAATGGAGCCCCCGAAACAGGGCACCACAATTCCTTTGTGGACAGGTGGTTGTCACACCTGTACCCACTAAACACCAACACACCTAGCAGGGCACGTATCTCTGCTGCTGTTGTCCTCTGCACAGTGGATGTTTTCTTCTTGTACTTGATGGCTACAACATCAATCTTCTGATTGGTCCACTCCACTATTTCATTTATGATATCATCAGACAAAAATAGCTTGAAGCACTGCTCTGGGGTGGTGACCTGAGCAGCTGCTTGGGTGGGACCGGGCTTGAATGGTGGAATAATGTTCCTTGCTGCTGTTCGTGTTGCTGCGGAGACCTGCGGCCTTGTGTGCCACACAAAGCCTGATTTACTTTTCACTGTTGTCATGGGAAAAGTAACAAGCAGGTCCTCATCCTCATCACGGCGTCGTCGTCATCCCCGGCGAGCAGGAGGAGGAGCAGAAGCAGGAGGACATGCAGCAGCAGGGTCATCAGGGTCATCTGAGTAAGCAGAAGGGCCAGCAGGAGGGTAAACAGAAGGGCCAGCAGGAGGGGGACGCCTAGTCCTACCAGTCTGACCACGTGCTCCCTTTCTCTGCCTGCGATGGGGTGCTTGGTCTGTGTCAGAGTCACTAGTTTCTATGCCACTACTCATATCCTCTGGGTTAGCCACAAAGTCAACATCATTATCACTATCATAAAGCTCTTCATGTTCTAACACATCACTTTCTTCGTCACTATTGAGTCCAAAAAGAATAGCATCCACTTCCTCCTCAGTTGGATTTTTATGGTAATGGGAAGCCATTATGGTCAGGATAACTCACTAATGGTATAATAGTTTATCTGAAATACTATTCACAGCCTGAAATGGAAAATAGATAATTAGTACACTCGCACTTTGTACACTAACACTGAACTCGGGTATATTATACCCAATTTTTTTCTTTTACTATTATCACTGAACTCGGGTATACCGTACCCGATCACATGATTATAGAAAATTCAAGGGCACGGAGCGGAGCGACATGACCTACCCCTGTCAGGGCTCGGGACAGACTGAAGCTACTAAGGATACCAGCTACCTGACTCCACGGGAACACCACGTAATGCGCGTGACATCATAGCATTCGGGTATATTATACCCATGTTCAGTGTTCTAGGGTTAATAGACTTGAATGTTACCTGTACACTAGTGATAACCAATTTGGTTTCAGAGAGAGAGTACTGATATGTGTGGATATGCCTTGAAGGAAATGATCTATAAATACCAAACTCTAGATGCTAATGTATTTCTGTGTTTCCTGGATGCCTCTAAAGCATTTGATCATGTTAATCATGACACATTATCCATGAAACTTGTGAAGCATAATATACCTGGTTACTTTGTCCATATATTAATATTCTGGTATAATCACCAGACAATGATTGCAAGATGGGGTGGGGTTAATTCAGAGCCATTCTCTGTGACCAGTGGTGTCAGGCAGGGAGGGATACTATCCCCCTACTTATTCAATGTTTATATGGATAATCTATCTGTTGTGCTGAACACCTGTGAAATAGGCTGCTATATTGGTACAATGATTGTTAATCATCTGATGTATGCAGATCTAGTTCTTATTTCTCCATCTGTAAAAGGGCTCAGCACACTTTTGAAGATGTGTGAAAGGTATGGGAAGAATAATGACATGATATATAATCCTGATAAAAGTCATGTTATGATTATAAGGACCAAGACCTACAAGTATATAACATTCCCTGAATTTCAATTGAATGGTAGGGTGCTGTCAGAAGTAACCCAGACTAAGTATCTTGGCCACATACTAATGGATAGTCTTTCAGATGACTGTGATATTCTAAGGCAATGTAGACAATTATATGCTCAGGGAAATACTTTAGTTAGAAAATTCCATTTGTGTACATTAGATGTTTAGTTGATTTTGTTCAAAACTTTTTGTACTCCAATGTATACAGCTCATTTGTGGTGGAACTACAGGATGTATAATTTGACGAAATTGTATGTTGCATATAATAATATTTTTAGGAGTTTATTAAGGACTCAGATTTGTAAATGGTGCTCCTTCTAGTGTCAGTATGCTGTTTGTAGTCAATAAGGTGCCTAACTGTGCCAGTGTCATTCACAATTTTGTATTTAGATTTATCACTAGGCTTGGTGAGTAATAAGATAATAGAAGCCATGGTTAGTGGACTGATCTCCAATACATTTTATAAATCTCAAATCTGGAAGCATTGGCGTAGGCAATTGTATGTTCATTATGCACAGTGATTCACTCGCCTACTTAGTCAGTGCTCCAGACAACTATTTCTTAATCTTTTATGGACCTCTTGTATAATGTTTGTACCGTTGAGTCTGAAATAAAGTGTGTGTATGTGTGTGTGTGTGTGTGTGTGTGTGTGTGTGTGTGTGTGTGTGTTTATTTTGTTTATATTTTTGGTTTGCTTGCAAAACAATGAAGAGGAAATACAGGGATAGAGCAAGTGACCCCCTTTTGCAAGTCTTCATATAGATAGAGAGGGACATTATAAACATAGAGAAAAAATATTTATCTAGAGTAATATTTAGTATAATATTTATTGAGAATAATATTAAGAATAATACTCAAAATCTGAAATAAAATATAGAAATAATATTTATCTAGGATAATATTTATGTAAAATTATTGTCTAGAATAATATTTAAAAATATTTATCAAAAAATAATACCTTAAACATCATAAAGATGAAATTGTCTAGAATAATATTTAAAAATATTTATCAGAAAATAATACCTTAAACATCATAAAGATGAAACTTTATGAATGAGACGAGGTGACTTATTGTATGTTAGACTATGGTTAGACAATCTATTTACGAGAGTATCACAGCCATCAAAATTTTTAGCTTCACATCAAAAGAAAATGACACCAAATTTATGAAGCTGTACTTGAAGTAAAGTCTCATTGGCTTAAAAATTTGTTAAAAATCATTCAAATGTTGAAATGTGAATGTGGACTAACAAGATATATAGTATGAGCATATAGAAGCAGATCTTATTAGAGACCCTATGCAAGACAGAGAAGCGATGACAAGGCAGAAGTTTCTGATTAGCTAATGGATTATGGGATCAGCTGATCCCTCCAAGTGCTTCTGGATTCTGAAATAATGTATTGATTTGAATGAGAAAAAATATGGTAGAGCCATTAATTCTAAAATTTCATCCAAAAATTGTTAGAGATTGCACAAATTATATATACTAGCAAAAATACCCATCCTATGGGCAAGATATCCTCTAAGCAAGTTAGAGTTTAATATTTAGAATTAGCACGCAAATCACTTAAATTTTAAATGCAGCTTCACAAATTTTACTTGAAGCTCATGAAGCAGTTAAATTTCAAATACAACTTGTCACATTTTTTTTACTTATGATGGCTTCCAATGCGCAGTGTAGCTGCAGGCACCCCACTTACTGGGGGTTCAATTATTTGGTCAGTGAAACTAGTCATGAAAATCTTAATAAGCTTCACAAATCTTGACACAATGTGAAGCTCAAGATTTTCATGACTGCATTCTTTTTTTATAGTTTTATTGTGGTGCTGGGGCCTTTGGGCTCAATAATAGATGGAGGGGGTGGGGCTGGTCACACATTTTCATTCGTTACTCATCACCCCCATCCACCATATGAAGTTCAGTCAAAATCAGTTCAGAAAAACAAAAGTTTTTTCTGTGGACAGACAGAGAGACATTTTCAGTGAATTATAGTAGTAATATTGCTCCTTGGTGGTGTAGTCATTAGCATTGCTGACAATGAATCCATTGGCCCTGGGATTGAGACCCAGTGATGGCAGGCAGCAGGCAGCAAAACCCAGCTGTTCATCCTTACAATAAAAATTGGTTGGTAGATAAATGGGTACTCTGAGTAGCCTAATGGTTAAGATGCTTGGCTGCTGATTGGGAAGTAGTGAGGTTGAGTCTGAGCAAGGACTTTGTAATTTCTGACCACACCACAGTGGGGCATGGTTTGGATTCCACATTAAACTGTAGGTTGTTGTTGTTGTTGTTGTTTAGCTGATCAGCCCACCCTGATCGAGCAAGCCGGCGGCACGCAGGTAACCGATCGCCCTCTCCGGAGTGGACCAGAGGTTCAGCGCACTAGTGATGTTGTGTTGTGTTGTGTTCGTTGTTGTGCTAGAGCGGTACAGTCCGTCATAATGTGTTCAATTGTTTGTGGTGTGTCTTGGCACAGGTGGCAGGTGTCGTCTATGGAGTTGTCTAGTCTGTGTTTATATGTCCGTAAGTTTGGGTGATGTCCACATCGGAATCGTGCTAAGTTAACTCGATCCGATCTGCTCAGGCTGATCTCTGACCTGTTAATGGGTGGCAGCTTCGCACCTAGGACCGCATTCGGACCGAGTCGTGTCAGTGCTTTGTGGGTTAGATGTGTGTGTGTGTGTTTTCTGTACTGTGTGATGTCTGTGGGGCGTGGTATGGAATGGAGTATTTCGTTATAATATCTCTCTGGTGTTACCTTAATGGTGCGAGGTGTTGGTGCATGATTGTACATGTAGTGGCAAGGGTGTTGTGGGTTAGTTGTCGCTGCTGCCATGAATTGTGTTCCCCTCATGTCTAAATGTTCCCTAACTTTTAGTATTTTTGTTTCTGTGTGCAGGTGTTCTATTGGTGTTGTTTGAGTGCATCCTGTAATGATACGAAGTGCGTTGTTTTGTATTGTTTGTAAGGTGTTTATGTGTGTGTTTGAGATAATGGGTGCCCATCATGGGCTAGCATAGTCCATAACTGAGCGAATATATTGTTTGTATATGAGTGATGTTGTTTCCTGCTGGTGTCCAAAGTTTGTGCCTGTTAGTACCCTAAGCGTGTTAAGTCTTGACGTACATTTGGTTTTAATGTCCTGAATGTGGTTTGCAAAAGATAATGATGTGTTGTATGTGACCCCAAGTACTTTGGTCGTGTGAGTGTGTGGAATGTTGGTGTTGTTTAGTGTAAGCTGTGGAGTTATCTGGAGTTCTTTTGTGCTACTTGTAAGCAAGGTGATGGTTGATTTTGTGGGCGCTACTTTGAGTCTATTGTGTGTGAGCCAGTCTTGTATACTGTTTATGTATGTTTGTAGGTTATTTGTAGTGGTGTCGATGTTGTTGTGGGTGGATGTTAGAGTGATATCATCTGCATATGATGATAAGGTAAGCTTGTTATCTATGGGTGTTGGAATGTCATGCATGTATAAGTTGAAGTGTTGGTGAGAGAACAGAGCCTTGAGGGACCCCGTTCGGAAAAAGCTTGTTTTTGGATGACTTGCCATTAAATGTGACATGTGAGTATCTTCCTGAGAGATTTGCTCAGCCACCTTTCGGTGTTATTGTGCATGTTTGTGTTGAGTATTTTGTTTATGAGAGGGAAGCGTGGGATAGCATCAAATGCTTTACTAATGTCTATTGTTGCTAATAGTGTACGTTGAGCTGGTCTTCTGGAGTTGATGCCATCCATGATGTGCTGCGTGAGGTTAGTGAGTAATGTCGTGGTTGAGTGGTGAGGTCTGAATCCATGTTGAGTAGGCGATAGTGGTATGTGTGGGTTGGTGATTTGTAAGATTAGTCTTTCTGTTACTTTGGAAGGTGTGCATAGTAAAGTAATGGGTCTATAGGAAGCTGGTTCTGTTGGATTTTTGTTTGGTTTGAGTAGTGTAATAATTTTACCTTGTTTCCATATGTCAGGAATAATACAGTGTTGGTATGAATATGTGCTGATATTTGTGAGAGCTAATATTCCTTGTGGGCCCAAGTGTTTAAGGTGTATGTTAGATATGTTGTCTGGTCCAGTAGCCTTCGAATTCTTAATGTTTTTGATGATCTTGGTGGTCTGGTCTGTATTGAAGGGTGTAATGGTCATGTCGAGTCTGTAGGTTTTCTTGTGTCTGGCTGTTTGTCTGTCTGCATGTTTCTGGTTCTCTCTGTTTAAGTGACTTATCTTTGCGTAGTGATTAACTAGAATGTTAGCTTGTTGTGTGTATGTTGGGATATTATTTTGGCTGTGACAGATAGCCGCGTGTGAGGTGTGAATGCCGCTGTTAGAGTGGGTAATGCTGTTTATAGTCTTGTATAGCCTGTATGTATCTGTGGAGTGGTTTAGTGTTGTTATGAATTCCCTGAATGTTTCTGTTTGTTTTTCTTTGAGTTTGTTGTTTATTTCTGTGTTGAGCTGTTGTATCTGCTGTTTTATGGCTTCTGTGTGTGGTGTTTGTGTGTTATATTTGAGGTTGTTACGTTGCCTTATGAGGTGGGCTATTTCTCTAGTGTAATTTGGGTTGTATTTCCTAATGTTGCCCTTGGGTATGTATTAGGGTACCACTTATTTGGGGTGTTTTTCATTTTTTGGGAATTTCTATCAGGACGGGCGCATTTCTGGTGTCATTCCGTCTAAAAACATTGTGTGTAAAATATTTTTGAAATAAAATAATAATTAGAACTGCCTCAACGAGGTCAAAGTTTATACTTTTTGTCGAAAAGTACTCATGGCGTTCTGTTATCATGTCAGTTTTCGTTTCGATAGCTGCTGTAGTTTCTGAGTTGAAAAATGATAACAGACAGACAGACGGACGGTCAGAGTCGTTGGTTTAGTCTTCCGCACTGGTGTACAGAAGACTAAAATGAGGTATTATACAGGGTGTAACACGAGTTTATCCAAATATTGATACAGGCGAAAGAACATGTTATTCTAAGTAGAAAATGGGTTGGGACGAGTTTTGCCAACACTAACAGTGTTTCATTCTCTTTTTCAGTGAGTTCTGAAACGACGTGATGGCTTCGGCAACAAGATCTAAAACAGCAGTCTATCTCCTGGGGACCATGGACCACAGCATCACAGGAAGCATGCTGCCTACGGGAAAGCAGGCGCTTCAGTACTTTTTCCACCTTCACCTTGACGTCAAGAAGCCGATCAAGGAAGCAGCCGCTGAGACAGTGACCGCAGTCAAGGAATTCTGGGAGTCCCGTATTCCTACGCAGAAAGACCAACGCGCAAGGGACAAGGTTCTCCGAATGTACGAGAAGTGGCGGGCTCTGAACAAGAACTCGAAACGGCGCACTGTGACCCAAATCAGGAACGAGGCCGAGTTCCTCTCATCCCTTGACCGCCTCTTCGACATCGCACACGAACAGGCGATGATCACAATCGAAGAGGACGGAGTTCCTGATGGGACAAAGGGCCGAGGTGCGGCGCGGCCGCATCTCCTCCACACGTGACATGACGCTGCACACTGAGGAGGAGCGTGCGAGGAGACAGGAAGCGGAAAGGAGCCGCCGGCAAGATGATGAAAGGGCGAACAGAGAGAGCCGAGAAGAACTCGTCGAACTGGCATCGAGCTCCAGCTCAGGTGCAAGCAGCCCGACTCGGTCACCGACACGGCGTCGTCGCCGAGAAGAAGAGGAAGAGCTCTCTCTCCCGGGCCCGTCCACGTCGAATGCAGAAGCATCTACGACCCCTTTACCACCCAAGCGATTCCGCGCGTCGAAAAAGATGATCACCCCTGATCTCTCCGCAGCGACGGATCGGACGAAACTTACCGACCAAGATGTTTTTTTGCTGTCGGCGGCTGCGAGGAGCTTGGGCCACGACCCTGAGGAGCTGGTCTTGAACCGCGAATCCTCCCGCCGCGACCGAGCAAAGTTCCGTGCTATGGCAGCAGCGGAAATGAAGGCAGCCTTCCATCCTACTGTGCCGCTGACCGTTCACTGGGACGGGAAAATCGTACCAGCGGCTGACGGAGGCCCTGCTGAAGATCGCCTTCCAGTTCTGGTGTCTGGGGAGAACGTCGACAAGCTTCTGGCTGTGCCCAGCCTCCCCGACAGCACCGGCCGCGCCATGGCGGAAGCCGTCCTCTCTGCCCTCGAGGATTGGGACATCAAGGGACGGATCTGTGCCTCTCTTTTGACACCACCGCCTCAAACACAGGACTCTCAGGAGGAGCTTGCTATATCATTGAGCAGAAACTCGAGAAGACAGTGCTTCATTTGGCTTGCCGCCACCACATCCACGAACTGGTGCGAGAAGGCATTCACGGCGTGCCTCGGTCCCTCTACTGGTCCTGACATCCTCCTGTTCAAACGATTCGCCGCCCAGTGGGACTTCATCGATCAAACCAAAGCGAAGCCCTTCGAGGATGGAACCATGCCGCAGCACCTGAAGGACGCCCGCAACGACCTGCTGATCGAATTCAGCCGCCTCCTCGACGGTCAACATCCACGTGATGACTACAGGGAACTTCTGGAGCTCTCTGTAATTGTGCTGGGCGTCCGAACAAGTGGGGTGCCCGGTTCGCTCGTCCCGGCGCCTTCCATCGCGCGCGCTGGATGGCAAAAGTCATCTATGCCATCAAACTGTTCCTGTTCCGGGAACAGTTTCAGATGTCGTCAGGCGAAGCGGCTGGAATCCGGCGATTCACCATCTTCGCCGTGTCCATCTACGTGACGGCCTGGTACAAAGCGCCGCTCCCAGCAACGGCCCCAGCCGCGGACCTCGCGCTGCTCAAGGCCCTCGTCTATTATCCGGACTCAGCGGTGGCCAAGGCGATGGCGACAGTCTTCGCCAGGCACCTATGGTACTTGAGCGAGCGCCTCGTCACCCTGGCCATCTTCGACGAGGGTATCGACTTGGCGACAAAGCGGGAGATGATTAAAGCGATGGAAGAAGAGGAAGGATCGGAGGATCCCCCACGGCGTATCAATGTGGACCTGTCCACCGCCTCAATCGCCGACAATACATTGGCCAAGTTCACAACGACTACATCAAAGGAGTTCTTCAAGGTTCTGGACATCAGCACCGCCTTCCTGCTCAAGGATCCGGAGGAGTGGCGGACGGACCCAGCCTTCATCGCCGCATCCCGCCGAGTCCAGGCCCTTCAAGTTGTCAATGACTTCGCAGAGCGCGGGGTGGCGTTGATGCAGTCTTTCAACCTGGGCCCTTACCAAGAGTGAAGACCAAAGGCAGTTCCTCTTACAAGTGGTCGAGAAGCACCGCTGTGACTTCCCAACCGCCCGCAAGTCCACCGTGACCTCTGCAAAGTAGGCAACAATGAGAGGGAGATGGGCGCCCATGATACCCCCCCCCCTTGAGGGGCTAATACTCAAGTTGAGGGGGATCTAGAGTTGAAAGTATGAAGTCCAGTTATATGTTTTAGGTCAAGATTAGTAGCTTGAACAAACTAGAAGTGATATTTTATTTGCTAGAGGCATAGAACATCATGATCTAAAATTTCTACTTTTCGAGAAAATATACAAACTGACCGTATTGAGGCAGTTCTAAATATGTTTTATTTCAAAAATATTTTACACACGATATTTTTTGACAAAATGGAACCAGAAACGCGCCCATCCCGATAAAAATTCAAACTTTCGAAAATAAGTGTCACCCTAGTATGTATTTGTTTGCATTATTGATAATCTGATTAAATGTCTTGAGTGTTGTATCGATGTTTATGATGGGTGTGCTGTTTAATGTGGTGAATTGTTCCTCAGTCTGTATTTTGAACTGTTCCCAATCAGCTTTCTTGTAATTTCTGTAAGTGTGCCTAAGGCTGTTGGGGCAGAGTGTAGAATGTGTTGTAATGATGATGGGCAGGTGGTCTGATGACAGTTGTTTTTCTGTTCTCCATTGTGTATGTGTTGCTAGTGAGGGGGAACAGAACGTTATGTCTGGGGAGGAGTTTGAGTATCCTGCTTGATGTGGTATGTGTGTATGTTCTTCTGTATTGTTAAGAATGAAGAGGCTGTTTAGTTGTGTGGCTATGTTGGCGCCTCTGGTGTTGTTTTGGTTGTGCAGGTACCAACTAGTGTCTTTGGCGTTGAAGTCTCCTCCTAAGATGACATTAGTGAGAGAGGCAAGATTGTGTAACTGTGGATTGTAATTGGCTGGCACCTGAGGTGAACTATCTGGTGGGATGTAAATGTTGATTAGTGTGGTGTTGTGTTTTGCGCGTGTTTTAATGTTAACTGCCTGTATTTCTATCATGTTATCTGCTTGGATTGTGTTTGTAATGTTTTGGGTAGCATCAGTGTAGCTAATGCTTTTACGTATGTAAGTGATGAGTCCACTGTAGGTATAAGGTGGAGGGACAAGCTTGACCTTTGTCAGAATGAAAAATTTGGGTGGAAGCAAAACCAAGGTTAAACTAAGGTGTGTGTGTGTGTGTGTGTGTGTGTGTGTGTGTGTGTGTGTGTGTGTATATATATATACTACCAGTCAAAAGTTTAAGTACACCTACTAATTTCCAATGTTTTGCTGCTTAGCTCATGACAAACTTCAAATGTAAACTTAACAGGTACTGGAGATGAGTTTGCTTACCTGACTTTCATATTGTATGCTTCAATGCATCTGCCCTGTGCAGTGTGTTGTAACACAGAAACTTCTTTAATATAGCCTTCAAAATGTATTAATTTATGTCTAGCATACAACCTAAAATTATTGCCATTAGCTCTGCACAAAGGTCCAAAAACAGTTTAAAAGTCTTTACTGAAGTAGTGTGTTTCTTCAGGAGTATGTTAATACATGTGCTCAGTTATTAACATGCACTGCAGGTCTTTACATATAAAATCCTTGCAGAGGAGTTAACCGTGTAGTTTAAGGTATATTTCTGTGTTTCAAAAAGCAAAAATGGGTGCCAAAGCTCAGTTAACACCAGAAAAAAGACAGTCACTTATAACTTTGAGAAATGAGGGCCAATCACTGAGGCAAATTGCAAAAAAATTAAGTTTCTGTGAATGCGATTGCTTGTGCCATTAAATGGTACAAAGAAACTGGTCAAGTATATCCGAGTCACCAGTCTGTGCAACAGACGCCTCACAGCACTTGAAATCAAAGCCCAGCTGAACAACTCCAGAAGTACAACAGTTTCAACATCAACTGTTCAGAGAAGACAGAGAAGCAGGATTAAAAGGACAAACTGCAGCAAAGAAACCAATGCTGAGACCTCCAGAACAAAAAGAAAAGGCTAGCCTAGGCTAAAAAACCCACCAAAAATGAACTATTGAGCAGTGGAAATTTGTCCTTTGGATTGACAAATCAAAGTTTGAAGTTTTTGGATCCAAATGCAGAGTATTATTAATATATAATATAAAGAAGTGTAGAAGAATTATTTTCATTTAGTGAAGGTTTAGCCTTACATATATACAATGATTCTAGAATACATAAATCACAAGAGTCATTTACAGAAGCTAAAACTTTAAAAGTATCCATATTAAAAGTACCACCACACTGTGACCACCTGCCTCATCATTACAACACATTCTACACTCTGCCCCAACAGCCTTAGGCACACTTACGAAATTACAAGAAAGCTGATTGGGAACAGTTCAAATACAGACTGAGGAACACAATTCACCACATTAAACAGCACACCCATCATAAACATCGATACAAACACTCAAGACATTTAATCAGATTATCAATAATGCAAACAAATACATACCCCAAGGGCAACATTAGGAAATACAACCCAAATTACACTAGAGAAATAGCCCACATCATAAGGCAACGTAACAACCTCAATATAAACAACAAACACCACACACAGAAGCCATAAAAACAGCAGATAAACAGCTCAACACAGAAATAAACAACAAACTCAAAGAAAAACAAACAGAAACATTCAGGGAATTCATAACACTAAACACACTCCACAGATATATACAGGCGATACAAGACTATAAACAGCATTACCCACTCTAACAGCGGCATTCACACCTCACACGCGGACTATCTGTCGCAGCCAAAATAATACCCAACATACACACAACAAGCTAACATTCTAGTTAATCACTACGCAAAGATAAGTCACTTAAACAGAGAACAACAACCAGAAACATGCAGACAGACAAACAGCCAGGACACAAGAAAACTACAGACTCGACATGACCATTACACCCTTCAATACAGACCAGACCACCAAGATCATCAAAAACATAATTAATTCGAAGGCTACTGGACCAGACAACATATCTAACATACACCTTAAACATTGGGCCCACGAGGAATATTAGCTCTCACAAAATATCAGCACATATCATACCAACACTATTATTCCTGACATATGGAAACAAGGTAAAATTATTACACTACTCAAACCAAACAAAATCCAACAGAACCAGCTTCCTATAGACCCATTACTTTACTATGCACACCTTCCAAAGTAACAGAAAGACTAATCTTACAAATCACCAACCCACACATACCACTATCGCCTACTCAACATGGATTCAGACCTCACCACTCAACCACGACATTACTCACTAACCTCACGCAGCACATCATGGATGGCATCAACTCCAGAAGACCAGCTCAACGTACACTATTAGCAACAATAGACATTAGTAAAGCATTTGATGCTATCCCATGCTTCCCTCTCATAAACAAAATACTCAACACAAACATGCACAATAATACCAAAAGGTGGCTGAGCAACTATCTCTCAGGAAGATACTCACATGTCACATTTAATGGCTAGTCATCCAAAAACAAGCTTTTTCCAAACGGGGTCCCTCAAGGCTCTGTTCTCTCACCAACACTCTTCAACTTATACATGCATGACATTCCAACACCCATAGATAACAAGCTTACCTTATCATCATATGCAGATGATATCACACTAACATCCACCCACAACAACATCGACACCGCTACAAATAACCTACAAACATACATAAACAGTATACAAGACTGGCTCACACACAATAGACTCAAAGTAGCGCCCACAAAATCAACCATCACCTTGCTTACAAGCAACACAAAAGAACACCAGGTAATTCCATAGCTTACACTAAACAACATCAACATTCCACACACTCACAGAACCAAAATACTTGGTGTCACATACAACACATCATTATCTTTTGCAAACCACATTCAGGACATTAAAACCAAATGTACGTCAAGACTTAACACGCTTAGGGTACTAACAGGCACAAACTTTGGACACCAGCAGGAAACAACATCACTCATATACAAACAATATATTCGCTCAATTATGGACTATGCTAGCCCATGCTGGGCACCCATTATCTCAAACACACACATAAACACCTTACAAACAATACAAAACAACGCACTTCGTATCATTACAGGATGCACTCAAACAACACCAATAGAACACCTGCACACAGAAACAAAAATACTAAAAGTTAGGGAACATTTAGACATGAGGGGAACACAATTCATGGCAGCAGCGACAACTAACCCACAACACCCTTGCCACTACATGTACAATCATGCACCAACACCTCGCACCATTAAGGTAACACCAGAGAGATATTATAACGAAATACTCCATTCCATACCACGCCCCACAGACATCACACAGTACAGAAAACACACACACACACACACACATCTAACCCACAAAGCACTGACACGACTCGGTCCGAATGCGGTCCTAGGTGCGAAGCCGCCACCCATTAACAGGTCAGAGATCAGCCTGAGCAGATCGGATCAAGTTAACTTAGCACGATTCCGATGTGGACATCACCCAAACTTACGGACATATAAACACAGACTAGACAACTCCATAGACGACACCTGCCACCTGTGCCAAGACACACCACAAACAATTGAACACATTATGACGGACTGTACCGCTCTAGCACAACAACGAACACAACACAACATCACTAGTGCGCTGAACCTCTGGTCCACTCCGGAGAGGGCGATCGGTTACCTGCGTGCTGGCGGCTTGCTCGATCAGGGTGGGCTGATCGGCTAAACAACAACAACAACAACAACAACAACATGATCACATATAGAAGGAGAGTAGGGTGTACACAAGGGTTGATTTGTCTGAGTGGACTGTCCTGTGAGAAATGAGAGTGAAGGGCATTATGCTTCAGTGACCCCACTAAATGACTAAACAACGGACCCAAGTGTGGATGGATCACTTAGAACTATCTGGAAAGAAATCTCGGGGTGAAATGCAATTTTATATCATGTTTATATTGAAATTAAAATTCTCACCCATCTACTCAGTTGTTATATATACATATACAGTATAGTGCAGCAGAAATCATGTAATTAACTCAGTAATTAATGTTTCTTTGGGTAGAAAATTAACGAGAGATGAACAGAACCTGGTGAGATAATTCCTAAAGTAAATAGAATGTAAAACTTGAACGTATGGTGCTTTCGTTAATTTCACAGCCATATCTGAAAATATTTGATGCATTGACTCGTGTGTGCACCTTTTTTAGATTATCTTTTAGAAAATTATTAATTTTAAATTAATTACTGTACTCAAAATAATAAAAAGTTTATTTCTAATTAAATCTTTAATAAAAGTAAATAATTCAAAAGGTTTTATGTCTACATTTCCATTTTTTACATCAATTTCATTATGTCAATCGGGCCATAATAACTACAATAACTTATTTCTATTTTTACTTTATTTGAAAGGAAAATTCCTTTTGGCCTTATTCGCCATCTTATCTAACAACCATTGATCACAATTTCAAGCCTGATCAGATTTTGAACAACCATTTTCAAAGTTGTAGAGTAAGTTTGTATTATGAAGCAAGAGTTTTGATTCCATCAAAGGAGAGATATCCCGTCTTTCTAAAAAGAATTAAAAGAACCATCTTTTATATCTATTTTCACCAAATGAGTTCTTTCCTATGTACAGTATTCATTAAATAGCTTTTTTTACATTTTAATCCTACTATATATATAATTTCCTTCTCAATACCTCCTTGTAGGTTTTTTTTCCCCCTTTATCATTATTGAATTTGATTAGAGAGAAATATACCATTTCATATATTATATATGATTTAAGAAATTAATACAGTATACTGTATATTAAAATATATGTATTCAAAATTAATTTTGGGAGGCAAAAATCCTAAATCCCATGAACCCCTCAACCCCACCACCTCCTTTATTAAATGTTGCTCAAAATTTGTTTTATTGCTATCTATAAATAAAAAACTTTGCGTGGTTTTCAGCCGAGTTGGGTGGAGTAACAAATATCTCTTTTGCTCATTTGCCTCTTATGATTGGCTGACTCACCAAGGGTGAATCTAGATTGGGGGGTCAGCAACGTCTGGACCTCCCCCCCCCCCCCCCCTCAATTTCTTGCAAGTGCCCTATTTGAATGATGGGTTTGCCTCTGAAAACAAAATTTGTTTTTGTAAATTGATCATGGTTATTTTATTTTATTCAAATTCTATTTTGAGTCTTTATCCTTGCACATTGTACTTTCAAATTTGTAGTTGTAATGGTTTTAATAGGTGCCCTTAGTACTGGTGCAGTCATATCACTATTTTTATCTTCATCTTATTCTGATAGTTCTTTTAATTGGCAAGACATTTGTAATTGTTTAAAAATTTTTCTGTGATAATTGTTGTACCCAAATTAGATTTTTATTTTGCATCATATTTGAATGAGGCTGATCTAATAAAACAATACAATTGATTTCACATGCACTCATTGGTGGTCTGTTTTAGGAAAAATTTTTTAGTACTGTGCACTTTTTTCTTTGGAACCCACCTTACTGAAATGCCTAGAACCACCCTTGTTCACTTAAAGTAGGTGGAGCTAATGTCTCGCTCAGTTGCCTGTTAGGGTCGGATCTATCAAGATGAGTGGCATTAAAGATCACAAAGTGATCACAAGCCCTACCTGTAGGGTAGGGAGCTGAAGGCACTGCTTGTATATTAAAAATAAAGAACCATAGGTATAAATACAGTTTTCTTATTATTTTCTAACTACAATTCAATAAACACATCTATATCAAAGCCTACCTATATGCAGTCAAGCCACAATTGGACAAAATTTCATACTCTTAATGAAATTGAAGAAAAGCCAGTTAAATAATAATTTTATGAAACTACCACAGCCATAGAAACTTTGAGCTTCACATCCAAAGCCAGGAAAAAATTTGTGAAGCTGCACTCAAAATGTAAGTGGCTCATGAACTAAAAGTAACTGTTAAAGTTTCACCAGTTTAAAAGTTGAAGTTACAAATTGTTTGTATTAAATTATTTATGTTACAAGCATAGACCAATTAGATATATAGGTATCCCTCGTTTAACGATCATTCACTTCAGCAATCTGTTTTTATTAACATCTTTTCTCATACAATGATTGGTCAAAATTCGGTTTAGCGATCACTATGATTGGCAAAGTTTGGTTTCTGGTACTCCACCACAGATGCATCTCTAACTTCATTTATCTAATCAAAATGGCCACCATGTGCAGAAATGGATTTATCCTCCTCTGCACAGCTTTCCCGACCTGAGTGCTCCTAAGCAGCCACCCCCTCCACTTCCTTCTCACCCTGCCAGTGTTTTAAGTCACTCGTGCTTCTGCATCGCTCTGCATTGTTGTGTAAGATTACGAACGATTGTGATAGTTGTGTTATTCGCCGCCTTTGTGGAGTGCAAAGCCACATTGTGCAGACTGTTTGGTGCTAATTTGGACTGTGTGAAGTGACTGTGGCTGCTTCCCCTGCATCATCAGGTAAGACTAAGCTCTTTTGTAAGTCCTTGACCACGAGAGTGGTGAAGGGGGTGAACTCCATTGTGAGAGCGCTTGGCCTAGCCCAGCCAACCATCATCAAGAAGGCTCCCAAGTTGAAGGTCTCAGTGGAAAATGTGACTTCTAACATTGCCATGAGGATAACTAGGACATGTGATCCATTGATGGAGAACATGAAGAAGCTACTCCAGATCTGGATTAAGGATCAAACTCACCACCGCGTGCCTTTCTCTACCACCATCATTATGGCCAAGGCTGAGAGTCTGTGGGAGGACCTGCGGAATGACTTGGACCCTGAGAGGACTGCTGGGACTGTCAAGAACTTCAAGGCCAGTGCGGGGTGGCACTTTAAGGGACAGGTTAATCTTCACAGCCTCTACCTCATGCCTTCCCTGAAATCCTGAAGGCGAGGGTTGAGGAGGGAGGATACAGCCCCAAGCAAGTCATCAACTTTGATGAAGTTAATCTTTGTTTATATAAATACTGATAAATACCTAATTAAATTGACATTACATTGTATTAATAATTAATTAATTAACAATAGAGCCCAGATGTTTAGTCACTAAAAACCTTAAAAGAGGAAGGCAAATTAAACATTCAAAATAGGCAATAAAAAACCCCAAAAAGGCATTTATAAATTCTTTCAAAAACGTTTAATCTACAATAATTACCTTTATATACACATAATACATATTACAATGCTCTCAGTGAACAAAACTAAGTAATGCAAATATTAGTTACGCATAATAACAATGATTTCATGTCCAAAAATAAAGTTTAATATAGAATAATACCATTATACATATATAAATAATACACAGTACACCATTATAGTGAAAAAAATAGTGAATGCAACAATGACAAGAATGTAAATTTAAAAAATGTCTAATATAAAATAATAATATTATGCATGCTCAGTTTCATGTTATATATATATATTAGGGTGTGACCGTTGCCCTCCAAAAATCAAAAAATGGTCCTACAATGCTGTTCAAAGTTTTAGTGTTGTGTATTTATCTAGGAAACACCCCTGTAAATTTTTTTGGAGATCGGTGCATGTTTGAGCTAGCACCGTCGTACCAGCAAGTATTGCTATTTCGGCTTATGAACTTCATAAATAAGTGTGAAAATAGCACATTTTATCGGATTTTCATTTCCGGGTCTGGAACGCTGACCCACAAATTTTCCACGTATTATTTTATTGCATTTAATTTTAATGATGCTCTTTTCTTTTCCCTTGACAGTGATTTGATGTGAATAGAGAATTTAATCATGGATACACGGCAAGATGATGAGTATGTCAGAATGTTATTGGGCACCGTACCCCGAGAAGAAGAAAAGGAAATAAAGGGCTGCAAACTGCCAACTAATAGGCAGGTCTTACTATGTCTGTTAGCAAACCTTCGGGATATGCATTGGGACCAGGCTTTATCTGCCACCATTGACAATGTGCTTTTGCATTACCAGAAGGCGAATGTCCCGACCATTACAGGCAGGAACAATATTGGCCGAGTGATTAAAACTTACTATGACAAAGACTACATGATGCTTATGAAAAAGAATGAGGATAGAAGACGGGCTGATGAGCCTGGAATTATGAAGTTTAAATCAGAATTGAGCCTGACGATGAAATTTTATAAGAACACAGTGTTGAAAGACATGGCCGCTGCGAAAAAGGGGAAAACTCAGGCCGAACAAGATGCCATCGATACTGACATACTCTTTATGAAAAGCATGCTAAGTGACAGAGTAGCTACCTACTCTGGGGTAAACAAAGTACTCACAGAAAAGGTTCAGAAGCGACAGAAAAGGCAGATGCGAGAAGAGAAGCGACAAGAGAGAGAGCAATGTGATCATGCTGAGAATGTACAGGCTGATATTGATTCACCTATTAGCTCTGATGAGGACGATGACATTGATGAGGCCAGCACTGCTGAACCAAAGAGAAAACATCGGAGAACAGTGAAAGAGGGGGGTTTCAATTTTTGTGCCCCATGATATTCTGAAGTCGGCAGAACTTGTTTCATGCAGTGTTCGAAACAACATCTCGCCGACCCAGCTGAGTGCAATTGTGTACTCCCTTGTATCTGCATGTGGTGGAGATACATCAAAGCTGAGTCTAAATGCAAGGACAGCCCACCGATACCGAGCTTCCATCGTGTCAGAAATAAGTTTAAAAATCATGGATGAATGGCAACCATCAGACAAAGTACTGGTGCACTGGGATGGTAAACTTATGGACACGCTCGATTCCAAAGGCACTGATGACCACCTGCCCATTCTCGTGTCTGGTGTCAATGGCACAAAGCTTCTTGGAGTCCCACCTCTTCCGCATTTGACTCAAAAAGCTGGCCTGGTTCAAGGAGACTTGATATCAACAGCAACCAAACAACTTCTGGTCAATTGGGAGTGTGAACAGAATGTCGTTGGTATGGTTTTCGACAACTTCATCCAATACAGGTAAACCTATTTCAAACATCAGCGTGAATTTATCACGATATTAGTATCAAAATACAGTGAATGATTTAACAGAAATCTGCAAAAAGCACGTGCCTGAAATGGTGGCCTTAAACTACAATTACATTTTTTTTTCAGGACAAAAAACAGCTGCTTGCGTCTCCCTCCAAAAGGAATTAGAGCGTGCCGTATTCTGGTGCGCCTGTCGCAGGCATGTGGGCGAAGTCATCCTAGGTGTTTGCTGGGATTGCTTGAAAGTGGAGGGCTCTTCAAGTCGAAACATAATGGTTTTCCAGAGGTGAGTCATAAGCTTTACAAAATAACAAGGAATATTATTATCTAATGAACAAATTTAGTGGAATTTCTTTTATTAGACTTATAAGATATACTAACACCAAGCAAATGATCGATCATATCAATCTTAATACCCCTAAAACAATATTATAGATTAGTACGAAATACAATAATCCCAATAATTGCATTTCTAGGTTCAAGAACCATTTCTCTCAACTGGCGTACAATGAAAAAAAGAAATACTACTACCCCGCAATGCCTGGAGTGTTTGAGGAGCGCCAGCAGGAGATGGCTGACTTCTTCCGTGAATCTCTAGCCCAACCATTTACACGTGGCGACTACAAGGAGCTGGTAGAGCTTTGTCTGCTGCTTGTAACTAAAGGATCCGAGCCAGTGAACTTCACAATGGTCTACCCCGGCGCACTTCACAAAGCAAGGTGGATGGCTAAACTGCTCTATACCCTCAAGATTGTTCTTTTGTCAGGCCAGATCAAAGAGCAGTTTCCCAAAGCCAAGGTTGTGACAAAGTCAAATCAGCAAGTTAGAACGGTTTGCTGTGTTCACAGTCGCTGTTTATGTCCCATGGTGGATTGTTTGCCCCGTTCCAGCAAGTGCGCCACTGAATGACTTGAATTTGGTCGAAACCTTGGCTGAATTTGCCCCATATGATGCCACAATAGTTGACAAAGCACGTGTGGCACTCGGTAGACACACTTGGTACCTAACTGAGGAGTTGGCCCCACTGGCTTTGTTCTCGTCCCAAGTACAAGAAAGGACAAAAGAGGAGATGAGGAAGGCCCTTCTTTGCCATGAAGGCACTGAAGTTACTAAGAGAGTGGGGCTCAATCATGGGGGCTATGGAAAGCCATATCTTCCCCCTGTCCCAGAAAGTGGTACTGCCCTGGTGGACCTAATTGGGCCTGACTCAAGCCGGTTCTTCACCATTTTAGGCATGCCCTATCAGTTTCTCCACAGTCCAGCCAGTGAATGGGCGGATCATGACGACTACCTGAACATGAAACGGGTTGTGGACAAGCTTCAGGTCGTCAATGAGGCTGCAGAGCGTGGTGTAAAACTTTGCCATGACTTTCTTAATGTTGCCAGGGATGAGGAGCGCTTTCAAGAAGTCCTTCAAGTAGTTGAAAATGACAGACTCCGCTTTCCTAATCAGCGCAAACGATCATCTGTTTCCGAACAGAAATCATGGTTTCTTGCTCTAGAGAAATAATACCTTGTGAATATATGATAAAACCCCTTAATGTACCATGAGAGAATAAGAATGATTAACTTTTTTGTGTTAGTGATAACAGCTTTTAATTAAGACAGGCAAATGATTTGTGTTAATATCCCTTATGATGGTTGTGTAATCTCATATATAGGCGCGTATGCCGTATAAGCAAAATCGCTATTTTTCAAATTGCTGGTGCTCACTCGAATATATGCATGAATCTTCAAAACATTGCACGTGGGTGTTTTTTATGTCAATATGCAACACCAAAATTTTGAACAGCATTGTAGGACAAAGTTGGGGCAACTGTCACACCCTAATATATATATATATATATATATATATATATATATATATATATATATATATATATATATATATATATAAATTATTTCATGAAAGTAACACATTTAGATAGGCATTTTAAAAATATTAATGTTGTTTAGTATAATAATAAAACGATTCCCCTTTTCCCTCCAAGCTGTCCTCTTTTCCCTCTCCCTCATTAGAATTATTAATGTTGTTTAATACAGGGTGTACATAAAGTCAGGATCTATATTTGTGAAGCACTTGGAAATTATATGGAATTCAATCATAAAATGATAAAGTGGTAACATTTATTAAATAATTAAGAGTAGGATTCGATGTGACGCCCATCAGTATCCCTGCACAGCTCAAATCGTTCCGCAGCATTTCTAAACACATTCTGGAGCATTTGCGGGGTTATGTTATCTGCAGCAGTTCGTGTACGTAAGTTTTCAAGACTCGTAATCTTCGTCTGATAGATGTGCGATTTGATAAAGCCCCATGCAAAGAAATCTAAAGGGGTTAAATCTGGTGATCTTGCTGGCCAAGGCCTGTTGCTTCCGCGTCTGATCCAGCGATTTGGAAAACATCCATTTAGATAATCCTGAACAATTTTGGCATAGTGACAAAGAGCACCATCATGTTGATAGACGACGGTACTAACAATCCTATCCCCAATCAGCTGAGGTTCAAGGAATTGCTGCAACATGTCCAGATAAATAAGCCCCGTAACTGTAGCTTCAGCAAAGAAAAAAGGACCATAAACCTTAGATTTTGTTAAACCCATCCAGACATTAACTTTAGGAGAGTCTCTTTCCCAATTTTGGACAAAATCATTCGGTCTTTCATCTGCCCAAATTCGACAGTTATGGCGATTTACCTTTCCGCACGTATGGAAAGTGGCTTCATCACTAAAGAGAATGTTGTCCATTAAATTATCACTCCAGATTTGTTCTACACAGCACTTCATTGAGGGAAATCTTCCTCATGTAAATCATGTAAAACCTGCAAATGATAGCTTTTCTTCTGCAAATTAACTTTCAGAATTTTGTGCACAGATGACGTCGGGAGGCTGAGTATGTGTGATGCAGCACGAATGGACGTACGTGGCTCCTCAGTGATAATTCCGCGTACTGCATTCACGGTAAGATCTGACATACACGGTCATCCTGATCTTGCTTCATCATTTACAGATCCCATTCGTTTAAATTTGTTCACCAATTTTCGTATTGTCTTGTCTGTTGGCCCTGGCTTATGAAATCTCCTTCTAAACTTCTCTCTGATGCCATTGTATTTCTTTCCCTCGATTCGCCAAATTACTATTGCCACACGCTCTTCTGTATTCATTCTAAGGGCTTCTGAAAAGAAAAATAGAAAGAAATTATTATTTCACGAAAATAGATCCTGACTTTATGTACACCCTGTATAATAAAACCATTAGCAACAGGAGCTCTGGAGTAGGTGATCAAGGATGAGTCTGTTAATAATAATGCCAGCTTGTGACATGCCCACTTTTTGTTATTCTTTCTATTTTTTTTTTCCTCTCTCTCTCCTTATTTGCATGTCTGTAGCTCTCTTCATGGCATGTCTGTAGTTTGCATGGTATGATAGTGTTTGAGTTAACCCTTTAACACCGGAATTGTTTGTACGTTTAAGTTATGAATGCTTGTATTTGAAAGGTTACCAATATGTATTGGTCGTCCTTTTAGGGTTAAGAATGTGCTGCATGGTTTGTAGTGCGTTCTTATTTTACTTCTTTTCATTTTCCACCCCTTTCCAGCAGAGTGGGCTTCATCCTCTACCTCCCTATGGATTAGAGGACCAGTCTGCAACCACCAGAGGTATTCTCTTTGACTATTTTTCTGACTTGTTGGCAGTGGCTGCCGGATGGTGGTGTCATTCTTTCTCTCTTTCCGAATGAATTTTAACCCACGAGTGATAGGTTTTGCTACTTACTTAACCCCTTATTCTCTTCTTTCTCTCAGGCTAACCTTAGAGTGGATCTTAGGGTCTTTGTTAGTCTTAGCTTCTGTAGATAATTAACAAATTCGAGACTACATATAGGTCACAAAAAAAAAATGAAATAAAAATTTTAGGAGCATACAAATTTATAAGGAAAAGCTACCATAGTTTTAGCACTTTGCCCCTCTTGTCTAAATCCATTCTGAACAAATTCAAAATAACAGGATCAAGCAAAAAAAGGCCCTGGCTAATGTTAAAATTATTTGTATGTTGAATAATGGCAGACTCAAGAATATTTCCATTAACAATGTTGCTTGAGTGAAACAAAATTGAGGCAATATTTCAATCAATACTGTGGGATAACTCTAACAAATAGATGAAAAGGGCATTGGATGACTGTCCTGTTCTAACGGAATATTGATGTTGCTTTACACACGTATGCAAACCCTTTCCCATCTGTTCAATGAACCTTACCTTACCTTATGTTGTTTCGTGTGTTGGTCTCTCTTCACATGGAGGTCAAGCTGGTGGCCCCGGCTCTAAGCGGGAAAAGAAATCACATTGTTTACAACCAATTTTATAGATAATGCTTGAATTATTGGTAGGGCTATTTTTCACTATGATATTTTCACAATATTGTCATATGAAAATACTACATTAATATTCAAAAGTTTAAGGACATTAGCAATGCCTAAAAAGCCTGGGGAAAAATGGAAGTACTAAAATATTCTTCAACAAAGTGTGAGGGTTATTATTCACATGATATAAAGTTCATTTTGCCTTGTTAAGACAAGATTCCATAAAAGCAGCTGGGTAACACAAATCACTTCCAATACTGTTCATTTTTTCTAATTCAACATCCATGTATTCCTATGCACCCTATTACTGACTCTGTGGATTCTATTACCTATAAACTCCAAATGGCTTGTCAAAGTCTTGTCCCCCATTCTCAGAACAATCTCTGAGTCACACGTAAAAAATTCCATGGATCTCACTGAAAAACTAAATAATATACGCACTGAAGCCAATGATAGATTGATCAGTTTTGACGTTTGTTCATTGTTTACAAAAGTGCCAATTGGCAATATGCTTGACTTTCTCTCCTAAGAATTACACAAGTATCACCTGCCACTACCTGCACACATTGTTTTGGAACTCGTTGAACTTTGCATCAAAGACTGTAAATTCACTTTCAATAGAGTATTATGAACAGGTTTTTGGGATGGCCATAGGTAATCCCTTGTCAGTGATATTTTATGCATCTGGCCCATGAAGCATGACCTGGATGACTTCCTCCTTCAGTTAAGTAATCAAGTAACCTCCATTAGGTTTACTTTAGAAGTGGAACAAAACAACTCAATCCCGCTTTTCAATGTGCATGTACATTGTGAAAGCCCAGGTTTTAAGTTTAGTATTTATCAGAAAAACAAACAATTTGTCCGATGTACATTTTTACTCTGGACATGACATCCCCATCAAGAAAGCCAAATTTTCTTCAATGTTTCTCCGCACTCTTAGGATATACAGGCGTCCCCCATTATACGATTGGGATGCGTCCCTATAAACCCTATCATATATCGAACGATCGTATATCGAACTGAAGGCCTTATGGGAAAAATAGGGATACATTCCCAAACATTCTGGAAGACCCCCAAAATTTGCAGATTCCACTATTATTTTGCTATATATTTTACTGTTATGTACAAAAAGTGTCTGAAAGTAAGAAATTGTGATTAATAAAAATTTATACATGAACAGCAGACCAGCGCGTGTTTTGAAGTGATCGAACCAGCCAGAACTTGCCTTAAATGACGCTTCGGAGGTTTTACCTCTCGACTGCCTGACGTCCTCCCACAATTTCTTTGCCTTGGCGCAGATAAGGGCAGTGGAGAGAGGCATCCTGCGCCTGTTCTGATCCTCTATCCAGAGATTGAGAAGCCTCTCCATCTCTTGGATAGTTGAATCCTGGCTCTTCGTTATCCTCTTGGCAGATAACGACGACACATTCTCACCAGCTGCCAGGATCTTGTCGGAATTCTTGATCACTGTCGACACAGTGGACTGAGCCAGTCCAAGAATCTTCGCTATCGAATTAGCCCCTTGTCCATTCTTGTGATGCTTGACAATGTCAAGCTTAACCTCCAAGCTCAAACTCTTGCGAGGCTTCTTAGCAATACCCGAAGCACCAGCACTTGGCCTTTTCTGAGACATGCTTTCAAGTTGGAGATTGTTAACATGAAATAAGGCAATCGTAAATCGAAAGATTGGGGTACTTTTTTAAAATTGTTAACGCGGGAAATCGTAAACTGAATGATCGTATAATGGGGGATGCCTGTGTGTGTGTATATATATATATATATATATATATATATATATACATTCAACTGCAAAGAACACGCAGTATAAATAACGTAAAGAACGACGCTTGTATAGGAGATATTCCGCGCAAGACGAGAGAGAGAAAACGGAACAAATGAAAAAATGAAGTAACCACCTGGGAATCGAACCCGGGATCTTCCGATTGCCGGTCAGACGCGATACCATTACACCATGGACTTCACTCTTCCAAATGCCGTAATTCTTCTACATACTCGCAGAAACCAATGCCCCAAGGGGGCACCTCCCGCATGCCGTAACATTATATCATTCAACTGCAAAGAACACGCAGTATAAATAACGTAAAGAACGACGCTTGTATAGGAGATATTCCGCGCAAGACGAGAGAGAAAACGGAACAAATGAAAAAATGAAGTAACCACCTGGGAATCGAACCCGGGATCTTCCGATTGCCGGTCAGACGCAATACCATTACACCATGGACTTCACTCTTCCAAATGCCGTAATTCTTCTACATACTCGCAGAAACCAATGCCCCAAGGGGGCACCTCCCGCATGCCGTAACATTATATACATTCAACTGCAAAGAACACGCAGTATAAATAACGTAAAGAACGACGAGTATGTAGAAGAATTACGGCATTTGGAAGAGTGAAGTCCATGGTGTAATGGTATCGCGTCTGACCGGCAATCGGAAGATCCCGGGTTCGATTCCCAGGTGGTTACTTCATTTTTTCATTTGTTCCGTTTTCTCTCTCTCGTCTTGCGCGGAATATCTCCTATACAAGCGTCGTTCTTTACGTTATTTATACTGCGTGTTCTTTGCAGTTGAATGTATATAATGTTACGGCATGCGGGAGGTGCCCCCTTGGGGCATTGGGTTTCTGCGAGTATGTAGAAGAATTACGGCATTTGGAAGAGTGAAGTCCATGGTGTAATGGTATCGCGTCTGACCGGCAATCGGAAGATCCCGGGTTCGATTCCCAGGTGGTTACTTCATTTTTTCATTTGTTCCGTTTTCTCTCTCTCGTCTTGCGCGGAATATCTCCTATACAAGCGTCGTTCTTTACGATATATATATATATATATATATATATATATATATATATATATATATATATATAGTCATGCGGGTTGCTTCTACAGAGCTTCAATTTAATATTTAAGAGAAATCCAATGACAAGGAGAAATGTAAATGCCATGAAAAGTCTTCTTTAATGCGCAACGGAGGGATTATAAGGAATTGGGGAAGGAGGAGGGACGGCCGATGAGTCAACATTCAGACTAGGGGACAATGCTTTAATGAACAGCGATTCTAAAATTCTTAGTGAGTTGGGACAAGTATTACAACCAAGAATTTTAAAATTGTCTAAAGTGACATCAATTTTTCATTCTATGCTGTGTTCGCGAATCCTCGAAACCTCTTTAGTTTTTAAAATTTTACCTGTTCGGCCACTTATTTACCTGCCCTAGGTGTCTCCTTGGGAATTACATCGGCAGCACTGTTCGCTCTCTCAGGGCTAGATTTTATTCGCATATGGGAATAAGTGGCCGAACAGGTAAAATTTTAAAAACTAAAGAGGTTTCGAGGATTCTCGAACACAGCATAGAATGTAAAATTGATGTCACTTTAGACAATTTTAAAATTCTTGGTTGTAATACTTGTCCCAACTCACTAAGAATTTTAGAATCGCTGTTCATTAAAGCATTGTCCCCTAGTCTGAATGTTGACTCATCGGCCGTCCCTCTCAATTTGCTATGATCCCTCCTCCTTCCCCAATTCCTTATAATCCCTCCGTCCCCAATCGCCCTCGCCATTCTCTCGTGTTTCCCGTTCTTTGTCTGCTCAAATTAGTCGGCCTCGGATACTGCAGTGTAAGGTAGATAGTTCCAGTGTTTCCAGTGTACTATTGGTAATTTTTCCAGTGTATTAATTTCACTTTTACTACATGTATTTAAAAATAACTTCTTAATTTTTATATGTAAATCTGTATAACTTAGAATTTAACCCTCTTTTCTCAGTCTTTTAAAATTTGTCTTTACGAATAGGTTATAGAAATTTTCTGTTTTGTTTTTCATTCAATATTGATTTTAATTTCACATTGTTATTAAACAGCCTGAAGATGAGCGTATTGCTCGAAACGTTGCGCATTAAAGAAGACTTTTCATGGCATTTACATTTCTCCTTGTCATTGGATTTCTCTTAAATATATATATATATATATATACAGTATATATATATATATATAGGGCCATTCAAAAAAGATGCAACAGTTTAAATTGCTTATATTTCGTAATATTGCTAACGTACAGGAATGATTTTTGTATTAGTTTACAGCTTACACCTGGGAGTTTTGTTACCACTTAGGCCTAGTAGTGTAAGGCTAGTGATGCGAGTCGTTTTTTATTGTGTCGTTTTTTTTGTTTAAAACGAAGATAGTCTGTTTTTTTTGTTTTTTATTGTTTTAAACTTATTCCATATTTTTCTTCCTTTAATCTAATAAGTATATTAGTATTACCTATAATTTACTATACTACCATGCTTATACAGTTATACCTAGTATATATAGTCATCTTTTAGAAAAACTGAATCACGCAAAAAGTATATAATAGAAAGGAAAAACAAACCCTCATTTTTTATACCGTATGTATATATATTTTTTAACTAGAACATAAAACATTCTTCCTTGTTTCAAACAATATACATAATTGTGATTGGCAAGAGTACCAGTATATATATTCCAGATAGAAAAAAAAATATTCACCTTTTTTTTGAACCTTTTTGTTAACCTAATGTTGTTTAACCTTCATTTCCATGGAAGAATCATCACTAGATTGGGTAGAGCATATATGCTAGTTTCAATATCACAGGTACTGGTATAATATACATAATAAAAAAATACATAATACTGGTATAAAACAATATATATAATTGTGATTGGCAAGAATACCAGTGTATATATATATATATATATATATATATATATATATATATATATATATATATTTATTCCAAATAGAAAAATAAAAAAAATAAAAATATTCATCTCTTTCTTTAACCTTTGTGTTAACCTAATGCTGTTTAACTTTCATTATCTGATTCTATTTCCATTGAAGAATCATTATCACTAGATTGATTAGAGCATAGAGTTTCAATATCACAGGTACTGGTACTTATTGCAGATTTGGATGTTGACGAAGCCAATGTAGCACCATGTTTTACTTCACTTTCTTGGAATTTTGCATTTTGGGATATAAATACTAGCTTTGCTGCTCTGTCTGTGCTTAATCAGTTTCTTTTGGCTGTATGGATATTACTGTATATGGTAAATGATTTCGGAGGTAATGAAAGGGCGAAATAGAGGTGTATGAGTTTGTGTAGGTATATATGTGAGTATGCGTGCATATGTATCTGGAATTCTGGATGTATGCGTGTATGGGGTATATAATAGATATAAATGTGTATATAAGTATTTATGTATATATTGGTATATATGTATATGGGTGTATGTGTATGTATATATATGGATGGTCTCAGGGGGAAAATATGTCATCGCGGGCCTAAAGGATAGTTAAGTGGGAGATTCAAAATCCGAGGCATGGATGGGAGAGTCCTGGAAAGGTTGGACAATGGGCAGTCAGCTCCCAGCCAGTGTTCTCGCAAGTTTAATGGATCTAAGATACAAGACTTTCAGTGCAAGAAAGAGGCCAGTTTTTTTCTGTAAATAGGCTGAAAAGGACATTCTATACTGGTACCATATGGCCTATTTTATTATTTATTTATTTTTATAATATATATCATTGCAAAAGTATACCTTATAATTAAATTGGCAATATCTATATTAATTATTACAAAAAAAAAAAAAAAAAAAAAAAAAATATGGACATAAAAAAACCCGTTTTTTAACATCACTACATAAGGCGCTAGGTGAATGACTCTTGTAGCCTAAGGTGTAGTAGCGTAAGGCGCTAGGCGAATGACTCTTGTAGCCTAAGGTGTAGTAGTGCGTCATTAGTCAGTGTTTAGGAAGATGTACACTTTACAATGTGTGTTTATAGCTGCAAGAGTCGTTCGCCTAGCGCCTCATGCTACTAGGCCTAAGCAGTAACAAAACTCCCATGTGTATGCTGTAAACTAATACAAAAATCATTCCTGTACGTTAACAATATTACAAAATATAAGCAATTTAAACTGTTGCATCTTTTTTGAATGGACCTATATATATATATATATATATATCAGGGATGGGGTCAAATACGTATTTGTATTTACAAATACACAAAAATGGATATTTGCATTTGTATTTGAGAATTTAAAAAGCTGCATATTTGTATTTGAGCCTTTTATTTGCCATATTTGCTTCAAATACAGTCAAATACACTAATGTAATATAACTGTGCATATAACTACAAATTGATATGAACAGTAAAAATCAAACATTGAGAAATATGAATTTATTTTCTTTAATTATGCAAAAGTGCAGAAATATCAAGAAGTGTGAAATAATTTTCTCTAATAAAAATAATAAACAAGATGAATTTGTTACTTTTCTTGCCTTGGTGTGAAAATGAAGTCTACTTTGATAAGAGCCAAAGTATTGCAATGTTAAATTTTATACAATAAGTACTATACCAGTATTGTCTTACTTGATGGGTAGCCAAAGTCAAGTAAATATTATCCATTTATATTTAGGATGAACTTGGTACGAAATTTGCAAATACAGTAAAAATTGTATTTGCATTTTATTTGTATTTGAAGCTTCATATTTGTATTTGGGGATTTATAAATTCGAATATTTGTATCTGTATTTGGCCGTAAAAAAAATAGTGTATTTGTATCTATATTTGTATTTGGGCAATTGTATTTGACCCCATCCCTGATATACATATATATATATATATATATATATATATATACACACAGGGTGTTTCAGGAAGAAATGTCAATACTATGGGAGGTGATAGTATCAGTCATTGTGAGAAAAAAAGTTCATATGAACATGTGTCTAATTCTGAATGGTTACGGAGATAGAGCTGTTTGAATCTGATGCACGCGCAGCTCTTCCTCTCCCTTCCCTCACCTCCCCTATAACCTTGAACCATGTAAGCTGTAATGTTAGCATGTAACATAAGCCAATCAACAGCTGACTATTGTGTGACATTGTTTGAAGCAGTGTTAAGAATGCCACACACCTTCACACATGCCGAATATGCAGATATGGTGTATGTCTACAGTTTTTGCGATGGAAGTGCAACAGCTGCTGTTGCAGAATACCGTCAACAGTTTCCGAACCACAGAATTCCGGATCAAAGAGTGTTTACCAGGATTTTCAACACATTGCGTGAGATTGGTACACTTCCCAGCGCTTATGTTTCATCTGAACATGAAGGTCAACAAGATGTGGATGAAGTGGAAAACATTCTTCAGTTGGTAGAGCATAGTCCTACTATTAGCTCACAAAGAATTTCTACACATCTCGGTGTACCACACACAAGAGTATGGCGAACATTACGTGAGGAAGGCTTGCATCCATATCATGTACAGCGTGTACAACACCTTCAACCAAGACACACTGCCATGTGACTGGAATTTTGTCATTGGATAAATGCTAATCGCCGATTGCTTCAATTAATACTGTTCACCGATGAAGCTACTTTCACCCGTGATGGTATCAACAACACTTGTAACTCTCATCGGTGGTCAGACGAAAATCCAAATGCCACCTTGGAAACAAATTTTCAACATTGCTTCTCTGCCAATGTGTGATGCAGTATCATCGATGATCAGCCAATTGGCCCTGTTACTTTAGAGAATCGTCTTACAGGACAAAGTTACCTAGAATTTCTGCAAAATGAATTGCCAGGACTATTGGAGGATGTTCCTTTGGCTACACACGCTGGTATGTACTTTCAGCATGATGGAGCTCCTCCAGATTCTACCCATCTGGTGATACAAAACCTAAATCAAACTTTCCCTGGTTGATGGATCGGTCGCAGAGGTCCCATTCAATGGCCACCAAGGTCTCCAGACCTCTCTCCATTAGATTATTGTTTGTGGGGGTGGATGAAAAGTCAAGTTTACAAACGAAAGGTGGATACACAAGACGAATTGCTCGCACACATTTTGGATGCTGCTGCCCGCATAAAGGAACGTCAAGGTCAACTCAGACAAACAACACGCGATCTTCACACACGAGTTGCAAAGTGCATTGAGGTTGATGGTGGGATTTTCGAAAACATATTGTAAACTGTAACAAATTTGTCATTTCTGTATCTGATACCATTCAAAATGCCAATGTTTAAACATTAAATGTTAGAAACAGTAATTAGTTTCTCTTTCTTGATTACCATTAACAATGCTTTTGTATTTGTAGATTCAAACAGCTCTATCTCTGTAACCATTCAGAATTAGACACGTGTTCATATGAACTTTTTTTCTCACAATGACCGATACTTTCACCTCCCGAAGTATTGACCTTTCCTCCTGAAACACCCTGTGTGTATATATATATATATACCGGGTGTCCGAGAATTATCTGTACAATTTTTGGCTGTTATTAAAAGTCAACCATGAAGTGTAGAAATTCTAGTGTTGTCCCATTTTACAGAGAATCTCATTAAGTTTTTTCTGATACCACGTTTTGACAAGTTTTTTAGAAATGTACACGGGTGACAGACATTGATGATTTAAAAGCAAGAATCACAGCTGCTATTGAGCGAATTGATGTGGATATGCTGCAGCGTACATGGCAACATTTGGAGTATCGATTGGATGTTTTGCGAATCACTGATGGTGCACATATCGAATGTTTGTAACAACGTTACTTTAATAAAAGAAACTTTTGAAAATACAGATTCTAAATAATCTTGTTTAAGAATTTTACGTGTGTTATCAAGAATTTTATTAAAAGATGAAATTGTACAGATAATGTTCGGACACACTGGAATTTCTAAAAAACTTGTCAAAACTTGGTATCAGAAAAAACTTAATGAGATTCTCTGTTAAATGGGACAACACTGGAATTTCTACACTTCATGGTTGACTTTTAATAACAGCCAAAAATTGTACAGATAATTCTCAGACACCGTGTGTATATATTATATATATATATATATATATTATTATATATATATATATATATATATATATATATATATATATATATATATATTTTTTTTTAACTGCAAACAACACACAGTATAATTAATGTAAAGAACGACACTTGTGTAGAAGAGTGTTCTGCACAAGATGAGGAGGGAGAACAAGCAATTTTTCATTTGCTTGTTCTCCCTCCTCATCTTGTACAGAACGCTCTTCTACACAAGCGTCATTCTTTATATTTATATATAATATATATATAATATTTTAACTGCACACAGTATAATTAATGTAAAGAACGACACTTGTGTAGAAGTGTGTTCTGCACAAGATGAGGAGGGAGAACAAGCAATTTTTCATTTGCTTGTTCTCCCTCCTCATCTTGTGCAGAACGCTCTTCTACACAAGCGTTGTTCTTTATATATATAAGCAAACAACCACAGGGAAAAGGAAACAAAGTCTGAGCGCTTTCGTGATATATTCACATTATCAAGGAGGAACAGAAAATTTTCTGTTCCTCCTTGATAATGTGAATATATCACAAAAGCGCTCAGACTTTGTGTTTCCTTTTCCCTGTGGTTGTTTGCTTATTAATATATATATATATATATATATATATATATATATATATATATATATATATATATATACGGAAAAAGGGAGGACCTAAAATCCATGGAATACGATAACCCAAATGGACATGAAATTCAGAGAAATTCTAAAGCAAAAGATTCAGGAATTGTAATGACTGAAGATGCAAAATTTTAAACACAAAATAAGATAGCAATAAACAAAGCAGAGAGAATAACTGGGCAGATACTGAGAACCTTTAAATGAAGGGATAGGAATATAATGATTCCTCTATTGAAAACACTGATCATACCCAAATTGTAATACTGCTCAGTCCTGACATGCCCATATAAAAAAGAAGATATTACACAGCGAGAAGGGATTCAGCCAAGGTGAAAAGAACTAAATTACTGGGAAAGGTTACACGAATTAAACCTATATTCACTGGAAAGGAGAAGAGATACATCATTATTTACATTTGGAAAATAATGGAGAAACTAGTCACAAATCTTACTCTGAACCCTATAACTCCCAAAACAGTGGTAAGTAGAAAAGGAGACTGTGTCGTATTCTCAAATTAAAGGCTAGACAAGAAACATCCTTAACCCTGAAAGAAAATAGATCTGCTGGAAGAGGGACCAAGACTGTTTAATCAGCTACCCAAAGAACTAAGGAATACAAGTGGTACTGCGGTGGACATCTTCAAAAGAAGATTAGATGCCTGACTGAGAACAATCCCCAATGAGCCCAGCATACCTGGCTATGTGAGGTAGAGAGGACAAGAAACCAACTCACTGGGTAATTCCAGGACAAATAGACAAATGAAAGTGCCAAATGTACACTCCACCATCTCCAAAATTCATGAAACTTGGTGTGAGGGTTGGTTTTGGTCCAAATTATAAATTTCTGAATTTTTTTGAAAATTGGTCAAGTTGGTCAAATTTTATGGCTTGACCAAATTTTGGTCAAATGAAAAAACCAACAATTTTCAAACGTAAATATCTCAGCTGCTAATTGTGGTAGCATAATAAGTCTTAAATGATAAAATATGTAAAATTAACTGTAGTTTCTAAATATGTATCATTTTTTTAGGGTAACAAAAATAAAATTATGATTTTTTGGAAACTTTTTTTTTTTTTTTTTTTGATTTGGCAGCGAAGACATTTTTCGAAAAAAAGACCAAGAATAAAAGATGTTTATTTGACGTATGTACACCATAATAAGTAATAAAAAGTCAGCTTATAGTTTATTATAAGGCTCAAAACTGAGTTTTAAATTAATTAATAAAATTTTTTTCAGATGCCGAAGATTTATTACAGACTTGTTGGTCCAAAAAAAGACCATTTTCAAATCATAAAAAATACATGTTGATAAACCAAAGGAGAAAAAATCTTAAAATATATGTGCAATGTACATACATAACCTCTCTTATATTTAGGGACAGAATATATTGACAATAATGATGTTTAATTTATAAAGCGCTTATCAGAGTATAAAATACTCTTCCTAATACTACACGTACACAAGTCTTTGAGAATGAATTAAGAGACAGTATTCTCATCCAGTGAATCCAAATTTTAGACACTAATAATATAATAATAAGAAAAAAGAATTTGAAAAGATTTTTATAACTATTAAGTAGATACACAAATCTTAGATAAAAATTTTAGAAATATTATATAGACAATCTTAAATAGTATACATTCGATAGAATTTATTTTATCTTCTTTGAAAAGTTATTTAATTCTTGAAGTGGAAAAATGTATTGCATTCTTGTTCCTCCTCATAAACTTGCTTCAATACTCCCAAATATATTTTCTGTTGGAACGTGACAAACATCATCTTGCGCAGGAAAAATGTATGAGGGACATACGCCCGAAGGATGGAGAAATTTTATCAGAAAATCATCATATTCACAGTCAAAGGACTGGACTAATCCGAGCCATAGTTTATTTTCATACATACAACCCACAAAAGAGCCTGTTTCAATTTCGCGTTGAGAGAGTATTATGTTCTTGATCCGAAGCAGAAACTCTAATGAGGTCTCTTATTTCAACTGACTGTGCACTCAGAGAGTGGATAAACCTTCAACGAATTCTTGGAAATTGGGACGAAGCGATGTAATTGTTGAGTACCTTTGATAGAAGTAATAGGTTCACTCAGACGTTTTTGCAAAGAAAGCTCTACATCTACAACTTCTGCCTCAGAGACGTAAAAAAAGTCAATAGCAGTTAGGAATTCTTGAGAGCAGAAATTGTAGAAGTCCTCAGCTGTTAAGATTTGATGGTTGAGAGGCCGTCGTAAGCTTTCTCTGGTGACTGCTCTTTTTACCATTCCGCCAATACCGTCGCAGGCATTCTTCCCGTGGGATGTCGCAAAAAAATTCCACTCAGCATGAATTTTGAAGTCTTCGAAATGATGGCATAAATTTAGAAAATTTGTTTTATTCTTATACTGAGCCGCGCATCCATCTGTGAAATAATGAATTTTAGTTAGGTTTGAATTTTGTTGTTGGATGCACAGGATTAATTTTTTGAGAAAACTATGAACCAGAATTGTATCATGCCTGCGACAGTTTGAAACAAAGCAGTAACTTTTGCAAATTAGTTTTCCTGCATTGTTTTTGGAATAATAAACGAATGGGTGTACTGTACATTGTGAGTTCTCCCAATGAAACCCCTGGGCACAATCTTGTACGATGAATGAGAAGTTTTCCGCAAAATCACCCACCAAAACACCCTCATTTTCGGGCAGTTTCTTTTAGATTTTTGAAGTAACTTGACTGACATTTATTTGTGAAGTGGTGTCTTGTCAGTTGTGCAATTTTTTTGGTGAGCAATTCTACATATTCCTCTAGAGTTTCAGTGATATCTTTTAACATACAGTGATTGATGGACAGCCATTGTTTATATTTTATCTCTTCCATCGCCATGAAGTCCAAACTTTCCAAATAATTTTTGATTCCGACCTCTCGCAGGCATCTTTTGCATCGGTGCATCATACAATCTTCATTGTCCATGCCACAGACGGATAAAGACATTAATTTTTTGTAGTCTAAATCTTTAATGCCTAATGCTGATATTTGTAGTTTCGGATTTTGGTGAAGCATACATACGCAGACACTGAGTTCCGCTTTGTCCCGCAAGCACGCACCACGACGGTCAAAGATGAGCAAAGGTACTAAAGCCTATTTTGGGATTTTCATCATTTTTTGCATATTCAGCATATAACTCTTTCAAGTTACACAATACCAGTCTTTTTTATTTTTTTATTTTTTCATCCTCTTCATTTATTGCAAACTTATAATCTTTGATTCCCGGGCACATCCTACTATATTCGTCCTTTTCATAAAACTCCTGAATGATTTTTTCATTTCAGCTGTGACGACCTTCCCTTTCGTCATGTTTGGAATGTTAGGAAGAATCCCAAACTGTTTTTGAAGATTGCGGCTCTTACGCACCATATACTTTGTTGCTCCAAAGAAGTCAGCAGTTTTTTCAATGGGATAGGGATACAATGATAGTATTTGTAACCTAAGATTGCGATCGTTACTTGCTTGAAATTTCTCCTTCAATTCTTCCATAACCTTTTGATACCTGAAATAAAGTGTATTTGACATTAAGTTTAATTAGTATATTTTTAATTAAACTTTTCATAAAATATATGTATACGGTATGTATTATATTGTCCGATTATAAAAATGTAAACAGATAAAACTTAATTTAGTATACACTTCGATGACTGTATTAAATTTAATTTAAAATGTCAAATTTCAATAACTATGTCCAAAAAGTAGTCTTGCCTCTCTAAATCATCTTCCAAACAACTTTTTTTGGATGGACCAGCTTCAGAATAGTCAATAGGAGCCCCATAAGCAGCTTCAAAACTTCGTTTAACCTTTTCCGTTGTCGATCTGAATTTCGTAGAAGCCTTTATCTGCTTTTGTCCCGGCTTCAATCCAGCTGTAAAACAAATTCATAAATTTAGGTTGCGTGAAATAATCAAATATCAAATATTTTGTATATATGTATTCAAGTGCTGATGCTAATATTTAAAAACAGAAAACTACGAATTTGGCATTAAGAAACAAATGTCCTGAACGGAGTCTCTATTGTTTTATTAGGGCTTTCATCAAATAAAGGTAAAATATTGTCGCTGAGCAAATCTTTATTGAATTGCCTGTCTTGAACGACAAATTCTTCCAATGGTGGTGGATTCGTGGAATCGCTACTGCTTCGCTCCATACATTCGTTAAGTATGTCTGGCTCAGGTATTGGTGCAGGTTCCGGCTCTCTGGATGAATGTTGAACATGTTCTAATACAATTGGTTTCTTTTTAATTGTGACATAGCAATTGCTGCATAGTAATTGATTTTCTTCCAAAATTCCATAGCTTGCAGCTGCCATGGCAGAGTTTACTTTTTTGATGTTACAGAAAATTCTTCTTGAGTGTTTTTTCATAGGATCGCAGCAAAATTTTGTGTTTTGAGGCATTTTAAGGGTTAGGTAAATTTACGTATACAGGAATACCCCACTTTACGAATTATTCCGTTCCTAGCGCCCGTTCGTAAAGCAGGTGTTCGTAAAGCAGAGCATTATTTCCCATACATATAATGTTATATTTTGGGTTACGTTTTTTTCTTAAAAAATCGAAAAAAAAAGGTTATAAAACAGCAAATTTTGCAGAAAAAAATGTTTATTAACATAGAAATGAAAGCAATGAACAAAGAAATAATACAAACGAAAGTAATGAACAAAGAAATACAATAAAAATGTAAGCAATAAACAAAGAAATAGTACAAAACATTACATATGCAAATTTAGTTTTCATTAATAGATGCGTCAGTAGACATGCTTTTGGATTCGTTTCTTCTGATTAACGTCACAGTCTTTACTATCACTCTTTCGTTTTGGCATAATTGATGATGGGTACTGTAATTGCAATGTATGAAAAGAATATCAGTGAAACACTTAGCATGCACGAGAGTGAATAAAGCACAAACTCTCTTGTCAAAGCGCACATATAAACTGACAACAGCTGCGTTGCCACAGTGCAAAGTGAGCTAAAAGCGAGCTAACTTGGCACCGCTGTAATGCAGAATACGTAATAGAGTACAGTACAGTATGGTATGCGCGACATAAGCATATTATTTTTGTCTTAAAATCGAGCTAACTAAGCACTGCTGTAATGCAGAATATTAGATTGTGGTATGCGCGACGTACGCATTTTATTTTTGTCTTTTATATTTCTTCATTTAATTTTTTATTTAGCGCAAATACAATTTCGTAAACCCGGGGTTTCGTAAAATGAAGCATCGTAAAGCGGGGTATTCCTGTACTAGAAAATTAGGTATATACTGAAAATCTGGAAAGAAAGCAAGAAATTATTAAAATTTGGAGGATTTTTTTTTCATTTTTTTTCATAATAATCGTCAATAAGCTGACTTTTTATTACTTATTATGGTGTACATACATCAAATAAACATTTTTTATTCCTGGTCTTTTTTTCGAAAAATGATATCTTTGCTGCCCCAAAAAATCATAATTTTATTTTTGTTACCCTAAAAAAATGATACATATTTAGAAACTACAGTTAATTTTACATATTTTATCATTTAAGACTTACTACACTACCACAATTAGGAGCTGAGATATTTACATTTGAAAATTAATGTTTTTTTCATTTGACCAAACTTTGGTCAAGCCATAAAATTTGACCAACTTGACCAATTTTCAAAAAAATTCAGAAATTTGTAATTTGGACCTAAACCAACCCTCACACCAAGTTTCATGAATTTTGAAGAGGTTACCGTGTACTTCATTTGTCTATTTCTTGTAGAATTACCCCACTACTTCACCAGGCCAACTCAAGAGGAGGGGTGACAAGCTTCACCTTCGTGAAATGAGGAATCATCACACCGAACATTTGAAAGGTTATATATGATGAAAAGAACCACGAAGGAAAGGAAACAGAATGAGCACCATTCTGTTTCCTTTCCTTCGTGGTTCTTTTCACAAATATTATTCACATGTTACTTTCATGAAATAATTTTCATATATATATATATATATATATGTACAGGGTGGGCCAAAAAACTATTACCCTGATTTTGAACAATATAATTTTACCTTTATCAAATGTTATTTGTACAATCAATATATGTCCTGTATAGAATTTCATGGTCTATCTCAGGGCTTCTCAAACTAGGGGTCGCGTAAATATTATTGGGGGTCGCAGAAACATTTGAAAATATTATTTTTTTCATAAATAATTACGACTAAGGACTATTTATATACAGTGTTAGTACCTATTGCTTTTATGACATTGAGTGAAGGGTCACGAAAAAATTTGTCTGCTCCAAAGGGGTCGCAAGTTAAAAAAGTTTGAGAAGCCCTGGTCTATCTCATGGTGAAGTTGGATTTTTACTAACTGTACCCATTATTTTGTAATTCACTGTTATACAGACATGGGTAGAAAAACTGTTTCTATACAGTTACCTAATTGAGTCCAAGATTATGTGGAATGTGCCCTCCATTATCAATGCACTCTTGCTCACCATTGATTTACCGCATCAAGGATTTTTTCTTGGTAATAAGCAGCAGTGATTTTGGCATTTTGATCAACAAAAACAATCTCTGACTTCCCTAACTTTGCAATAAAGATGGAACCCATGACTTTTTGAGAAAAATGCGGATGTTCCCAGCAAAGTCAATCTAGACTGATAGATTTTTTGTCATGTCTTCCATAAACTCGGTCATTTTGTGCGTTTATTGTTGAAGCAACCATAAAGGTCTTCTTGTTGCTGAACCATATTTTCAACACTTCTCTGCCTGGGAATTGATCTAATAGAGCACAACATTTTTCAACTCTTGCTTGCTTATTTGATGCAGAGAGCTTATGAACTTTGACTTTTAAAACACTTAAGACCTAGATCATCTTTTACTATATGACAAACAATAGAGTGAGAAATACCACTAGATTTTTAAATTTCTCTAATGGACTTATGGGTGTTGGGCCATTAAGATTCTTGACTGCATATCATGGATGAAACCGTCTCATTATTTTCCTCAGTACGTGATTTTTTGGCCTTCCACTGCCTTCTTTTCATTTGGTCAACCCTGTGATATCTACTTTCTTTACAAGATACTGAAGTCCAGGTATCATCCATCATTTATTTGGAAACTTTCATATGTTTTGCACCCAAGTGTTTCTCCTTACGCAAGTCCAATATCAATGCTTCATGGAACTCTTCTGGGAAATTACATCCACTGTAGTTCAAATAAGTAATGATAAATGACAAATACTATAGTTTTTCTTTTTCCCCAAAGCTGGATCATATCTGCTCTGCAGATAGCTGGTGAGGGATGCTATATTTTGGGGCCTCTTTGCGAGTAATCTGGTGCCCACATTGGGCTTTCCATCATGAAAAAGAAAAACTATAGTGTTTGTCATTTATCATTACTTATTCAAACTATAGTAGATGTAATTTCCTAGAAGAGTTCCTTGTTCCATGCATGGTCTATGTGTAACAAAATGTCCCAGTTGAGGTTTAAGTTGTGCTTTTTGGCTAAAAATACAGGTGATATGAGATTAATGTTTGTTCTCCATTTTGCAATCTGGTTTGTGCTAATAATGGTAGGATGGATTTTGTACAGCTTAAGGCTTAAGGCTTAAGGCTTTATCTCTTTTCTGGTTTATACTCTTTTTAGTACTTTTAATAGCTGTAAGTGGGGCTTCCACCCAAAGCCAAACACTTCAACTATGTCTGAACTTGGCCTTGCATTGATTTGACACTAGGATTACATTCTTTTCTTTTCTCCAATGGTCCAGTTTATTGTGTCATACCAACATAGGTTTCTTGTTGGGCCCATTGTTCTTTGTAACTGCTGGGGTCCAGGGTCAATACTTTGACCTGGTGGGGTCCCCAACATTGATCCCTTTGGTGAAGTTTCTTCTCCTCTGGGACTGAGAAAAGTTGCACCAGTGCTCTCCTCACCCACCCTGGTGTGTAAGCAGGTTGAGGGGACCTTTTTATCCTGGGCAATGTCCTGCCACTGTGTGAGCTTTCCTTAGTAGACATTACGTCCCATTCTTGTTTGTGGAAAGTTACATACAGATGGGAGAGGTTTCCCCTGCACCCATCCCTTACTTTTAGTAGCCTTTTACGACATGCTGGGACCATGTGGGAAGTATTCTTTAAATCCCCTATTCGCAGGGATAAACTCCAGGATGAACTCTTAAATGCCATTGAAAATGACTTTTCTGTGCTGCAGTATAAGAACAAATATCACAATTAAAAGGTTTTTTGCTAGTATGACCTATTAAATGCTGTTAACTACTTTTTTGTGCTATAGTGTAAGAACAAATACCACATTTAAAATTTTTTTTTTCCCTTTTGGTTTATACTCTATTATATTTTTTATAGTTGGAGGTGGGGGGCTTCCACCTGAGGCCAAACACTTCAACTATGTCTGAACTTGTCCTAGCATTTGTGTAAGGAAGGTGACTGTCCCTTTTAATGCCCCTGTTTGGATTTCTATGGCCTGGGGCTGTCCTGGGATTGAGTTCAGGTAAGTTGAGAGGTTGTTTTTCATCATACCTGTTGCCCCAACTATGATGGGCAGAATGGCAGCTTCTTTCAATCTCCAGCTTCTCTGTCATATATGAGCACCTGGTATTAGGTAATTTTCTCCCTTTCCGCTCTATTAAGGCCATAGTCATTTGAGACACTGACCTCAATAAGTAAGGCACTCCTTTCCCTCTTGTCCCACACTACTATGTCCAGTTTTACTGCAGAATTGTCGATGAAAGTGGCTGTTGGAATTATTGTGTCAGTATATAGTACAATGGTTGTTTCCAGTGATTGGTGCAGGTGTGTGGTCCCATACATTTTTATTACATTCTAATTCTAATGCTATCATGATCTTCCAGTGGATATATTTGCAAATTTTATTGTGTCTGGCTATATAGTACCCCTCTGCCAGGAGCACCCTGCAGCCTGATATTAGATGGTCAACACTTTCTACCTCAACATGACAGAATCTACACCTGTCATTATTACTTATTCCAGCCATTTTTTTAAACGCATTTGTTAGGAGTGCAAGATCTTGGGCACCCATTATTAGTCACTCTCCATCATATTGCAGAACTCCTCTCCTTAACCATTCCAATGATCCTTCTTTGTTGATTTAATCCTTCTGTAATTCTTGATAATATTTTCCAGCTCTTTGATGTTGTTCCCATTCTTCTGCATGTTTGGCCTGTTGTTCCTGAACAAATCTTTTGCGACTTTTCCTAGCTATTAAGATGGCTGGTACTCTTTCAGTTTCTACTTCTTCTGTCATATTATTGCCTCCAAAATGCTGGGCCAGTTTGGTTATGGAAGTATGCTGCGTTACCCTTGTGTTTTGTAGGACTACTCAAACTTTTCAGATATTGCCCAATGCTGATGGTCGATGATTGATGTAGCTGGTTAACCTCAGTCAATCCCATTCCTCACAGTTTTCTTGGTAGGTACAATCTGGGAAGACAATGGTTCCATTATGTTGTTCTATTTAGAGTGAGGATTTTTCTGGTCTTAACATCTAGTTTATTTAGTTCTGATTGTGGACAGTCTATGATCCCTACACTATAATTGATAACATAGATGGCGAGTTGGTTTATAGCTGTTATTTTGTTCTTTGATGTAAGTTGGGTTTTACAGATCTTTTTCACTCTTTGTACATACTCGTCACTGATTTTCTCTCGCATTTGCTGGTGTTCTATATTTCCACTTTCTTCTATCCCAAGGTGTTTGTAGGAACTATCCTCTTCCAAGTCTTTAATTTCAGTGTCTCTTCCTAAATTGATGTTATGGGTTTGTATTTTCCTGCCCCCTCTAAGTGTACATTTAGCACACTTGTCCAATCCAAACTTCATTTTGATGTCACCAGAGGAAGTATAGACGATCCTTAATAGGCATTCCAGGTTTTGGTCAGAGTCTGCGTACAGCTTCAAATCATCCATAAACAGTAGATGGTTCAGTACACTGTCAGGATTTCTTCACCTAGTTTGACTGAGGTTGCAGCCCTTGTTATTATTGCTAAGTAGTTTGCTAAGGGGGTCCAAGGTGAGGCAAAATAGAAATGGTGATAAGCTGTCCCCCTGGAATATACCCCTCATAATCTTGACATGGGGAATGGATATTTTCCCATTTTCATGGGTAAGATTGATGTTTGTTTGCCATTTTGTAATGTGGTTTGTTGAAGTGCTAATAATGGTAGGGTGGATTTTGTACAGTTGAAGGCATTCCAAAATCCACGAGTGTGGGACACTATCAAATGCCTTCTGATAGTCTACCCATGCCATACTAAGGTTTCTGCCTCTCTTCTTACAGTCTTCAAGGATAGTTTTGTTGATGAGCAGTTGATCCTTTAAGAGTTTCTTCTACATCCTTTCTGTTCTTTTTCCAGATAGTCTCCAGCATCCAGGTTCATACATACTGTCTGCAATTAGGCCTGTAAAAATTTATGGTGGTGAGACAGCAGATTGGGTGGTATTTATTTGGAGATTTGTCTCACAAGTCTTATAGGGATGGGTTGTGTCTCCACTTGTAAGCCATTCTGATGTTTCTTCTACTCCCTGCAAAATTCTGTGAAAAGTAGCAGTATAATGGTGGTGTAATGCCATAACCTGTTTCAGCCAGAAATTCAGGAGCTTCTCTAGGCCAGGTTTTTTAAAGTTGGAGAATTTTGCCAGTTTCCTTCTTATCTTGTCTTCCGTTACAAATAACTCCTCCATTTCTGGTTTACCCTCATTTGCCACCCTGATGGTCTCTATCCAGGCAGCATCATGATTATGCTGTTCAGAGGTTTCAAAGAGGGGTTTCCAGTATGCCTCCAACTGGGTTTGATCTGGTGGTTCATGGACTATTATTCTTTCCCTAATGAGATTTTGGTAAAAGCCTCTAGGGTTTGATGAAAATTGTTTGTTATGGTTTTTCATGTCAATCTGCTTTTGTTTGTTCCTGATTCTATTGGCTATGGCTGGGATTTTTCCCTCCAATTCCAGCGCCTTGTCATGTAATTGATTATCTCTCAGGTTATACTTTCTCTTTATTTTCACTATTTGTTTTTTTGAGTTTTCCCTGTTGTGTGGATACTTGGAAATATTGCTTTAATTGGTTCAATTCTCGTCTAGCTTGTGTAAGTTGTTTAGTTAATTTAACTTTCCAAGGAGGGGGTTTTGGTTTACACCTTTGGCTGGGGGACTTTGGTCTAAAGTTTGGGACAAGTTTTTGTTGCATGTATAGGCCAGCAGCGTAATTTACTTGGTTAAGTTGAGTAAGGTGTGTATTGACTGGAACTAGTCTATTAACTGCAACATTTACTCTGCATAATAGTTGTTTAAACTTTCTATTTTTACTAAGTTTGATCAGTTAGGGCCGGCTTTCCATATTCATGGTTTTAACATTTTCAATTATATTTGCTAACTCCTCCGTTTCCATTTGCTATAAGTCCATATCTTCATATCATGGTGGTGGTGGTGATGGGGGAGGGGTTCTTGATCTGGCTGGGGAAGGCAATGATGAGTCAGAGAATCCAGGCGAACTGGGTGGTGAGCCACCCATTCTTATTTGCTGAATTGGATTGGTTACAAAATGTTGGCTGGTGTGCTATCTGTTTTGTGTGTCCTCTGAACTACCGGATGCATCGTCATCAATATTTTGGGTGTCTTCAAGGCACTGTAATAGTGGGATAGGGTTCATTATTGGGCTGGATTCATTTTGAATAAGTTTATCTATTTCATCATTCATGTATTCCATTTCTTGGTCACTAAATGCCCTCTGGGTTATGAAGTTGTGCTTCTGAGTGGTCAACCTTGTAGCTGGAGTCTCTCTCTTACATGGGCAAAAGTGGAAGAAGATCTCTCTCCATTCCCTTGTGATGTCCTTCTCCCTCTCATGTTTTTTTCTGGCATACTTTGTAGCCCATATCAGTGTCCATTTCTCTCCTCTTGTCCATAATCTTTTCATTTTTTCCTCTCTTTCTTCTCCTTCTCTGGCAATGTAATCCTCAGCTGCTTCCCTAAGAGCACTTTGTTTAATATTACTAATTTTTTCCTCTAAGATACTTATGCACTTGTGAGGCTAATGATTGTAGTTTCTTGACAGAGGTATTTTTCTTCTCTGCAGGTAAGTTGGAGTTCCTGATTTGCTCCACTAGGGTTATGTTCTTCTGCCTGCTCCACTTCAAACCTTGAGTATTCAGAGCAGTGCAAAATTATTTTCTTTTCTTCAAGTCCATTTTATTGTTTTAGGTTTCGTTTTAAGGCCATTTTCCATTGGAACTGCTGGGGTCCAGGGTCATTACTCTGGCCTGATGGGGCCCCTTGCATTGATTCCTTTGAAGAAGTTTCTCCTCCTCTGGGATTAAGAAAAGTTGCACCATTACTCTCCTCACCCACCCTGGTGCGTAAGTGGGTTGAGGGGACTTTTTTATCCTGGGCAACATCCTGCCAGTATGAATTTTCCTTGGTAAACATCTCATTTTTGTTGAAGCTTTTAGCTAGGGTTAGTATCCTTATAGTGGTCACTTCCTCATGGCTGTACACAGCCAAACCTTGTGTGTATGAACTCTTAAATGCTCTTGAAGATGGCTTTTAGATGCTGCAGTAGAAGAACAAATATCACATGTAACAGGTTTCTCTCTTGGTTTATACTCTTTAATATATTTTTTACAGTTAGAAGTGGGGGCTTCTACCCAAAGCCTCTCTTCAACTATGTCTGAACTTGTCCTAGCATTCATTTAAGGAGGGAAGGGGAGTGACCATTCCTTTTAATGCCCCTCTTTGGATTTCTATGGCCTGGGGGCTGTCCTGGGATTGAGTTCAGGTAAGTTGATAAGTTGTTTTTCATCATACCTATTGCCCCAACTATGATGGGCAGAATGGCAGCATCTTTCAATCTCCAGTTTCTCTTCATATCATATATGAGTGCCTGGTATTTTGTAATTTTCTCCCTTTCCACTCTATTAAGGCCATAATCATTTGGGACACTGACCTCAATAAGTAAGGCACTCCTTTCCCTCTTGTCCCACACTACTATGTCCAGTTTTACTGCAGAATTATCTATAAAAGTGGCTGTTAGGATTATTGTGTCATAGTATATGGTATACTGGTTGTTTCCAGTAATTGGTGCAGGTGTGTGTTCCCATACATTTTTATTGCATTCTAATTCTAATGCTATCATAATCTTACAGTGAATATATTTACAGATTTTATTGTGTCTGGCTGTATAGTATCCGTCTGCCAGGAGCACCCTGCAGCCTGATATTAGATGGCCAACACTTTCCACCTCAACATGACAGAATCTACACCTATCATTAGTACTTATTCCAGCCATTTTTTTAAATGCATTTGTGAGGAGTGCGAGATCTTGGGCACCCATAATTAGTCGCTCTCCATCACATTGCAGAACTCCTCTCCTTAACCATTCCAGTGATCCTTCTTTGTTGATATACTCCTTCTGTAACTCTTGATAATATTTTCCAGCTCTTTGATGTTGCTCCCATTCTTCTGCATGCTTGGCCTGTTGTTCCTTAACAAATCTTTTGCAACTTTTCTTAGCTATTAAGGTGGCTGGTACTCTTTCCGTTTCTACTTCTTCCGTCATATTGTTGCCTCCAAAGTGCTGAGCCAGTTTGGTTATGGAAGTATGTTGTGTTACCCTTGTGTTATGGTGTTCACGGACCAGAGCTATTGTAGGACTACTTGAACTTTTTAGATACTGCCCGATACTGATGGTCGATGATCGGTGCAGCTGGTTAACCTCAGTTAATCCCATTCCTCCCAGTTTTCTTGGTAGATACAATCTGGGAAGACATTGGTTCTGGTATGTTGTTCTGGTTAGAGTAAGGATCTTTCTGGTCTTAACATCCAGTTTATTTAGTTCTGATTGTGGCCAGTCTATGATCCCTATACTATAATTGATAACAGGGATGGCGAGTTGGTTTATGGCTGTTATTTTATTATTTGATGTAAGTTGGGTTTTGCAGATCTTTTTCAGTCTTCGTACATACTCTCCACTGATTTTCTCTCGCATTTGCCGGTGCTCTATATTTCCACTTTCTTCTATCCCAAGATATTTGTAGGAACTATCCTCTTCCAGGTCTTTGATCTCAGCGTCTCCTCCTAAATCAATGTTATGGGTTTGTATTTTCCTACCCCCTCTAAGTATACACTTAGCACACTTGTCCAATCCAAACTTCATTTTGATGTCACCGGAGAAAGCATGGACAATCCTTAATAGGCATTCCAGGTTTTGGTCAGAGTCTGCGTACAGCTTCAAATCATCCATAAACAGGAGATGATTCAGTACACTGTCAGGATTTCTTCGCCTAGTTTGACTGAGGTTGTAGCCCTTATTATTATTGCTAAGTAGTTTGCTAAGGGGGTCCAGGGTGAGGCAGAATAGCAAGGGTGATAAGCTGTCCCCCTGGAATATACCCCTCATAATCTTGACATGGGGAATGGATATTTTCCCATTTTCATGGGTCAGATTGATGTTTGTTTGCCATTTTGTCATCTGGTTTGTTAGAGTGCTAATAATGGTAGGGTGGATTTTGTACAGTTTAAGGCATTCCAAAATCCATGAGTGTGGGACACTATCAAATGCCTTCTGATAGTCTATCCATGCCATACTAAGGTTTCTGCCTCTCTTTTTACAGTCTTCAAGGATAGTTTTGTTGATGAGCAGCTGATCCTTTGTACCTAAGCAGTTTCTTCTACATCCTTTCTATTCTTTTTCCAGATAGTCTCCAGCATCCAGGTGTTCATACATACTGTCTGCAATTAGGCCTGTAAAAAGTTTATAGGTGGTGGTGAGACAGCAGATTGGGCGGTATTTATTTGGGAGATTTGTCTCGCGAGTCTTAGGGATGAGGGTTGTGTCTCCACTTGTTAGCCATTCTGGTGTTTCTTCTACTCCCTGCAAAATCCTGTGAAAGGCGGCAGTATAATGATGGTGTAATGCTGTGACCTGTTTCAGCCAGAAATTTGGGAGCTTGTCTAGGCCAGGTTTTTTAAAGTTGGAGAATTTTGCCAGTTTCCTCCAGTATGAATTTTTAAATGATACTGAAGACTACTTCTGTGTGCTGTAGTGTAAGAACAAATATCACATTTAAAAGGTTTTTCTCCAGTATGAACTCTTAAATGCTTTTGAAGACTACTTTTCTGTGCTGCAGTGTAAGAACACACATCACATTTAAAAGGTTTTTCTCCAGTATGAATTGTTAAATGCTTTTGAAGACTACTTTTCTGTGCTGCAGTGTAAGAACACACATCACATTTAAAAGGTTTTTCCCCAGTATGAACTCTTAAATGCTGTTGAAGAGTAGTTCTCTGTGCTGCAGTGTAAGAACAAATATCACATTTAAAAGGTTTTTCTCCAGTATGAATTGTTAAATGCTTTTGAAGACTACTTTTCTGTGCTGCAGTGTAAGAACACACATCACATTTAAAAGGTTTTTCCCTAGTATGAACTCTTAAATGCTGTTGAAGATGACTCTTCTGTGCTGTAGTGTAAGAACAAATATCACATTTAAAAGGTTTTTCTTCAGTATGAATTGTTAAATGCTTTTGAAGACTACTTTTCTGTGCTGCAGTGTAAGAACACACATCACATTTAAAAGGTTTTTCCCCAGTATGAATTCTTAAATGCTGTTGAAAAGTAGTTCTCCATGCTGCAGTGTAAGAACAAATATCACATTTGAAAGGCTTTTCTACAGTATGAATTCTCCTTAAGTGAATAATAATATTTTGTTTTACACTCGTTTCATATGAACAAGCTGTGCACTTAAATTTGTTTATTTTTACAACTTTATGATCCTCTTCATTCTTAACTTGAAATAAATCACTGACATAATTTGCATCAAAAGCAGAGGTACTCTCTGGTTGTTCATTATCAGCCAAAGACTTGTTCTTCTCAAAGTCAGATTTATATGGGACTGCTAAGTTCTTCTTGCTATGTCCCTGGAATTGAAAAATAAGTTAATTGCTTTACAAATACAAGATTAATTACTCTTAACCGGTGTTAAAAGTGCATTCCATACTTAATATTTGTACCTGTAATAATATAACAATGGAATCATCATAACCAAAAACCCACTCATTTCATAAAGCTAGACATTATTCAATTAAATTTCAAGGAGGATTTGTTTGGAGAAAAACATAGTTTACAGCTTAAAATGTATAATGAATTTATTATTCAGAAAATATTTGTATTTAAACCAGACTTTATTATGAATTCAACTTTGAAATGTGCATTTACATTTTTTACACATACTTTAACAGATTCAATGGACACTGTACTGTGATTACCTCAGTGTTTCAGCAATAAAATATAAATGAACTTGTCTCATCCAAAAGACATGCCACACTTTAGCCTGATTTGTGGGTGTGTGGGCTTAAACTTTGGATCAGGTGAATGTACAAAGAGGAATATACCATTACAGTTCACAAATATTTAGAATGATTACAGCATACCTGATAAATATACATACCAGTAATTAAAAGAAACAACTTTTGAGCATTTTGGGGGAGCTTCCAAGTTTCAGGATTTAGTTGATTCATACAAATATATGAAGACAGGTTATGCATTTATTATTTTTTTTCAAATACAGTAAAACCTCACAATAACAACACTCCATTTTAATGAAACCTCTTTACCAAACACCTTGGACATTTCAAAAAAACCTCTCTATCAAAAACCCATTTCATGATGAGGTGGTGTTTTTGCTAACTCAGCCTGAGCTGCATGTGTTCCTCTACCACCATTTCCACAATCAAGAAAGTAAGCAGCATGCTGATTGGCTGATGCCTAAAAGCTGATACGTAATTGGCTAGAATCTTTCTCCCTCACAGAGAACTACTTTTAGCTAATGCATTTAATATACTGTATATATAGTACAGCTGTCCCTCACTTAATGAAGAGGTTACATTCCTAAAAAGCTTTCATTTTGTGGAAATTCATTAAGCAGGACTTAATTTTCTATTGTTTTTATATGGGAAAACATCAGTTTGGTTCCTAGCACACTTTTTTTGCTAGCATAATATAAACAGAGTGGGTAAAGTTCACTATTAAGTTCATCGTTATCACCTTTCTCCTCTTTGTTGGATTGGGTCATGATCTACAGATCTACATCTACAGAAGCTAAGGTTAACAAAGACCTTAAAATCCACTCTACAGTTAGCTTGAGAGAAAGAAGAGAGTAGGGGATTAAAAGAAGAGAATAAGGGGGTTAAGTAAGTAGCAAAACTTTATCATTTGTGGGTTAACACTCATTCAGAAAAAGAGAGACTCACCATCATCATCTACTGGCCACTACTGACAAATTGGAAAAATAGTCAAAGAGAATAGGAAAGGGGTGAAAGATGAAAAGAAGTAAATTAAGGATACTTACAAACCATGCAAACACAGTCTTAACTCAAACACTGTGATACCATGATGTTGAGCTTGGACATTTTGATGCCATACTATATACTGGGGTTACGAAATAGTAAGAATAACACTTTGGTTAGAGGTACATACCATTCTTAGCATCTTGAATAATTTTAAGAATTTATTCATAAATATTGATACACTGTGGTAGATTTTTTTTGTTTTTTACCTGATGATAATTATTAGGTCCTACTCTAGCCTAACTTCATGCATGGGCCTGTTATTTTAGGCCTTAACCTAGCCTAAGCTCTGAATGAATTCAGCCTGTGCTTCAAGTGGGGATCAGCTTACTCTTATTTTTGTCTTTCTTGATAATTTTATAACTTTTAGTATTTAATATTAACAGCCAAGCTTGGTTCAGGCTTAGTTTAGCTCTTCATTGGCTGGTATGTTATACTGTAGTGCAGACATAATAATAATAATCATTGGGGTTGTTTAAACTCCTTCGTAACATCTAAGGTCATTTGATGGAGGGAACCTACAGCTTTACGTGGGATCTGAACCATGGGTCACTATATAATCTGGACACGGAGGACAGTCTCCCATCCAATTACTACTAGGCCGGGCTGAAACTATAATTTTTGTTTGATTTTAATTTATCAGTGACTAACAGTTGGCTTTTGATATAAAAATAAGATTCCTGAAAAAAATAATTGGTGGCCACCAATGTGTGTCCAGCCACCCCCGTTTTTGTAAAAACATCTAATGCCGCACTAGCAAAATCAGGAAAATGGCAATATCTCTTCTTCTGAACATGCTAGAGAGATGGTTTCATACCAAAAGATGTAGAATTTGATTTAGAACAAATTACTAAGTGTGGTATCTTTTCACAAAACCTTTAGTTTTTGAGTTATTTTAGAAAAACTAATTTTTGGGGCCCATAGACCCCCTTTCAACTGAATGTCAACACAATAAAACATTCTCAAGCTGCAAATTGACATGTATTAGTGGTTTTCAATCAGCAATCAAAATCAATCAAAATCAGCCATTTTAAATTCATTGAAAATGCTTTTTGACATTCCAAAACGCCAAACATTAAATTATACAATTAACAAATTGTCATTTTGTCATATATTTTAGCATGATAAATAATAATCTAGAACTTAAAATATTTTTTAGACACAAAATCTTTCATTAATTTACGTGATCTAATTTGTTTCTAATAAGACCATATCTACGCTCATGACCTACAACAGCCAAGGATGCTTCAGTGACAAGCTTGATGTGCCTTTCAACATTCTGACTGTGGCACTCGTGATCCAGTTTCAATGCGGTATTAATGATATCACGCAGTTCATCATTACTGAATTCTTTTAATACAGGTGGAACAGTTTCCCATTGGGACATAACAGACAGCTTGTGGTATGCAGAAGCTTTGAAATTGATGATTGGCTTTCTAAAGACCCTAACATTCTCATCTATAGCAGGATATTCATCAGTACCACCTTCATGATCCTCTTCATTCTCATCATCACTTTCAATTATTCCACCTGCAAAATCATTGCTACTACCAGATTCATCATCAAAATCCTCTATAATTCCCCTCAGACACAGAACTTTATTGACAGCACACCTCCTCACCTCTTCATCTTCATCAGCCAGCATTCCAACTAAAATATTTTCACCATGAGCAAAATAGCTGTTATTGTTTAATACGTCATAACAAATTTCTCTAATTTTCCTGTCAGGGAATTTATTTACTCTTTGGATCATATTGAATAGGTTTCTTGACCCATCACTTAGCCTCTTATTAGCCTTGATATTGAACCAACTGTGAAAGTATACTTTGATGAAGAATTCTTCTATGATTTTGAGGTTCTTACTGGGTCTTTTTTGTGAAACATAAAAGCAAAGAATTCTACAGGCTAAGGTGAGCCATCGAGAGTGATTTAGCAGCCAACTTCTAAGAGTGCAAGGTCTTCATCCACTTCACCAGTAATAATTGCCCAGCAGATGCAGTATCCATAGTATTGGTGTGTTGATAAATTATTGACCACCTCATTTGGTAGAAGCACAAATGCAGGATAAGGTATAGATTTGAAGTCCACAACATTCCATTCTGACACATCCCCATTGAGCTGAGAACCAATAGGGCCAGAAAATTTGTCTGGACTTTTTGTTGTCCCATCTAAAGTTATGAAGATGTGTCTAAGTGGCAATTCATTTAGATGCAAAGACAAATATCCCACTGAAGAGGTTGCCCTAAAAACATTTCCAAATATCTGATTGACCCATGCATATGTCCTGTGTTAGTATTTGTCCCATCTGCTTTAACTAAGTTTAATTTGGCCTCAAGTTCTGTCCCTTTAATGATCTTATAAATGCCATGAGCAATGTCAATGCCTTTGCCACTCTCCAGGGTAAAATGGTCAAGGTAGAAATCATCTAAAAATAAATGTAATTAATTTTACAATTAAATAAAAATGAAAAAGGAAGGAATAAAGTTAACTGGACAGTTGTCACTTAAAAAGAAATTTTTTTAAGTAATTGAAATATTACTTTATACAGTAATATAACAGCATAACGCCTATAACTGTATGACAATCATTTCCATTTACCTGGCTCTCCAGTAATGACATAATGTTCCTCTAGGATTGTGGATATATAATACTTTTCATTTACTTTGTTAACAGCAAGTGTAGCATCCTTTCTACCATCAAAGCCAATGCCAGTCACTTTTTCAAATATCACTTCTTCTTCCTTTCAGCTCTCTCCCTTCTCAACTTGTTTCTGAAAAGTATTTCAAAAAATATTGGCCAGGCATTACTGCATTAGCATTATACAAATATACAAAATACAAATGTCAGTGTCCTGTTTGAAACTAATTAATATAAATACAAAATAGAAATTTTGACGCTAATTAAAAATAATAGTAAATCTGGTGATTTAGAACTTATAGCAGAAGTTAAGGAATGTAATATCTAGAGTGATTAAAAACATACTTATCAATAACATTTTGTATGTTATCTCGGGTGATTACTCCAAAGTCCACCAATGTAGCAGAACCAATAGCCGCTCCTGCTCCATCACTTACTTGATATCTGTTAGGATATTTAAAGTAGATTTACATATCTATTGTCAATGAATAATTTATTGGTAATCTTAATCTCTTAGTCACAATGATTTCACTTTAAGCTGTATTAAAAGATTTATCTTTCAGTACTATTCACATGCTTCAGCTAATGAGCGTAATCTAGTTCTGTTCTGTAATGTTGAGACTTCTGGAACATAGTCTGCATCAAATGAATCATTACAACTGTCACTATCTGTCAACTCAGGAATGTCCATAGGTTCAGGAGGATGAGGAGGAGGAACTGATTCTTTTGCTTTTTGAGATTGAATAACCAGTGATTTGAATTTTAAGTCAGTGGCTGTTTCTGGGACTTCTTTCAGGGTACAGTAACCATGCCTAGTTGTTTTCTGGTCCTACAAAGTGATTATATTTCATTACACTATAATGTATCTTTTATCTATGGGTCTCTATATGTAAATTGAAATTCTTACAAAAATGAGAAAATACTAAAATATTACTTATCATTATCATCATTAATAGTGTATTATTGATATTACTAACTTATTAAATGCACTTTAAAAATTTTAGCAAATTATTAATAATTAATTGATAATTAATTAATATTAATTAATAATTTACAACTTGAAATTCAATCAACAGACAAACCTCATAAAACTGGTAATCAGATTCAGTCATTTTTAGTAAGTGCTTTTTCTCTGTATCTGCCAACAGTTTGTGATCATGATATATATCAAATAAAACGTTTACAGTTTTCAGAAAATCATCTAGATCTTGATGATATTTAGGTCCCATTTTCTTTTTGTCATACTTCAGAAGGCGGTTGAATTCCTTTATTTGGGTTTTCAGTCGGCTCTGTATGGTATTTACTGATATTGGATAAACATTGTATGTGACCCACAATTTATGCAATTCCTCAGAAGTAGCTCTCAGTACAGCATCTGTTTTATAGTCTCCGAAACACACACACCTTTCAATAACTTGCTTCAACGTAGGCAATTTCCCTAAAGGAAACTGTTCTGCTGGCATAAAACGTACATCACCAAGTACTTTAGCAACTGTTTTCCTTGTAGAAGTCATACTTTATATTGCAAATTTTGAATTCAATGACAAATTGCAGTTGGAAACTTATAACAAAGGCACCTGAAAAAAAAAAAAGTTTTCAATTTATTATGTTTAAAAAAAGTTCATGAAGCAGCCCCACCCTCTATTCTTTAATCAAGCATAATGGATGCAAGATAACAAGGAAAAGTCATATCATGTGATCACTATGTCCATGTCAACATCCTTTTAGGGCAATGTTAGTAATCAAAAAGCCAAATCATGCTTATTTTAGAATTTCTTTTGTCACTAAGGTCCGTCGAAAGGTGGTCTATGGGCCCCAAAAGTTAGTTTTTCTAAAATAACTCAAAAACTAAAGGGTTTATGAAAAAATACCACCCTTAATAATTTGTTCTAAATCAAATTCTGCATCTTTTGGTATGCAAACCATCTCTCTAGCATGTTCAGAAGAAGAGATATTGCCATTTTCCTGATTTTGCTAGTGCTGCATTAGAAGTTTTTACAAAAACGGGGGTGGCCGGACACGCGTTGGTGGCCACCAATTATTTTTTTCAGGAATCTTATTTTTATATCAAAAGCCAACTGTTAATGACTCTGATTAATTCTATCTTGAGTTTCAGCCCGGCCTAAATTTACTACCCAGACCCAATGTTGCTTAACTTCACTGATTAAGAGGAAGCTGTGTTATGGTATTGGCTATGACATAGCCCATGTGAAGACATGAAAGTGTGGCAAACAGATGGACAGAAAGACATGTGCAATCCAGTATGGCCACTCCAAATCAACTCTCAATAATGAATGAATGAATAAAAATCCTTGACTGAGAAAATAATTTTGCCAAAGTAATAAATTTTCCATTTTTCATGAAATAAGGGAACAACACTTTAGAGAAAATTATCTTATAATACATAAGTAAACTATTACTTTTGAAGGGTAAATTTGGGCATAATGTTCAGTCAACTAAAAAACAAATTAAATATGTATTTACCTCAATTTCATTAATGTTGAAATCTATTGGTTCTTCTTTTATAGAAATATCTTCCATTGATTCATCTTTGATCTGATGACCCTGAAATTAGGAGATATTCCTTAATCAATTCCACAATTATTTTTATCACTATTAAAATTTTATTTCACTGTAAAGAAATTCTTTTGTACTGAATACAGTCATGGTAAAATTTTTAAAATAAACAAAAGAGTAAAACTGGAAGAAGTTGAGTTGTAGCAGATACATTTCATTATTCTCTTTTGCTCTTTAATCTCATTCATGAAAAGGATGCAACTGTGTGAAAAATCTTACTGTTAAATTGGGCAGAGACATGAGTAAAGATCACCTATTATCATGGAAGTTTACTATTTAAAGAAAAAATTATAGTTAGTCAGTCAAAGTTCTTAGGTCACAGGAATATTTCTTGAAAATTCATTTTTATAAGGATTAGGAAAGTCATTCTACCGTATTCCTTACCTGCCATTTTAGACTGGAGCCTTTGTGACAAAATAAATTTTTTTCAGTTTCTTCTTTAATGTCAAGTTCTCTTTTAATACTCATTTCTTCTTTCAAACAAAGTTCTCTCTCATCTTTATCCATTTTAAAATTTAATGATGCAAATGAACAGTAGCCTAATAAAGAAATTTTAATTGTTAGGTTTAATGTTTTTTCTGATTTGGGGACAAACAGAAAACAAAAATTAATGTTTAACGAAACAGTTTACCTGACAGATCCTATGTGTCAGTTAGGTTACAGTGCTTAAATCATTTAAGACCAGTAAACAGCTGATATCAAGAACGAAACTCTGAACTTAAGAAAATGAATTAGTTTTTAATTGTTCAACATAATCCTAACAATGTTTTTAAATGAAACAAAACAACAACAAATCAAAAGAGAGCATGGAGCATCAGGGTATAGGTAGAGTAAACACTGTTGAGTCTTAAATACAGATTATGTCAGGAATAGGCATATCAGCTATCTAGCCAAAGGTAGGGAACCAGTTAAAACTGAGGGGTTGAAGTGTTTTTAATACAAATGCATGAAGTCTTAGGAATAAGAAAAATTAATTATTTAGTTATATTAGTGAAAATCAGAATATAGTTTGTATTAGTGAGACTTGGATCAGTGAGGCAACATTCAATGACACTAAAGCAGAGTATGAGTTAAATAGTTATACAAGGTATGAGGGTGGGCTGAAAAGTAATGTCTCCACTTCAATAATTCTGGATTGTGAAGAGGTAACCAGATAAAAATGGTTTTGTGTTATAGCTAGTGATGTAGCGGATGTCATTTTTTTCACATCCGCGGATGCTGATGCGGATGAGGATGTTTGATTTCAACATCCGCGGATGTGGATGTCTACATTTTCGTTATTTTTTAGGATATATTCGAGATTTGTTGCGTTTAACGTATATAATAAGTTATTATATATAGAGAGCTGTAGCTATAATGTAGTATAATTGATTAATTGTACAATAATTGCTGTACTTTTCTCTGAATATATAAAATAATATCAAGCATCTAACTAATATAGAAATCAATTAGTGAATTCGTCTGCAAATAAATTTGTTATATTTTGTTGAGTTTCAGCCACAATTAGAAACCATAATTGTGTTACCAGGATGCGGGACGTGAACCCAACTCAAATGCACCCCACCGACCTCTTTCCCCAACCTCCACCCTTATAGAAAGAGATCTTTTTAGCTTGATAACTATTTATATTAAGTTTAAAGTTGTATTAGGCATATTTATAAACGAGTAATTAAAATAAAGTAAACTAAGATGTTCATCGTTTAATGTTCAAACTTAATTATAGGAAGGTTATGCTTAAGGAACATTAATTTTTCTGCCTTTTCTGCTGCCAGTCTGTTTCTCTTTTCATCATATATTAATCCAGCACTGCTAAATAATCTCTCGCTTGGTACGTTTGTTGGAGGACAGGCTAAATGTTTCCTTGCAAGTTTACTCAAGTATGGATAGATATTCTGCATATTTTTCCACCAACTAATAGGATTGTCACATGCAGCCAGGCATTTTTCTTGGTGATAGCTCTCGATCATTTTTACTACATCTTTTGACATCGCATAGGTCTCGTCATTGCTGCTTGACTCAAGAAACTGAGAGACAGATTCTGTGATAGATTTGCTTGTTGAAGGTGTTGGTTCTGTCACTGAAACTTTTATTCTTTTGGTGGGTGGCGAAGCGACAGGTTCAAGAGATTGAAGCTCTTCAACTGCTTTGCCAAGTGATGATTTAACTCATTCTAATGTACTAGGTGAAAATAACTTAGCTTTGTAATGTGGATCTAAGTAGGTTGCAAGAGAGTAACTTCATACAAGAACAGCCTCTCGTCTTGTCGCTTGCATCACTTTTGCGCACAATGAACTAGTTCTATTAATATAGTAGAATTTGATAATTTCCGCTTATTAATTACATTTTATCTCAATGGTCCACATCCGCACGACATCCGCAGTCCAAAGTGCGGATGCGGGTGCGAGAAAATGTGCGGGTTCATCGGATGTGGATGTGACCTACATCACTAGTTATAGCCTAATATAGCCTATACTCATTCGAACTGTTGGTTCAGTATCAATTACAGTGAAAAGGAGTAAAGATGTTTGCTTCAAGCAACATGCCATAATTGAATTTTTGACCATGGAAAGTGTTACTCTCATAGACATTCATCAGTGAATGGAAGCTGTATATGGCAAACAGTGTGTTGCTGTGAGTACCATTCGATGTTGGGCAAGGCAGCGTAAAGAAGAAGCAGGCAAGAAGGTTTGCAAGGCAAACTATAAAGTGGAAGACCTGTAACTACAGCCAACGAGTCTCATTGGAACTACATTGATGAACTGATTTGTAGAAATTATTGCATTAAACAAAATGAAATTACTGCAATGCTTGATATCTCCAAAGAGCAAGTGGGACATGCTATCAATATTCTCAATTACTGAAAGGTCTGTGCTAGATGGGTGCCTTGCATGCTCATTGCCAAGATGAAAAATGAGAGATTACGCATTTGCCAAGAAAATCTGCAGTGCTTTGAAAATGAAGGTGAATTTCTGCACAGCATTGTCATAGGAGATGAGATGTGGGTGGGTCCACCATTATGACCCTGAAAATAAATGGCAATCCATGGAATATTGGCACAAAAACTCACTGCAACCAGAAAATTTCAAAGTTTAAAAATTGGCTGGAAAAGTGATGATGACTGTTTTTTGGGATATCAATGGTGGTGTTCTTGAAGATTTTATGGAAAGAGGGACAGCAATCAACTCCACATGTTATATTGAAACTCTGAAGAAGTTGAAAATATGAATCAGGAGGGTTTGCACCCACAAAAACACAGTCATTGTTCACCATGACAATGCATGGCCTCACACCAATATTCAAACGGGAAGCAATTGAGAATCTGCAATTCACCATCTTGCCACATCCACCATATAGCACTGATTTAGCACCATGTGATTTTCACCTCTTTCCTAAACTTAATCTCCATGGAAATAGCAATGAATCTGTAGTAGTTAAGGCTGCTATGAAATTTTGGTTTCATGAACAGGGAGGGACTTTTGTCAATAATGAACATAACGTCAAAACTTCTCAGTTTGAAATTACCATCATTAGGAAAATTCATTTTATTAATAACAATCCTATATTGTAAATAGCATAACTATATATATATACAGGGCGTCCCAAAAAAATGTACACACACTTTAACAGCTGATAGCTCAATTGATGTTTCTTTCTTTTCAAGTTAAACTCATTAGAATTAATAACGGCAGTCAGACTAAGCTTTGAACAAAGGAAATTCATTCTAAAATGCTACTGGAAGTGTGAAAACGCAGTTGAAGTGCAAAGGCAGTTTAGGAGGGAGTTTCAAACAGATCCACCAACGCGACTTACCATCACTCGAATTAGAGATAAGTTTGAAACCGATGGAACTGTTCAGAATGTCCACAAGAAGCGTTCCAGAAGACCATGGACATTGACAAGCCCCACAAAGCAAGAAAGAGTACTGGAAATGTATCACCAAAGTCCAAGAAAATCTGTGCGGCAAGCGAGTCGTGAGGTAGGAATTTCAGAATCGTCTGTCCAACGCATTTTGAAGCGCTGTCAATGGAAAAGTTACATTCCAAGATTAGTCCATGCTATTAATGAAGATGATGATCCGGACCGAAGAGTGGAGTATTGCGAGTGGTACTTGGCACGATGTGGATATGGAATGGACGAATGGGTTTCGTAGAATACCCTCCGCGTTCACCAGACCTCACACCACTGGACTTTTTTATGGGGATACTTAAAAGACAAAGTCTACGCTATAAAACCTGCAACAGTCGCTGAATTGAGAGCAGCCATTGAACGAGAATGCACACAAATACCAAACGAAATGTTTCGTGATGTTTGCGATTCCATTGCTTCACGTTATCAGCAGTGCCTGACCAGAACTGACGTCAGTTTGAAAACAGGCGTTGACAAAACAATTAAATAATGTCTGTAGATTCTATTACATTTTGAAAATGAAATGTATTTTAATAAACACTGCCTTTATAAGTATTTAAGGTAATTATTCATTTTAGTGCTTTTCCTCCTTTCTGAACCAAAACACATTTTCCTGGTGTTTTGTGGTGTGATTTGTTCAAATCTGAACTTCGTTTCTTGGGAAATGAGCCATTTTTGAGAAATTTTAAAATTGAAAATTTCTGAAAAATGGCTTATTTCCTAAAGAAACGAAGTTCAGATTTGAGCAAATCACACCAAAAAACACCAGAAAAATGTGTTTTGGTTCAGACCTAACCTAACCTAAACAGACCTAACCTAAACAGACCTAACCTAAACAGACCTAACCTAAACAGACCTAACCTAAACAGACCTAACCTAAAAGACCTAACCTAACCTAAACTGATTGGGTTTTGTTGCCAGACCGTAATATCCAGCTTTTCACGTCTTTCCAACAACGCTCAATATTTTGAATGTGAACGGTGTCTTCCACGAACCGCTGTGAATGGTTGACTGTCCGGTGAATGTAGCCTAGATTTCCAAGTTGAGAATACGCACGCCACTCGTCGGAATAGATTGTAGTCCCAGGCCTAATATGTTGCTGGATCAGGCGAACAAGAGTTGTTGCGTCTCTCTGAGGAACCGCAAACAACAGTAGTTTTTTGGAACTGCGTTCCAAGGTACCAAAAACCCAGGCAATCGCAACCTCCGCAAACCAAAATGAAAACCAGACTGAAAAAGCATTCTTAAATGAGTATGCATTATGAGAGATTCAAAATGTACGTCTCTGATTGGTCGGATAAGGTCACGTGAAACAAAAACGATTTTTAATTGGTTGTTTTGACCAATGTTTCCTAATTTTGCCACGAGATGTCTCCCCATAAAACTGGAGGGCGACGTTTGTTAAAATTTTAACAGCGTTAAAAGCTAAATACTCGGTCAATGGCCTATAATGGCTGCTTTTTACGTCTAAATTAAAAAAAAAAAAAAATTTCCATAAAAAATAATTATTACATTTCCTTGATTTTTATCAGTTTCCCTGAGGTTTCAAGGTGTCCTGAATATGAATTTATATGTTAAATTGTCATAGAATGTCTCCTATCGAAAATGAACAAAGCATTAAAACGAATATTAACCGTATTTAAAGTGTGTATACATTTTTTTGGGACGCCCTGTATATATATATATATATATATGTGTGTGTGTGTGTGTGTGTGTGATATATATATACAGTATATATTCCTTTCCTTTCAACCTTTCGGATGTTCCGTGCGATAATTCCTCATTTCACGGAGGTCAGGACTGTTGCCCCTCCTCTTCAGTTGCCCTGATGAAGTAAAGAGTTCGTTTCTTGCGCTCTCCACTTCGCATAACCAGGTACTCCCGCCTCATCTGGAGTTGTCCTGAGCCGGGCGTCTGGTCTTCTTTTGAAGATATCCACCTCTACATCACTCGTGTTCCTTCGTTCCTTGGGCAGCTAGCTGGTTAAATAGTCTTGGACCTCTCGCAACAAAACTATTTTCCTCAGGGTTGAGGATGTTCCTCATCTAGCTTTTAATTTGGGAACACGACACATTCTTTCTTTCCTACTTTCCACTGTTGTTTGAGTGGTTATAAGGTTCAAAGTAAAATTAGGGACTAATTCCTCCATTATTTTCCAAGTGATTGATTGATTGTTTGAAGTTTTATATGGAGGAGCTCAGCCAATAAGGCTATTTACATCCTCCAAGACCAAAATACCTTGTTCCAAGAGAACTTCCACTGTTCCTACATCAAGTGCTGGGTCTATTATTATTGGGATGAGAGAGCAATAGAGAAAGCACACCATTACCTTTTTCAGTTCTGGGGCCAATTCCAGAACACTCAGAAAGGGATGAATATGAGGCCTGTTAGTACTACTAAACATGAACTGATAAAAATGGAACCAAGTACTAAGTCAACAGTAACAGCCAGATGGAGTAACTAGGATGTAACAGATTAATAAACCTGTGGGAATGAAAATCGGTATACAATGCAAGATTTAAAACTCTCTCAACCGCCCAGATGCCACTACAAACTTGAATACTTGGTCCATAGTGAAGTGTATCAATGGGGGAAAAACTATCCCCACCTAATAGGACTGATAAAGTAAAGTTCCTGACACCATATTGCAAAAGAGAGAATCTTAATTTTTTCCTTTGCCTAGTATAACATGGACAAAAAAGAAAGAAATGGGACAGTGTCTCTGGTAAATTACAACTAACACATAATGGGGAGAAAGCTAGTCCAATCCGGTGTAAGTAAGCCTGAAGGCCTACATGGCCTGAACGGAATCTAAATATTATAGAAGCTTTATAGTGGGAAGAAGGTACAGGCCAATTTCTTGTGCCCCAGGAAGGCTTAAACATTCCATAGAGAGTTGAGTGCCGTAATCTCTCCCATTGGGTTTTGTAATCATTTTGCACTGCCATTTTAGCTACTGCAAAACCCTCGCCTGGATGGAAATATAGCGAAGTTATAGCAGGGAGGGAATGAGCAGCCCTGGCCAGCGTATCAACCATCTCATTACCTGTAATTCCAACATGGCTCGGAACCCACTGGAAGGAAACCAGAATACCTGAAACAGAGAGGGTCTTCAGTAAAGAATGGATAGAAGTTGTTAAAGCCAGATATGTAGTGAGTGTGGGTGAGTTGATCAGGTGAAGAGAGGTCTGGGAGTCTGTAATTATTAGGACATTACAAGCATTACTTCTGGATACTAAAAAACACAATGCCTGTTGGATGGCAAATAACTCTGCTGCCTGTATACTATGATTGGGGGATAGTTTCCAGGAAAAACACCTTTTATGATTTGAAATGAAAACAGCTGATGAACAAGATGGTCCAGGCACATCTATCTTAGATCCATCAGTATAAATATACAAGTAATCTGGATACTTCTCTCCAAGTATGCTGTGAAACACTGCACAATCACTTCTTTGGGGACAGGAGGTTCATATAAAAATGGGAGAGAGAGACAGGTTGGTACCAAATGCAATCTCCAAGGTGGGAAAGAAGGGAACACTGGAACTGTAAAAAATTTAAAATGTAATTGATACTTATTAAGAAGTCCAGTTGCTCTAAAGAAGAATGGCGGCTTATTTGCCACAGTCCAGTCCACTGCAAGGATCAAAGGATAATCCGCCTCAAATGACTGACGTAAGGGGTGGGAAAATGGGGAAGCCAGAATATTGAAGTACTTCCTCAGTGTAGAGAGATCTCTATCATATTGAAGGGCATGGAGACCAGTCTCACCCTGTAGGGCAATAATAGGAGTTGATGGGCGGGCACCCAAAATAAGGCGCATTCCAGAATTATGCAATATTTCCAGTTTCTTCTTCAAGGTAAAGAGGCTGAATCATAAACAACATCAGCATACTTTATTTTACCCAAGATAAATGATCGATAAAAAGTGAGAAGCGTAGATCGATCTGCACCCCATCGATGAGAGGCAACAGATTTTAACGAGTTTAGACGTTTCATACAAGATGTTACCAGGTAGTTAATATGACAAGACCAAGTCAGTCTGGGGCTGTCAAGGACCACTCCCAAAAACTGGTAGGATGTGACCATAGCTACCGGGGTGTTACTAATTTGGACAATAGGATTCACTGAAACCTTTTGATGTGTAAAGAACATAATTTTTGATTTTTCTTGATTCAGGGAAAGACCCCAGGTTCTGCACCAAGATGAGAACTTATCTGTTGCTTTTTGCAACATCTGTTGGGCTTCTAAAGGGGTGTTAGCTGCCACATAGAAAGCTGTATCATCAGCAAACTCTGATGATTGAACTGGATCAATACCTGGCATATCGGAGAGATATGCTGTGAATATAATGGACTAAGAACTGAACCCTGGGGTACACCCTTTTTAAAGGGGAAAGGTGTTGAGTAGACATCATTAATTAGCACCTGAAATGTGCGGTTAGACAAGAAGTTGTGCAACCATCTTAGTAAACGACCATGAATCCCCAAATCGCCTAACTTATAAAGTAGGCCAGTATGGGAGATGGTATCAAAAGCTCGACTAGGTCAAAAAATATACAAGAACATATTTTTTCCGTCGGAGAGCTTGGCGTATGAATGTTCCAACCTCAGAAGTTGATCCACTGTGCTTCTCTTCTTACGGAAACCACACTGCGAATCTCGAAAAACGTGACACGTTTCAAAAATCCATAGCAATCGCTGATGGACCATCCTCTCTAGTACTTTACCCAAGCAGGATAATAAGCAGATAGGACGATATGAAGATGGACTTGAAGGGTTTTTCTGTGGTTTGAGGATAGGAATCATGATTGCCTGTTTCCATGATGAAGGATAGACCCCTGTGCTCAGGCTATCATTGAATGCTGACAATAGAAATGGCAAGTACTCCAATGGAAGATGACTAAGAAAATATTTATGTACATTATCCAGTCCCATTGCACCACCTCTTGTATGTTCACATTGCCTTAAGGAGGACTGTAATTCCTGCAATGTGAAGTCCAGATTATAATCTTCATTGTAATCAAGAAATAAGGAAGACTGCATGTCCCTGCAAAACTCCTCATCTTCAATAACTGCTACAGTCCCAAAAAACGAATGGAAGAAGGCCCCAAAACTTCTGCTTTGTCACGTACATCACTTACTATGGAACCATTTACAACAATAGGGTAAGTGAAGTGTGAATCTGTACCCTTAATGATTTTCCGAATTTGAGTCCAAACCTCAGTGGAAGGTGTAGTAAAACTGAGGTTTGAACAAAACCGACTCCATGAAATTCGCTTTGCCTGACGAATAGTACGACGAGCTATAGCCGTTGCCTTATTTAAGAGGATCTTATTATACTGAGTTGGGTGATGAGAATAAAAACGCCGAGCCCGACGGCGGGTGGCCACTGCCACACTGCAATCCTCCGTCCACCAGCATTTGTGGTATTTTGGAACAAAATTTCCTGTTGTCTTCTTCAGTGTAGAGGTACTTGTTTCCACTAATAAGGCTGTAAAGTGCTGTATTTTCTCATCTAAAGTCCCTTCTATAGCAGGGGCATCCGGAAGTGCTCTAGACCAAATTCTCCAATCTATGGCACGTAGTTTCCAAGTCGGACGTCGTTTATGAGGAGTGGACACTGGTGAAATTTGCAGAGCAGTGAGGACAGGAAAGTGGTCACTACCCAGGCTTCCACCAATGGCCACTGCACAGTTAGGAGCAAACCTACCTCTACACAATGAGAGATCCAACGTTGAATAACTTCCGTTATTAATGTTAAATCTTGTTGGGAGATCTACTGGAGTCAATAATACAAAATCCGAAGAGAGAATAAAATTAAATAAATTTAAGGCCGTTGGTGTTGGAGAACCTGACATACCTGTATCCCAAGCCCTGTGTCTACCATTAAAATCACCACAAATAAAAGCTTGTTGACCGAGTTGACCAGCATAGTGTTCAATTTCTATAGTGGTTAATGAAAGGTGTGGGTTGTAAACTGTAAGTATATCTAAAGTACCACTGTTCACCTTTAAAGATAAAGCAAGGACCTCAAGAACTCCTGCTGGAAAGGGATGGAGAGGTAATGGTTGAAAGCACAAATCTGAACGAATCAGAAATAGCAAACCCCCCCCCCCTCGGCCAACCCTATCTGCTCTGATCTGAGTATAATTAATAAAAGTAGGCTGGAGCCTTAGAGTTAACCAGGTCTCACAAACTGCCACTAAATGGGGTTTTTTGGTATAAAGAAAAAGTTTAAAATTCTGACAAGTTAGATTGGAGACTGCGGGCATTCCACTGAGCCAACAAAAGGTTAGAAACCTTTGAATATGAAATGTTAAGTGGGTTTGCGAATTTGGACATGACGTTTCTGTTTGGGCATAGGCTTAGGTTTCAGTTTATCAAGGAATTTCGTCAGCTGGTCAGTTTTGAGGTCAGTGTGAAAAGCATCATTAAATAAGAAACAAAAAAATTGGATAATGTACTCAAAGTCTTCTTGGAGAGACTACCACCACTCTGAAGGGTGAAGCTGAATAAACTTAAACATAGAACCTTAATGATGTCTGATGACAGAGCCATAGGTCCAAAAGGGGTGGAGGGTTCAGGGACCACAGCCCCACCATCCACCCCCACCCCAGAAGGCCCCTGGGACATTGCCTTAGTCGAGCCAGGTCTTCCCCTCACAACTCCACTCCAAGAATTCTGAAGGGGGGGAGAGGGATCCACCACATCCAAGCCTTGAGTCACCTCTCTTGACATAATAGGTTTTGGTAGAACAGGAAAGTCATTACTTTTAAATGTTCTTTCTGAAACTACAGTAGGGTCCTGATTTCGGAGAACAGATCTAGCTTCACTATGAGAGAGATTAGATGTAAGTTTGAGCCTCTCTATTTCCTGCGCTGTTCTAAAATAGGAACAACCACTGAAGCTAGCTGTATGGGGACCTGAACAATTGGCACAAATTTTAGTAGTCTTTGGACAAGAGGAGACAACATGATTTCCAGAACAATAAACACATCTCACTATTTTCGACCTACAGGACTTAGCCATATGACCAAATACCTGGCACTGAAAACATTGAATTGGATGTGGAATAAACTGACGAACTCTATATGGGATATATGCTATATTGATCTTTACCGGAAGAACTTGTGCATTGAAAGAAACTTTAATCTGTTGAATTGGAATATATGTTGAACCTGTTCTTTTTGTCAGTCTACTGACAGTTGCAACTGGATAATTATTATGAATTAACTCATCCTTAATAGCTAGTAGATCTTCCTCCAAATCTATAGGTCCTATAACACCATGCACAATATGAGTATCATTAACCAAAGAACAATCCACCTCCATGGGCCCAACTTCCAGGGAGTTCCCAAAAACTGGGAGGGAAGGGCAGAGGTAGTTTTTATTTGCACCGTGCCAGAGCGTCTCTGGAAAATTGGTGCCTGCATACCCAACCCATGGAAAGGCGAATCCCTTAGTCCTATGCTAAAGGCCAAAGGTCTTGACGCAAAAGAGATATCTTGTTTCTTGGGAGTAATTTTATATAAAAAGGATGCCCTCACTGGGTCTGAGAGCTCCGAATCTACAGGGGCCAGAGGCGCAGGAGGAGGAGGCTGGCTAGGCCCAACCTTATCCAGTCCCTGGAGACCAGATTGGGGAGAAACGTCCCCTCCAACCACACCAGCCTCACAAGGCCCATCCACCTCTCTACTCCGAACCTTTGGTGGGGGCGAACGCAAAGAAGGAGAATGAGCCCGAAGAAACCGATGGAGCAAGAGAGACATCCTCCTCTGAGTCAGACTCATGCAACCTCTTACCTCGCAACCTCTCGAGGTCCGAACTGGCATCCATATCGTAACCAGGCGAATCCCCCGTACTCAGGCTAGGCAAAAGCCCGAGCTGAGCCGAGGACCCCTAACACAATGGACCTATCCTATTCAGAGACTAGGTTACAATTAAAAAGTGATAAAGTCTAAATCGTAATTATCAATCGATAGAAGTTTTATTAATTAAGTACGAATCTCAGTATATGAGCCTAGGCCTAATTGGCCAAGCCTTAGCCAGGCAAAGCCTGGCCCTTTGTTGTGACACTTAGAGTCTGCACTTAATGTAAGAAAAGTGGATTATTAAGTTTGATGGTTACACTATCAGGGTATAAAATGTATAACCCGGCTGAAACTAACTTGCTTCAGTAATCTAATTTAAACTCTTTGACTTCAAGCAATTCTAGGTACGTCCTATAACTACGAAGGTTCGAAAAAACCCTTTCCAAGTGTAAATAATGGTGTACCTCTCTCTTCTTCTTCTTCTTTCCAGCGAATGTAAGTTTAATTCACGTAACCTTTCCCAGTAATTTAGTACTTCGCACCCATTGATTTTGGCTGTGAAGCTTCTCTGAATCCCTTCTCGTTGACTAATGTCTTCTTATTTGTATGAGGATGTTAAGACCAAGCAATACTCCAATTTGGGTATAATCAGCGTTTTCAATAGAGGAATCGTTATATTTCTATCCCTTCTTTTAAAGGTTCTCAGTATCTGTCCAGTTATTCTTTTTGCTACCTTATTTTGTGTTTCAAATTTCGCGTCATCAGTCATTACAACACCAAAATCTTTTGCTTTAGAATTTCTCTGAATATCATGTCCATTTGGGTATAATATTCCATGGCTTTTAGGTCCTCCTTTCTTCCGTACCTTAATAGTTAGACATTTTCAGTGTTGAATTTCATATTATTGCCTTCAGACCAACTATAGATCCTATTCATGTCTCTTTGTAGCGATCCTATACCCTCTGCCATTTTTATTTTTCACCTAATATATATATATATATACACACAAACTCAGAATGGTCCCCTGAGAAACTTATATGTTAAACACAGACCGTACATGGAACAAGGAACTCTTGTGGGAAAATTAAATCCACTATAGTCTGAATAAGTAATGGTAAATGACAAATACCATAGTTTTTCTTTTTCATGATGCAAGCCCGACGTGGGCAACGGGTCTCTCGCAAAGAGGTCCTATAAATATAGCTTCCCTCACCAGCTATCTGCAAAGCAGACAGGATCCAGCTTTGGTACATGGATCTAGGGTTTAAAGCAAGCCTAGTCCCACTACATTTAGAACCTCTATATAAGTAAAAGACTCATTGCATTCAGCTGGTGAGGGAAGCTATATTTATGGGACCTGTTTGCGAGAGACCCGTTGCCCACGTCGGGCTAGCATCATGAAAAAGAAAAACTATGGTATTTGTCATTTACCATTACTTATTCGGACTATAGTGGATTTAATTTTCCCAGAAGAGTTCCTTGTTCCATGCACGGTCTGTGTTTAACATATATATATATATATATAAGGATAAAAAGGATGATTAACGCCCACATCAACATTATAAGATTTAATATCAGACGTTTCGGAAGTGAAACTCCCATCATCAGTGGTATGTTTAATTTGTACGCAGAACTATAGTCATTGAACTTCGGCTTTTGTCTATATATATATATTTAAATTGCGGGTTGTTTAACCTCCTTCGCAACATCTAAGGTCATATGACGGAGGGGACCTACAGCTTTACGTGGGATCCGAACCACGGGTTGCTACATAATCTGGGCGCAGGGAACGGTCTCCCATCCAACTACTACCCAGACCCAATGTCGCTTAACTTTGATGAAGTGCACACACACACACACATATATATATTATATATATATATATATATATATCAGGATTCCATAGTTCTCACGTCTGTTTGATTTTGCAAAGTGGTTTATATATATATATATATATATATATATACCTTTCGTAACCTTTGGTTAGCTTTCGCCCGAATTGTTCATTCTGACGAAGGTCAAGTTTTTCACTCCACCTTAGACCTACAGTTTAACTGGAATCCGGACCACGTCCCACCAACAGCCCAGCGTCTTAACCACTAGGCTACCTAGGGTACCCATTTATCTATCAATCACTTTCTGTTTTTTATTGTGTGGAAGGATGAACAGCTGGGTTTTGCTGCGCGCTGCCTGCCGTCACCGGGTCTCGATCCCGGGGCCGCTGGATTCGTAGTCAGTGACACTAACCACTACACCACCGAGGCGTATATATATATATATATATATATATATATATATATATATATATATATACACACACAGAATGTGTTGTAAAATTACGTAGTAAACTTTTATATGTGTGTCGATGAGTATTGAGACGTTGTGAACAATGTGTTAAAGTTGAAGGAAGACACTGTGAACATCAAAAATAAACAATTATTTTTGTTTTTCTTATTGTTGCTGTATTTGAAATAAAATTGTTAAATATCACAATTTTTGTTAAGATATTGCGTTGTAGTGAATAGGTTTTATTAATTAACTTTCTCTTTATTTATTTACGCTTCTTTCTACTTTACTATATCTCTATTTATTCTCTATCGGCTCTTTCTTTCATTTATCACTTTGTTTATCTACACTCTTTTTGCCGTATCGTATATATATCATGGTAGCGCGCCTAGACCTGACTCTAAAAGACCGTTATAAAGCCAATGGGGAAGGGGGATATTAATACTCTTTATTAACACTTATTACGTTTTATTAATTTCGAAAATGGTTTAGTTAATTAGGGGTATGCGAGTATGAAATATTATAATATATTTAGGTCGGAGAGGGACACTCACTAAATTAATTTTACGTTACATTTAGTCAACCTATCGCGTAACGCGTGCTCAAGACTGAGTATTATGGGTATAGTCCGCTCCTTTGGGCTCCCTTCAGTACTGCCAACTGTACCCATTTTAAACAATTTAAAACTAACAAACATGCTTTATCGTAATCATCACAATTTTTAGTAAATTTTATATTAAACATTAATTAATATTCTTAACTAAGCATTACTACACTCGCATCACCCCCTTGAAAATAAGTTTTTCATTAGAAAACTTATTAATATCGTTTAACAATTCAATAAATTTATTCAACAAACTTACATATTTTGCAATTTTTTTTTTTTTTTTTTTTTTTAACAATTCAAAGTTTAGAAATAGACAAGAAATAATAGAATGACAATTCCCATACATATATTGTATCATATTATAAAAACCGAAAACTTTATAATTTTCACATTTGCATAAAATAACATTTCACTCTAATAATTAAATTACAACCTGTAACTAATCTATACATGCCAAAAAAAATAACGGAAAATTTTCTTACAGTGGCTACACAAATCTCAAGTTCACAATCTATTCCCGCGATTTCTCATCAACGATCGCTTTACATTCGAAACAATTATTTGTATAGTTATACAGTTACTATCAGGGCAACATAGAAAAAAAATAAGAAAAAGTTTACATAAAATACTGACCAAGAGCGCACATACTATTTCACGAAAAACACAACAAATGGGCAATAATCGGACCCTTTTCACTTATAATTTCATTAGATAATAATCAGTACATTTATTTGCTGGACGTTGTTTAGATGACACTCCGCACGCTGACAACGGATTTCAATTTTCAATCGCAGCTCTCCTACTCACTTCGCTAGAATGCAAGGGATTGCATCAATCAACATGCAACAGGCAGCACGCTATAATGGTTCCGCTCTCTCTCCAATGGCGAAAAAAAAAACAAGAGACGTCCAATTCTAAAAGGATCAGGGGGGGAGATATCTGAAAGCGGGACCACGCGCTGGAATTGGACGGAATTTGCAATTCTAGAAGTCGATGAAGAAACTCGCCTTGTCTCATCTCCACTTTTGTCGGTGAACGCTGCTCTTCCTACGTCCAGCTGAAAGACTCTTCTACTGGCAACAATCAAACGATGACTCCGCCGTAGGCCGTTTCCCAACGAACCTACTGTATGTCTGTATGGACAGTACAGTCGTAGGCACCCGTTCAAGCTCTCGTGGCTTGTCTACCGCGCGCTTTGACACATATTTAGCGAAGCATTCGAGCAACGTGACCAGCTACTGCCCGAAAAATACCAGTAGACCATCTTCGATCGAAACTTTCGTGTGCCAAGACCCTGCACACGTAAATTTCTCTTCTCTTCCGAAACTGTCCTGCGCCAAGTCCATGCGCATTCGGTTCCTCTCTTCTGTCTCTTCTCTTCCGAAACCATCCTGCGCCAAGTCCATGCGCATTCTGGTTTCTCTTCTCTCTCTCTCATTGGTGATCGATCACCTATCCGGTCGACTAAACTCACTTGATGGAACTCGGATTCAACTTGGTTGACCCAAATGAGCCTTTGCAATTTTGAAAAAAAAGTTTATTCGAAACGTTTCTGTACTGCTTATCATTTCATTTTTAATTTATCGAATTTTCTCGACAGTTCACTTCGAAACAATAACACATTTGCTCTGGCCAAATTCACGGAAAAAAATAAAAAATTTCGCAAAAATTTAATCAAATCTAGCTACCAATAAGGTCACTTATGGCAGTTACAGCAGAGAAGATAAAAAAAAGTCATAAAACGCTAAACAAAATTGTACAGTATAAATATAAAAGCGCCCATACATAGTAACTGTTAGTATAATTTAAGAATTATTATTGTTCAAACTATCGTCAGAAATCACCTCAATACCTCTAAATACAAAAGACAAAAATGAACCCCAGAAACTTCATGTCATCCATTCTCTGACAATCATGAACCCTCTTGCTTTGAGGAGGAGCACACAAAGACGCCACAAAAACGTTACTGGCTATCTATAGGCTCCATTTCCGAGTGTACACTTGAGTCAATGTTTCAAATGCATTAGTTAACTCCGACTGAAGGTTTAAACAATAATAATTTTCTAAACAGTTATTAAAAAGTAAAAAAAATTTAAATATTACTACCAAAAATTATTTTAATACAGTAATTCCAACTTGAAACGTCAAATTTCATATGAATTGAACTCGCAATTAGCAAATTACATCTGAGATACAACTCTCTCCTTCAACAGAAACCCCAGTATGGTTTGCAAATCACAAAAATCTCAGTAATTTATCGTTTCCAAGTGAAACTACAAATTTGCATAGTTATACTAAATAAGAATAGATCATATGTACTAAAAAATACACACAATCCACTGTAAACAAAAACAAAACATTTCCTAATTAGAGCGGTCGCTTTGTTTGTAAGCGAACCTCTATACAAATATCCCTAACCGAATGAAACTGCATTATATCCTAACATAATTTCGTAATATTTTCCATGCAAACGCTCGAACTAAAAAAAAGACATTTTTCATTTCTAATTCCAAATTAAAATATCAAATTAAAACATCCTTTTTAGAATACAATCTAAATTTGAACTAAAAATTTTACCATTGTCATTGAACTGGAAAAAAATAAAAATCGGCCTACCTGTACAAATAAAATTGATTATTGAATGAATTTATAAAACGTAAAAATATATGAAAAGAATTTCTACACAAATTTCTGTAATTCAAAAAAATTATAATTCCAGATTTAGTAAAATGTGTACCGTAACTCACATTGGCCGCCAAAATAAAAATAAAATTTACTGCTGCACTTTTAGGCCTATATTTAATAAATTCAATGTTATGCGTGAAAAGCACAATTTAGAATCTACGCATAACATTTGTGCTTATTAAAGAAAAATCCTATGCTTATTTATGTTAAACCAATTAAAATTTTGTTAAATAACTAAAATTTACTACTCAATAGACATACCGTAATAACGGTTAATCTCCGAACAATATTTTACGATAGGCCTACAAGAAATTCTTCTTAAGTACGATACAATAGCCATTTTACCAAATATGTCGGAATTGTCGTGAAATGACGAAAGGAAGAGAGAGGAGAAAAAAATAATCAGCTTACCTACCAAAGTTTATGGGTATATAAATATATAATTATATATATAACTAATAAATACGTATTAGTTAATAAGTAAGTATATAATTAATGAGTATATAAAAATCAAAAAAAACTTAAAAAATTTTACAACACAATTTCTCTATTTCAGTTAAACGAATTCTGCTTATTTTGAAATTTAACACAATCCTATACGGCGACTTATAATCTGACAAATTTAATATGTTTAAGATTACCTTTCGACTGTCAATTAACTGTAACTTAACCTATATAGCGCGAAGCGAGCGAAGCAAAAAGCCCGTAAATCTATATAAACAAAATAATCCTATTATTATATACAGGCAATCGAAATATAATCAAAAATCTGCTAATGAAACCCAGAAAATTTCTCACAAATTTTCGCTAAAACATTTTGAAAGGACCATATAAAATGTGTATCATACTGTATTTAAACTAACAATTCACTTACGTACAAATTTTTCTATATTATTATTATATACAATTATCTACTAATTCCAAAAGTTTTAAACAAAGTAAAAAGGTAAGCTGAAAGAGGAAGAGATGAAAAAAAAAAATTGAGTCTCCAGGCAGCACGATAATTTTCAAACTATATCCTCTCCGACCAAAATGAACGAAATTTAACGTAATAATGACTCGCAATATTGAGTCGGACAAACGAAAAGCAACGGAACTGGACGAAACAAATTAAATTCTTAGGCGCGAAGTTTGTCAGGGACGCTATCAGGAGCGAAGGCAAGCGCCATTTTAAATTTATTTACAATGAAATTTTAAGGCATGAAAATCGAAATTTGCCTGCAAACGGGGTAAACTTTGCATTTAGATATTTTAATAATCGAAATAAAATATTCATTAACGCTATTGGTTATTATACCGGGTTTTAAGAATTTTAATCGAAATACTAACACGTGGGTAAGCCTCACAAAATATGATGTAAGACCACCGCTAGCCACCAGATGTAGTGAATAGGTTTTATTATTTATTATCTTCATTATTTATTTACGCTTCTTTCTACTTTACTATATCTCTATTTATTCTCTATCGGCTCTTTCTTTCATTTATCACTTTGTTTCTCTACACTCTTTTTGCCGTATCGTATATATATCATGGTAGCGCGCCTAGACCTGACTCTAAAAGACCGTTATAAAGCAAGGGGAAGGGGGATATTAATACTCTTTATTAACACTTATTACGTTTTATTAATTTCGAAAATGGTTTAGTTAATTAGGGGTATGCGAGTATGAATATTACTAAAATATTTAGTCGGAGAGGGACACTCACTAAATTAATTTTACGTTACATTTAGTCAACCTATCGCGTAACGCGCTGCTTCAAGACTGAGTATTATGGGTATACAGTCCGCTCCTTTGGGCTCCCTTCAGTACTGCCAACTGTACCCATTTTAAACAATTTAAAACTAACAAACATGCTTTATCGTAATCATCACAATTTTTAGCAAATTTATATTAAACATTAATTAATATTCTTAACTTGGCATTACTACAGCGTTCATATAAAAGCTTACTAGCTAATTTTTGAACACCCCGTTTATTAGGTAATTTTATAACACCCTGTATATCCGAGAGCTGTATATGAGTCGTGGGGAATTTTATGAAGGCATTATCTGTTTTTCGACGGATGTTTTTGTATCAGCCAAAAAGTCCCCAACGACGATTTATTGTCAAGGCCGTAGCCAGAGCTTAAAAACAGAGGCCAAAATAGCCCTACTAGGGGGTACGGGGCCATGCTCCTTCGGAAGATTTTTTTAATCCTAGCACAAAATCATGCACTTTGAGCGTATGGTAACAGAGTGAATTGGACAATAATAACTTTTGGCTAAAAAGCGCTGGATTTGTACGACTCTAGGGAAAATCGAATTTTTGTACTTAATAATTAATAATAATAATAATAAATTATTAATTATTTTATAGTACAAGGGTGTCCCAGGAGGAAATGTCAAGAATGCACCATTTGACTCTTTGGGTATTTCTAAGTAGAAAGTATTATATCGACATGTGCCTGATTCCCAACCGTTACCGAGATACAGGCCTCTACATTTGGGTAACTAAAACATAATAAAAAGCCGATCTTAGATAATATTCAATGACATTTAATGATACATTGGCAACTGTGCAGATCCTCACATTATTTATTTACATTATTTTTTTGTCTGGGGGTTCTTGAAGAGTAACGTTTATCAGCGGGGTAAGCCCGAAACTAGGGAGCAGTTGGTTGCACGTATACAGGATGCGTTCATAAACCTCAGAAATGAACTTCCGCGTTTTCCTTGGCAAGACTCGATAGATCGGAGGCTCGCCGCGTGCATTGAAGAAGGAGGGGGTCACTTTGAAACCATTCTGCAATAAGTGCAATAGTGTATTGTATGTTTGTACTTTTTGTAAACCACAAGTGTCATTAAATAGTATCTAAGATCGCCTTTTTATTATGTTTTAATAACCCAAATGTAGAGGCCTGTATCTCGGTAACGGTTGGGAATCAGACCCATATCGATATAATACTTTCTACTTAGAAATACCCAAAGAGTCAAATGGTGCATTCTTGACATTTCCTCCTGGGACACCCTTATATAATTTTATTAATTATAATTATAATTATTTATTATTAAATTAATAATAATTAATAATATAATTTGTACGAGACAGGTAAAATCCTATTTCTGTCAATTTCCTCAGATTTCCTTTGAAATTCAATTTCCTCATTTGATCCAAAATGTCCGTTAAGCCAGACGAGGCGGATTTTGCAGTAACTTTCATATTGTTTTCTTACGTCTGAGTTATCACTCAAAGATCTCGTGGTGATTTCACCCGGATACTTAAATCCTTGTACGTTATATATATATATATATATATATATATAATATAATATATATATATATATATATATATATTATAATATATATATGATATAATGATACACACCGTGCATGGAACAAGGAACTCTTCTGGGATAATTAAATCCACTATAGTCCGAATAAGTAATGGTAAATGACAAATACCATAGTTTTTCTTTTTCATGATGCAAGCCCGACGTGGGCAACGGGTCTCTCGCAAAGAGGTCCCATAAATATAGCTTCCCTCACCAGCTATCTGCAAAGCAGACAGGATCCAGCTTTGGGACATGGATCTAGGGTTTAAAGCAGCCTAGCCCCACTACATTTAGAACCTCAATATAAGTAAAAGACTCGTTGCATTCACGTCGGATTGAATAAATCAAAGAAAAAGGGGTAACTATTATATTTTTAGCCAAAACCAAAACTTAAACCTCAACTGGCAGAATTGAGCGTCCACTTTTCAAGCACATAACATGTCCGTTTCATGATGGGAATGAACTCAGAATGGTTCCCTGAGTTTTTTATGATACACACAGACCGTCTGCTTTGCAGATAGCTGGTGAGGGAAGCTATATTTATGGGACCTCTTTGCGAGAGACCCTGAAAATGGCAAATAAAATGTGGTGTTGGCGAGTAAAAATAATTTCCCCATCGCCAGTGGCGAGGTTGCCAGAGTAAAATACTCCGTAAGACACTCATCTAACCCGCAGCTACCTTGAACCACCTACAGCAGTGATGTAGTCAAGACCACCATAGCCGAGACCGAGACCGAGCCCTAATCACCCAGAAGAAAATATCTGAAGACGGGTCTCGAGTCCTACATCACTGACCTACGTTGTATTTTAAGTGAATAAATTGATGTATGGATAAGCCTGTGTTTGTAATCGTCCACTCACTGTACATGTAAGTGCTTTGGTCACATTATAAGTACTTTAACCAATATGATTGGTTCAGCTCTGCTGTTAGACTGGGGAGACGAGTTGTGTGTATGTGTGTGTGTTTATTTCTTTCATCATGTACAACAGCACTCAAAAGTCAGGAAATTAAACTAAATAAAATATGACAATAAAACCCACGTTATTATATACATTTCTAATATGGCTTCCACATTTCTTGGTCTGGATAGTAAATTCTTTGTCTGCTGAGAAAACTTTAAAAAATACTAGACAAACGCTAGTAAGCAAAATATTTGACTCAATGATAACGTTTATTTTGAGAATACATATACAATAGGGTGGATCGATTTACATTTGTTTCGATTTCCATATTCTAATAGAGACAGAAACTTGCGCATGCATGAGAAAATAGCCTCTGCAAAATCTTAGCTTAATAGGTAATCATCTTCTGCCCCCGGCAGAGCGATGAAAATCATATTTTAGAGTCGAAAACGTATTTTTAAACCCTAGCATAGAGTCATAAAATTTTGCGTGTGTGTTATTTCATGCCTAAGCAACAATATAAATGCTATGGAAATATAAATGCATTATTTAGACAAAGAGCCGATCTGAAAATATGTATATTATACATATTTTCAGATCGGCTCTTTGTCTTAAATAATGCATTTATATATTTCCCATAGTATTTATATCGTTGCTTAGGCATGAAATAACACACACGCAAAATTTTATGACTCTAGGCTAGGGTTTAAAAATACATTTTTGACTCTAAAATATGATTTTCATCGCTCTGCCGGGGGCAGAAGATGATTACCTATTAAGCTAAGATTTTGCAGAGGCTATTTTCTCATGCATGCGCAAGTTTTTGTCTCTATTAGAATATGGAAATCGAAAAAAATGTAAAATCGATCCACCCTAATATACAATTATATTTAATTTTTTTGTATACTATAATACAAAATAAAAAAAAATTAACTTATACCAATACAATACAAAAGCACTGAAAATTTTATCAACGCAGGTGCTGAAATTGCTGTCCATCACAATTTACACAGCTTTGAAGTCTACCTTTCACACTTCGACAAACATTTTTGCACAAGTTTCTTTGTGCATTAATTTCTTGAAATGCATCTCTGATGTAATTTTTCAAATCACCAACACTTCGTGGTTTTCGACTATAAACTTTGTCCTTGAGTACTCCCTAAAAGAAAAAATCCATTGGGGTAAAGTCAGATGAACGTGCAGGCCATTCAATTGTACCTCTTCGGCCGATCCATTTCTCGGGAAATGTTTCATCAAGATACTCACGGACTGCTCTTGAATAATGTGGAGGGGCCCCATCTTGTTGGAAATAGAGGTCATGTGAATTAGGCTGTTGTTGTAAGTGTGGAACAACTTCATTCATTAGAATTTCGAGATACTTATCACCTGTGACTGTTCCATCAACAAAAATTGGTCCTAAAACACCAGAACTTGAAATACCACCCCAAACAGTGACACCAGGCTGGTTTAGTTGCTGCTCTAATGTTAAATGCATGTTCTCACTATACCAGTAAACACAATTATGTCGGTTAACATGACCTGATAATTTGAAAGAAGCCTCATCGGTCCACACAATGTTATCTAAAATTATTGGATTTCCTTCACTTTCGTTCAGCATGATCTCACTAAATTGCAGCCGCCTGTCTGGGTCATCCTCCAATAAGCCATGAATTAGCCGTGGACGATAACCCAATGGATTTCAGAATTCGTATAATAGAGGTTTGTGAAATGTCCAGTTCTGCTGAGGCTCTTCTGATGGACTTTTTGGGACTGTGAACAAATGCTTCGGCAACAAGTTGCTTATTGTCCTCTGTGCAAACTGTTTTGGGTCGACCAGTTCTTGGGGCATTAAGAATTGAGCCAGTGGCATCAAATTTGTCACGAATGCGGTAAATGGTTTGTCTCTTTGGGGCTTGAGTACCAAATGTTTCAACCCATTTTGTTCTAACAGTTCCAGTATTTTGAGATTTCCAATACTCTTTTAACACCCATTTTCTGGCATCAGTATTTAGATTATTTGCCATTATGGGTTCTCTGAATTATCTGAAAAGAAAAAAGATTAAATTTAAATAAATTTAGTTATAATATTTAATATAATATAACACAAACACCATAGTTATAATGAACACCATAGTTATAATGAACACCATAGTTATAATATAATATAACACAAACCCTATTCAACCTACTGTCCACCTATATATATTATTATATATATATATAATATATATATATATATATACAGTACGTATATAACGGACTATTATAACGGACATTGCTCTTCTGAACTTTCTAACTACATGCTTCCTCCTTCAAGGAGAGCACGCAGTACCAGACTGACTTTCGACACATTCTCATTCATTTTCTGTTCATCTCTCTAATGCAAGGGTTAATCGGTGTAATAGCGTGGGGGGGGGGAGCGGAGGTAGGCCCCGTTAAGTTTAAGTTAGAATACTTAGAGGTACTTTGCTCGAGGTTTTCTTGGGGGGCCTATCATTTGTTCTTTCGGTGCCCATTAACGCCAGCGGCAACGAAACCTCGACCAACTCACTCCTACTTTACCCGTTTATAAGCTATCGACAACTCACATAATAATTAGACAATTTAACCTAATCACCACCTCGTCATCTTAAATTAGACACAAAATAGAATCACGAGTCACCGATTTGAAATGATAGAAATTGCTTACTGATTATGGCAGCCCATCAACTAAACAGACTGCTTTTAAATGTTTATTCTTTCCTGTTGCCATTTTAGCATTTAGTGAACTTTTTCGCTCAATGACTTTTTCACTATATATACGTCACCTCAATCGGTATTTTCAATCTTTCATCTACTCAACCGGTCAACTCTGGAACAATCTTCCTCAATCCATCTTTCCCCCTGTCTATGATTTCCAACCTTTCAAACGCGGAGTTTCCACGCATCTTAAACTTTGACCTTGATTTTGGGTCTCTTCTTCCTCTATGGGCGTTTTGTGGGTATTCGCCCTTGGCCCCTTAAAGGAGGTACGGAAGAATGACTATTGAAGTGTAGTATTGAGTGTAAATCAAAAATGTTATTATTATTTGGACTGTTAAGGAGTTTATTCACGTGTGTATATAATCATCGATGCATTCACAGTTTAAGTTTACAGAGAGCACCATTCCGCCCATACACAAATTCCATGGTACGAGTAGCTCGCAGCAGCATTGCCGAGCAAATAGGGGGTCACAGTACTGACGAAGCTTTCGTACGTGGTTCATCGCCACCGAAAGCAACAATGCTCCGTGTTAGTCTCGTCCTAAGAACATCCGTAATCATATTCAATTGATCGCGAGTTTCGTTAGTTTGTATTGCCGACACTCCCAATTATTATCAGTCTTGATGCATGATTCTTCAGGAGCAAGATGCGCCGCAAATTTGTGTTTCCTCTCCGAGGCAGCACAAATTTACCCGCATCAATCAGTCACATACGTACTACCTTAGGCAGGGCCGTTTCCTGGCATAAGCAGACTAAGCGGCCGCATTGGGCCCCGCTGCTACTAGGGGGCCACAGATGCCATAGCCAGGACTGAAGCACAAGCACTTGCGGAGGAGGTAGGGTCTTATCGCTTTCAGATTTGCACAGTAGTATGGTATGACATTCTTCATGCAGTTGACCATGTGAGTTAATAATTGTTTGGTAGTTGATAATTGCATTATTTTTTTATACATAATTCTGTGTCATTTATTGTAAATAATGTATAAGCTAATTTTCAGGAATTTCATGAAGAGTATTTTTTCCGTTTGTCGTCTGAAAGTAAATATTTGTTGTTTTGGACATAAATGTTTCATTAAAATTGTTTCATAATTGTTTTTTATTAACACAGCCAGTTTTTGTATGTGTGTGCTGAAGTGATGTAGTAAGGCGTGAGTTGGTGGATGGAGGGGTGGGGCCTCAAATGGGTATACTGCTTAGGGCCCCCTAATGGCTAGAAACGGCCCTGACCTTAGGCTATATATGGTCCAACTCAGGATGGTTCTGAGATGACTTTTATGGAATACACAGGACTAGTGTGTATGAAACAAACGACTCTTGTCGGATATTAAATCTAGTCCGAATAAGTAATGGTAAATACCGAAGATTTTCCTTTTCGTGATGGAAGCCCAACGCGAGCAACGCGAGTAGTATAGCCGAAAAATGTTAGAGTGCAGGAATGTTGCAAGTGATTACGTAATGTTGCAAAGGAGGGTGGGGTGTTGCAAAGGGGGTGGGGGTTGTTGCAAAGGGGGGTTGTTGCAAAAAAAATTTAAAAAAAAGGAAAAAAAGGAAAAAAAAAATACCCCCAAAGGGCCCTTTGTTGCCAACCGGGGTTGCAAGGGGCATGCAACTTGGGGGCGGAGTTCTCCCCCAAGCTATTTCCCCCAAAGGGCCAGAAAGGAGAGAAAGGAGGAGAGAAAGGAGGAGAGGTGTTCACCTGGCAGGAGCCAAGTGCATATTAAGACTTCAGCCGAGTAGGCGTTGTTTTATAGGCTCCTAATCAGCCAGTTGGCTGAGCCAAGGGGGGAGGGGTACAACTGAAGGAGAGAGAGAGAGAGAGAGAGAGAGTAGTTGCCTTTGATTGCAAGGCATGCAACTTGGAGGCGGAGTTCTCCCCCAAGTTATTTTCGTTTACCTAACCTAAGAGGCCTCTAAGGGGTTTTCCCAAAGGGCCAGAAAGAGAAGGACCAGAGGTCCTTGCTCGGCTGGGAGCCGAGCTTGTAATGACTCCGTCAGTCGTCTCTCGGTCTTTTATAAACCTCTATTCTGGCTGAGTTGCCAGATAGCGCCATGTGTTCCAGATAGCAAAAACCATATATTAATCATCCATTTAAATAGTGTACCACAATATATATTTATATGACGGTAGATGAATCCAATTAAATTCTGTTTATTAAATAAATAATTTTTACACACTTAATTTTTATTATAAATATTTAAGTCACGAATAACGAAACGAAATGAAAATTTACGAAACACACGAGCCTCATTCCCCCCAATCCCCTGCGAAGAAAATTGAAAAAAAACGAAATCTAAAGCAATTAATCAATTGAAATTATCCATTTAAATAGTGTACCACAATATATATTTATATGACGGTAGATGAATCTAATTAAATTCTGCTTATTAAATAAATAATTTTTACACACTTAATTTTTATTATAAATATTTAAGTCACGAATAACGAAACGTAATGAAAATTTACGAAACACACGAGCCTCATTCCCCCCAATCCCCTGCGAAGAAAATTGAAAAAAACGAAATCTAAAGCAATTAATCAATTGAAATTAACCAAAACACAATCCGCTATAACGGGGTCAGACGACTAATGACATCTTTATATTTTCGAAGAACACCTGCTGGTTGAGAGACCTTCCCCCCCAATCCCTAATGAGTCTCCCTTCACTCCAAATGAAAGAAAATTTACGGAAAAAATCAAAACACGATTGTCATTCCCCAAACCCGTATATATATATATATATATATATATATATATATATATATTATATATATATATATTTATTATATATATATATATATTTATATATAATATATATAATAAACGAATAAACAACTCGTGCACACACACACACACACACACACACACACACACGAGGAAAGGCAGAAACTAGGTCATTTCGAATCGTCCCCCTAGAGACCTTTTTCTGACCGAGAGTCAACCTTTCTTCGTCTACTTGAACAAAAACCACCTTTCACAACAATTCTTATTATTATCATTATTATTATTATTATTTCTACAATGAAAATATTTTATATTTACTCGTAATTTGTATGGTTTCATATTCTTATAACTACATCTTAACTGCTTAAATCTTTGATTTTTAATATTTAGTGTTAGAAGTGAAAATTTAGCACAATTCATACTAGACCTCGATTGCTCACTATTTCATCGAGATAATTAAAGCTCAGGACCTGCATTGCCTATAAGATCTGCGGGAAACTCTGAGTAAATGGAAATATTATTTTCTCGAAAACTATGGGTGATAGAAAAATTATGAAACCGGAATCAGTATCAAAAGTTCTATAAGAAACATCAAATAATTTTCAAGAAATGTTGTCCCCTAGTGTAATTTCTCGCCGAATTGGAAAGGTTTTCACTCCGCCTTAGACCCACAGTTTAACGTGGATTCAGAAATACATCTCGTCGATTGCTCACTATTTCATCGAGATAATTAAAGCTCATATACAGGACGTGCATTGTCTATAAGATCTGCGGGAAACTCTGAGTAAATGGAAATATTATTTTCTCGAAAACTATGGGTGATAGAAAACTTCTGAAACCATATTTGGAATCAGTATCAAAAGTTCTATAAGAAACACCAAATAATTTTCAAGAAATGTTGTTCCCTAGTGTAATTTCTCGCCGAATTGGAAAGGTTTTCACTCCGCCTTAGACCCACAGTTTAACGTGGAAACCGAATGCTCTTTTAAAAATATAATTAGGATATATTTCTTTATTATAAAGTCCTCTCGATTACATTAGTGACTAGTGATCCGGGAATAGTGGGGGAAAAATATTGACATGGTAAAGACAGCAAGGAGTAATACGAGCATTAAATCTATTGGAGAAAATATAAAGATGCCATTACTCGTCCGAACCCGTTATAGCGGATTGGTACACGTCATAGCTCCACCCAGCTACACTAGCAGCCAATCACTACGAACATCTGGTCTTTTGGGGCGGAGCTTGGCGATTGTGCATATAAAAGGGGATATTTTTCAGTTGGGAGTAACAGTAGCTATTTTCGCGTCAGTGAATAATCATTCCCTCCACCATGGACCTGTACGTCTCCCCGGATTTGAATGAAGAAAGTGACACTGCAGCATTAACGGCAATTAATCTTTTTAACGCGATTGACCGTGATGAATTATTTCCAACGCAAACCGTTGAAGATATTTGCAGTGACGCTCCTTACAATCCGACGCAAGGGACTACCATAGAAATGTAAGTGACTATAAATCGATTTATATATAGAGAGTTGTAGTATCTCGTCAAATACTTCATTTAGATACTAGCCAAAAATCGAATTTTTTTATGGCAATCAATGTTATTTGGTTTTACCTCTTATACCCATTATTCTAAAATCGAAATTTTTTATGGTAATCAATGTTATTCCTCTTAAATGAACCAAAGATATCTTCACATAATGAGGATCTGTCTGAATACTCTGTATATGTTTTAAAAGAATGAACATTATTCCTTTAAGGTCCGATGAGGATTTGACACGTGTTATACAATCTTTTGAAGAATCTCGTGTCATGAACACGGAGGATATACTGATCAGTCAGCAATGTCACACATCCTCCACCATGGACCTGTACGTCTCCCCGGATTTGTATGAAGAAAGTGACACTGCAGCATTAACGGCAATTAATCTTTTTAACGCGATTGACCGTGATGAATTATTTCCAACGCAAACCGTTGAAGATATTTGCAGTGACGCTCCTTACAATCCGACGCAAGGGACTACCATAGAAATGTAAGTGACTATAATTCGATTTATATATATGGAGAGTTGTAGTATCTCGTCAAATACTTCATTTAGATACTCGCCAAAAATCGAAATTTTTTTTATGGCAATCAATGTTATTTGGTTTTACTTCTTATCCCCATTATGGTAAAATCGAAATTTTTTATGGTAATCAATGTTATTCCTCTTAAATGAACCAAAGATATCTTCACATAATGGGGATCTGCCTGTATACTCTGTATATGTTTTAAAAGAATGAACATTATTCCTTTAAGGTCCGATGAGGATTTAACACGTGTTATACAATCTTTTGAAGAATCTCGTGTCATGAATACGGAGGATATACTGATCAGTCAGCAATGTCACACCGAAATAATGTAAGTGTTTTCCGAGCTTTTTGGGGTAAGAAGACACAATATATTTTCATAAATTTAGCCATGAGGATCTGTGCCCGACGATACAGCTGACCAACCAAAAAGATTAGCCACACAACATATCGAACATGTATTAAAAAGCACCCTCCCACATACATTGATGAGTAAAGGCTTAAGTCTTTATAATCTATTGAATGAGGATCCAGCCATACAATGGACCGATACAGGCGAGCTCATTGTGGAAGGATCAAAGGTACAGGGATCGAATATCGTAGACATTGTCCATGATCTGGTGAGAAAGTGGGATAGGCCATCAACATCAGGATGGAAGCATATTAAAGCAAGACTACAACAAATAAATGTCCCTAAAACGTTGATAGGAAATCTGAACAGGTTAAAAGACTTGGAACATGCAACGCATGTGACACAATTGAAGGAGCCGTCACCCCCGGCGGTAACACCTTTGATGAGGAGCAAGAAGAGGTTAAACCAACCCTACCCACGTGCCTCTAAAATACGCAAATGGCTAACGTATTAACTAAACGCTATTATGACATTTCTAACCCATTCTCTTACGGTGGCGTAGATAGACTGTACAGAAGTGTTTACGGAGTAGGAAAAAAAGATGTTGAAAGATTTTTGAGGGAGCAGGACGCTTATACGCTTCATAAGCCTGTGAGAAAAAGGTTTAAAACAGCCAAGACAAAGGCTTCCTCGATTGATTCTATTTGGCAAGCAGATTTAACAGACATGCAAAGATATTCTGTGTATAACGATGGTTACCGCTACATTCTATTCATAATAGACTTATTCTCTAGATATTTGTGGCTAGTTCCTCTGAAAAATAAATCACCTGAAACAGTTGCTAAAGCCACCAAAACGCTAATGTTAAAAGAAAACAGGGTTCCTGGCTATTTTTGTACGGATATGGGGAAGGAATTTATAGGCCGTGCTTTTCAGAACATGTTGACAGAGTTTAATATCAGCTATTACACAACCAATTCTATACATAAGGCATCTTTAGCTGAAAGAGTTCAGCGCACCATAAAGGAACGCATGCACCGTTATTTCACACATAAAAACACATACAGATTTCTAGACATTCTGGAATCATTGGCATCATCCTACAACCGCTCACACCATCGCACGATTGGGACAACACCTAACGAAGTTTTAGAAAGAGGTACGCTCCCGAGAAGAGATGGATCACCACCACCACCACACTCTGCGCGCTTCAAAATCAATGATTATGTAAGGCTGTCGCGTTCGGGGAATAAATTCGCAAAGGGTTTTGAGCAAGGATGGACACGCGAGATTTTTAAAGTTAGGGCTATGAGACCTAAAGGTGAGATAATGATGTATTACATTGAAGATTTGAATGGGGAAGAAATCTCAGGAGGTTTTACCGCGAGGAATTGCAGAAAGTTGCGTTTAATTTAGAAAAAAATGTGCTTAAAATTGAGAAAATTTTAGGAAGCAAAGGTTCAGGAAAGAGAAAAATGTACCTGGTGAAATGGCTAGGGTACCCAGAAAGCTTCAACACCTATATAAAAGCTGATGCAATAATGAAGCTTAAATAGTATGCAACATGGCTCCTAACCATTTCTACGTCACACTCCCGTCCTCCTCGTCCCTGTCTGTACACCCTAACAACACACTAGCCAACTTTGTAACAGAACTCCACAAGCACATTGAATTGGGTCGTGAGTCGTATGAGGTGGGGATATGCGAAATTCAGCTGGACACCATCTTTTTAAATATTGAACATAAAGAAACCGTTTTTACGATTCTTAGAGACATTGACGAGTGTGAAAAAGCTGGGGTAGCTATGGATGAAACTATGCGTATCGCTCGGACTAAGATTGCACGGTATTACAGTACAGAAGTAAGACTAGGACCGGGTCAATATGGTTCGGCCGAGGATGTTGTGAGAGGCTTAAACGTAAGTTTAAGAAACTCAAACCTTACGAATGATTTAGTATACGAAATCGTAAACAACCCTGCACATACACTAATCCTAAAATCAAAGACTAACAGACGTATTAAAGACCATAGAAAGTTCCAAATTCTAGCCAATGGCCGATATAGCGCAGCCTTCCAAAGAGACACATTTCACGAGACAGAGCATGACTTGTCCAGATTAATGTATCAATTGAAGATGGAGAAATTGGCTGAAAGGTCCCCAGACATGTGCTATATTTACAGTAATATAGTGGAGCACCAGTTTGTTGGGGATACCCAGGCACGCCTGCTGCGCATTGCTCACATCCCCAACCATAGAGGAAGGAGTTTGAGTATTACATATGACAGACCCCATTATGTGAATGTCACAACTAATTTAATAACCAATATCTCAATATATATAAGAACGATTGAGGGTGAAAACTTCCCATTCGGTAACGGGAGCTTAACAGTGAAGCTACACTTTCGACGCACTGAGTTATAATGGATAGAAAGCCTTTCACCGTCTATCGACGGATGCGATACCAGCACGGTAGTGGACTTGGGTCCATTTTTTCATCCATACTACGTACGGCTGTTCCTTTGCTGAAGAGGGGTGTCAGATACCTTGGAAGGAAAGCGCTACAATCAGGTATTAACACTGCAGAAGACATATTGGCCGGGGCTAAACCTAAAGAAGCTCTAAAAAAACATTTAAAGCGTACACGGGACGAAATCATCAAAGATGCAAAGAGAAAAATGCCTGGTGGCGGGAAGAAGAAGAAGAGGGCTCCCCGGAAGAAGAAGGGGTCACGTGGTATTAAACGTAAAAGGCTATCAAAAAGAAGTGCTGTAAGCGAATGAAACCTATGGTTGACCACTTTTTTGAATGATATAAGCTAAGGACATTGATCTCATGAATCATAGTTTGTTTACCACTTGTCGAGAGAGGAGTCACTATTTCGCCATGGCACGCTTCATCCACCCATGTAGTTCACAATGCTGTAAATCGGAGCTGTCCCTTTTTGAGCTACCTCCAACCCAAGTTTCTATTGAGCACAGTGACTTTAGTACAATTAACCCTTTAAACACAATTAGTTCCCCGAGTGCACCTATAGAATTCGTGATACCCAGCTCAGGCCCTTACTTTTTTGATCCAAGCTGTGTGCACATGTACGCTAAGCTACGTATAGCCCATTCTGATGGAACGGTCTGCGATGACGAATATGCTGTGTAGCCTGAAACAAACTTTCTGTACTCCATATTCAACCAGTGTGACGTATATTTAAATCAGACCAACATATCGGCAGGCACGGGGTACTATCATCTACGAGCCTATCTGGAAAATGTCCTCAACTTTTCCAAAGAAGCGAAGGCTACCTTTTTAAGTGCCGAGGGATATTATCAAACTAAAGATGTAAATAGTATAAAGGACAAATTTAAAAATTCTAAAAAGAAAATATACGAGTGTTTTGGACGGTTGCACACAGATTTCACTTTCCAGGAGAAGTTGCTTGTCAACGGGGTGGATATGAAAATAAAGCTCACCCGCACGAGTCCTGAGATCTGCTTAAATCTGGCTGCTGATCAAGAAGAGCGTGCAAAGCCCGTTGTGGTTCACATTATGGACACATACCTCCGCGTACGGCGAGTGAAATTAAGTTCACCAAAACAACTAGAAATTGAGAAAAATTTACTAAACGCTACAGTGAAATATCCTATTAACAGAGTGCAAATCAAACTATATACGGTTCCTGCAGGGTTGGCATCGAAGCAGATAGAAAACATTGCCCTGGGAAATCTTCCTAAAAGGATATTAATCGGCATGCAGGACCATGCTTCGGTGAATGGAAAATATAAAAAGAGTGCCTTTAAATTCGAGAATTTCGGACTTAAAAATATAACTCTATACGTTAATGGCACTGCTTTGGGTGGAACAATGGGTACGGACTATTCATCAGACGCTGTGTTACCTCTTTGTGCCAGAGCCTATAGTAATCTGACCCATATTGCAGGTGATTGTGATGAGCTTGGTAATGGGGTAACGCAGGAAGAATTCATTGATCAATTTAACCTTTATCCGTTTGACATTACACCTGACTTATCTGCTAGCGTAAATACCCATTTAACCCCACAGCAGAGCGGAAACATCTCAGTGCGGCTGGAATTCGCCAAGCCTATAGACGCTCCTATTAGTGTACTAGTATATCTCGAATCGCAAGCCCTAATAGAAGTAGATAGATTTAGGAGCGTTATCACTGACTTTTAAAATGGATGCTAATACACTTCAGAAAGTAATGGAACGAGTCACATGTTCCAAATTTATCGGGGTGTTTGCGAAGAATGAAACATTGAGTTTTCCAAGTACGCGAGAATGCGGTAGTCTTATTGTGAACACAGATGTCATCGGTAATGAAGGGATTCACTGGATCGCTGTCTATTTTAAAAATAGACAGCGCCTGTACTATTTTGATTCACTCGGTACTCAACCCTGGAGTGACCCTATTATTGTAAAATTTCTCGCTCAGTTACATATTCCCGAAGTTGTATGGAACCCATTTCGTATACAAGGATATTTTAGTAATGTTTTCTGAATGTACTGCGTCTCATTTCTCACGCATATGTCATGTGATAAAGAATTTATAAATTTGTAAAATTTATTTGACCCGTGTCACACTCGCCGAAACGATGAAATGGTATGCAGACAGATAAAAATCCGTTTTCCAATTGTACGTACTCGTTGTATAGTATAATGTTTTTGTTCGTATATTTGTAACGGTATATTCTGTAGTTGGTTATTGTACTGATTTCTTTCATTTAATAAATTTATGAAAATATATTGTCTTCTTACCCCAAAAAGCTCGAAAAACACTTACATTATTTCGGTGTGACATTGCTGACTGATCAGTATATCCTCCGTATTCATGACACGAGATTCTTCAAAAGAGTGTATAACACGTGTCAAATCCTCATCGGACCTTAAAGGAATAATGTTCATTCTTTTAAAACATATACAGAGTATACAGGCAGATCCCCATTATGTGAAGATATCTTTGGTTCATTTAAGAGGAATAACATTGATTACCATAAAAAATTTCGATTTTACCATAATGGGGATAAGAAGTAAAACCAAATAACATTGATTGCCATAAAAAAAAATTCGATTTTTGGCTAGTATCTAAATGAAGTGTTTGACGAGATACTACAACTCTCCATATATATAAATCGAATTATAGTCACTTACATTTCTATGGTAGTCCCTTGCGTCGGATTGTAAGGAGCGTCACTGCAAATATCTTCAACGGTTTACGTTGGAAATAATTCATCACGGTCAACCGCGTTAAAAAGATTAATTGCCGTTAATGCTGCAGTGTCACTTTCTTCATACAAATCCGGGGAGACGTACAGGTCCATGGTGGAGGATGTGTGACATTGCTGACTGATCAGTATATCCTCCGTGTTCATGACACGAGATTCTTCAAAAGATTGTATAACACGTGTCAAATCCTCATCGGACCTTAAAGGAATAATGTTCATTCTTTTAAAACATATACAGAGTATACAGGCAGATCCCCATTATGTGAAGATATCTTTGGTTCATTTAAGAGGAATAACATTGATTACCATAAAAAATTTCGATTTTAGCATAATGGGTATAAGAGGTAAAACCAAATAACATTGATTGCCATAAAAAAATTTCGATTTTTGGCTAGTATCTAAATGAAGTATTTGAAGAGATACTACAACTCTCTATATATATAAATCGATTTATAGTCACTTACATTTCTATGGTAGTCCCTTGCGTCGGATTGTAAGGAGCGTCACTGCAAATATCTTCAACGGTTTGCGTTGGAAATAATTCATCACGGTCAATCGCGTTAAAAAGATTAATTGCCGTTAATGCTGCAGTGTCACTTTCTTCATACAAATCCGGGGAGACGTACAGGTCCATGGTGGAGGGAATGATTATTCACTGACACGAAAATAGCTACTGTTACTCCCAACTGAAAAATATCCCCTTTCATATGCACAATCGCCAAGCTCCGCCCCAAAAGACCAGATGTTCGTAGTGATTGGCTGCCAGTGTAGCTGGGTGGAGCTATGCCGTGTACCAATCCGCTATAACGGGTCCGGACCAGTAATGGCATCTTTGTATTTTCTCCAATAGATTTAATGCTCGTATTACTCCTTGCTGTCTTTACCATGTCAATATTTTTCCCCCACTATTCCCGGATCATTAGTCACTAATGTAATCGAGAGGACTTTATAATAAAGAAATATATCCTAATTATATTTTAAAAGAGCATTCGGTTTCCACGTTAAACTGTGGGTCTAAGGCGGAGTGAAAACCTTTCCAATTCGGCGAGAAATTACACTAGGGAACAACATTTCTTGAAAATTATTTGGTGTTTCTTATATAACTTTTGATACTGATTCCAAATATGGTTTCAGAATTTTTCTATCACCCATAGTTTTCGAGAAAATAATATTTCCATTTACTCAGAGTTTCCCGCAGATCTTATAGACAATGCAGGTCCTGTATATGAGCTTTAATTATCTCGATGAAATAGTGAGCAATCGACGAGATGTATTTCTGAATCCACGTTAAACTGTGGGTCTAAGGCGGAGTGAAAACCTTTCCAATTCGGCTAGAAATTACACTAGGGAACAACATTTCTTGAAAATTATTTGGTGATTCTTATACAACTTTTGATACTGATTCCAAATATGGTTTCAGAATGTTTCTATCACCCATAGTTTTCGAGAAAATAATATTTCCATTTTTTCCCAAAATATTATCAAGTACTTTGAAGTGTCGCATCGAGTTCTAGTATGAATTGTGCTAAATTTTCACTTCTAACACTAAATATTAAAAATCAAAGATTTAAGCAGTTAAGATGTAAACTAAAATTAAGGTAAATATTTTTCACATTATATTTCTATTTAAGGTAAATATTATATTTTTATTTTTACTTACAAGTTTAGTAATTTTTTCACAATTTTTTTTTTTTTTTTTTTTGCGCATCCGAATTAAACCTAAAAATGGCACGCATCGGTTGGCCACCACTGGATTCCTTTATTTGAACAAAACTCTCGCTCTCTTTCTATATATATATATAATATATATATATATATATAATTATTAGTACATTCAGGTAAGCCTACCTTATTTCTTTCGCTGATTGTTATTTAATATAATTGTGTGTATTTCTTTCAATAACAGAGATGTTATCTAAGAATATGACACCATACAAATTACGCGTAAATATAAAATATTTTCATTGTAGACATAATAATAATAATGATAATATCAATATTTTGAAGTGAGCGGTGGTTTTTGCTCGAATAGATTGTAGAAGGATTAACCCTCGGCCGAAAAGGTCTCTAGGGGACGATTCGAATTGACACAGAGTCTCCTTTTCCTCGTGTGCGTGTGTGTGTGTGTGTGTGTGTGTGTGTGTGTGTGCACGAGTTGTTTATTCGTTTATTATATATATATATATATATATATTATATATATATATATCCACATCAAGAGCGGTCTGGAAGGAAGATCTCTCAACAAGCAGGTGTTCTTCGAAAATATAAAGATGTCATTTAGTCGCCCGACCCCGTTATAGCGGATTGTGTTTTGGCTAATTTCAATTGATTAATTTCTTTAGATTTCGTTTTTATTCAATTTTCTTCGCAGGGGATTGGGGGGGGGAATGAGGCTCATGTGTTTCGTAAATTTTCTTTTCCCCACTGATATTCGTGACTTAAATATTTTTAATAAAATTTAAGTGTGTAAAAATTATTTATTTAATAAACAGAATTTAATTGGATTCATCTACCATCATATATTGTGGTAATTTGATTAATATATGGTTTTTGCTATCTGGAACACATGGCGCTATCTGGCAACTGAATACATGGCGCTATCTGGCAACTCAGCCAGAATAGAGGTTTATAAAAGACCGAGAGACGACTGACGGAGTCATTACAAGCTCGGCTCCCAGCCGAGCAAGGACCTCTGGTCCTTCTCTTTCTGGCCCTTTGGGAAAACCCCTTAGAGGCCTCTTAGGTTAGGTAAACGAAAATAACTTGGGGGAGAACTCCGCCTCTAAGTTGCATGCCTTGCAATCAAAGGCAACTACTCTCTCTCTCCTTCAGGTGTACCCCTCCGATTTGGCTCAGCCAACTGGCTGATTAGGAGCCTATAAAACAACGCCTACTCGGCTGAAGTCTTAATATGCACTTGGCTCCTGACAGGTGAACACCTCTCCTCCTTTCTCTCCTTTCTGGCCCTTTGGGGGAAATAGCTTGGGGAAGAACTCCGCCTCCAAGTTGCATGCCCCTTGCAACCCCAGTTGGCAACAAAGGCCAGTACTCTTTTTTTTTTTCTTTTTTCTTGTTTTTTGCAACAACCACCACCCCCATTTGCAACAACCCCCACCCCCTTTGCAACATTACGTAATCACTTGCAACATTCCTGCACTCTAACCTTTTGCGGCTATACTACTAACGCGAATGCAGCGAGTTTCTGGCCCAAATTGACGTTCTGAATGCGGCTGTTTAGATTAGCTTTAAACCTTAGACCCTTTCCCAAAACTGGGTACTATCCGCTTAGCTGATAGTTGGTGAGGGAAACCATATTTGGGGCCTCTTTGCTGGTGACCCGTTGGCGTTGCCCGCGTTGGGTTTCCATCATGAAAAAGAAAAACTTTAGTGTTTGCCATTTACTATTACTTATTCTTCGAACCATTGTGGATTTAATATCCCAAAAGGGTTCCTTGTTCCATGCACAGTCTCTGTAGGAAATCATTCTGAACAATATCATATATATATATATACACACATTCAACTGCAAAGAACACGCAGTATAAATAACGTAAAGAACGACGGCAATCGGAAGATCCCGGGTTCGATTCCCAGGTGGTTACCTCATTTTTTCATTTGTTCCGTTCTCTCTCTCTCGTCTTGCGCGGAATATCTCCTATACAAGCGTCGTTCTTTACGATATATATATATATATATATATATATAATTGTAGAGAAAGGGGTGTTCTTACGGAACCGACATTTAAGGATAAAAAGGATGATCAACGCCCACGTTAACATTATGAAGATTTAATATCAGACGTTTCGCGAGTCAAACTCCCATCATCAGTGGTAGGTTTAATTTATACACAAATGTATAGTCAGTTAACTTCGGCTTTTCTTTATATATTTATATACACACACACACACACCCGGATTTAGGGGGGCCATGCCCCCCCCACCTGATATTCCGGCACCTTTGTCACTACAAGCCGAATTACAATGCTGGGAAGCAAAGTGGACTGCTTAGACACTTCCAAAACCACGTTCTATTGTGGAAACACTCGAGCATACTGCCGAGCGGCCACTTTGTTCCAAATGTCACAGCGATGTTGAGTCTTGTCGCTACCATACCAGTTACATCTTCAGTGCGAGCGTTCATTCAGTCACTTACGCACGCTCAACATCTACAGTACACGAGATGAACAATGGGCGAAAATAGGCTAACTGGTTTAGCTCTATTAATGATTCACCGCGAAATTGATCTGGATTATAACATTATTTTAGACAACTTTGACAGAAGGCATCCACGTCGCGTGGAACTGGTTGACGTTCTTCAGGATTAGATTGAGCGAGTGAGGGGGAGTTGCCGTTACGTCATCTAGCATTGGTCGTTGGTTGTATATAGGTAGCGACGGCACAAAATTGAATTTTTGCGTAAATAATTAATTTTTGTTGTAAATTTATGTTGAGTTTTTTTTATATATTTTTAAATCCGTAATTGTGACGCATAAACAGCTGTCGATATTATTGGCTCGTACATTTATGTATTAAATTCACTCATAATTTTGCCATTTGTAATCGATTTGGTAAATATGATGCATTTTATAATTGTTAATTGCGCGAGAGCATTCACCCATTTTTTAACGCGACATTCTTACGGATGTACCTATCCGCAAAGTACTGTACCTATACGTGAATGTACCTTGCCCTTGTTTGCCGTGATTTAGTTCTAGCCTCTTCGTATATGTAACATTGGGCTGTATTTCGTACGTTTGTCAACTGTGGTTTACGCGTTCGTTCACTTCAGTATGGAAGATTAAAGAATAGACATACATTTTTTTTTTTTTTCATTGGCTTATTAATCGTTGAAATAGATTTGCTTGGCCCCACCCCTGATATAATCCTAAATCCGGGCCTGTATATATTATTTATATAAAGTCTTCATGACGTCAGAGAAATTAGTTTCGTTGATCTTGTTTCCTGCCATTTGATAAGGCACATGTTCGAAATTAAAATACTGCGTAAAAGCAGCTTACAAAGAAGGGTAATATATGTATATATATATATATATATATATATATATATATATATATATATATATATATATATATATATTATACACACGGTCTGTGTGTATCATAAAAAACCTCAGAACCATTCTCAGTTCATTCATATATATATTATATATTATATATATATATATATATATATATAAAATGATAGATTCGTTCACTTAACGTGCATATGAGGCACTGTTATTCTTCAGGTAATGATTGCCATCTCGACATTCATTAATAAATAAAAATTAACATTTTTTCTAAAAGTTTAATTCATTGATGTAATTATAATAAATAAAATTAATTATAATTATTAATTAAATTACATTATTAATTGATCCGTTAAAATATGAGAATAGAGAAATTGCGTTTTAAATTTTAAAAAATGAAATGTGAATTTGGACGATGGACTTAGTTTGGAAAAACCCAATTTTACAATTTGTTATAATTTATAATTAAAAATAATTAATGTTTCGTTTGTAATTATATTAATTATATTTTATAGCGACACAAATTTAATTCTTTTTATAGAAGTAATTTAGTTTTATGGTGAGTGGGGTGCTAGGGGGGAGAGGGTACACTATTTTCTAATTAATATTATAAATAGTTTGAACCCAAGTTACGCAATTAATTATCGAAATAATTTTTTAACATTTATGAATTTTCACTGTCTTTAATTTACTTTAGCTAAAAATATCTTGTTTAAGGATATACAGGGTGACCACAAAGTCCCTTTGCGTGAGAAACAAGGGACGCATAGGCTGTACTGCATTGATACTTTGTGGCTACTCTGTACATCCGGTCTTGCGCAACTTTTCGGTGCTATCGCCTCTACACTCGTGTTTGGAATATGCACTAGATTCAGGAAAGCCTACATTTATACACGAATTGTAGCCTATTTATGTTTGGTCTCACTACTTTGTTGGGATTTTCATTAATGAATAATTAATATACAGTATATATATGTATGTATATATATATATATATATTTGTTACGCAGGAAGGAGGGGCCAAGGGCAAACACCCACAAAAATGCCACTTATAGAAAGAGAATAAGAGATCCAAAATCTAAATAATATTGTTAATAATCATTTTTACGAAATTTTTAAAAGATTGTATAGTCAGTGGCGTGTAAGACGCACGTATATGTAGTGAGGAATAGAGGGAGAAGTGGGTGTGTTTGAGAGCATGCTGGACTGCTCACAGGGTAGATGAGACACGGAAAAAGATCAGCTAAGATGTTCTATGCGATAATTCCTCATTTCACGGAGGTCAGGACTGTTGCCCCTCCTCTTGGATCGGCCTGGTGAAGTAAATAGTTTCACGCGCTCTCCACTTCGCATAACCAGGTACTCCCGCCTCATCTAGAGTTGTTCCGAGCCGGGCGTCTGGTCTTCTTTTGAAGATATCCACCGCTACATCACTCGCATTCCTTGGTTCCTCGGGCGGCTAGCTGGTTGAACAGCCTTGGTCCTCTCACAACAAAACTCTTTTCCTCAGGGTTGAGGATGCTCCCTGTCTAGCCTTTAATTTGGGAACACGACACATTCTTCCTTTCCTACTTTCCACTGTTGTTTGAGTGGTTACAGGGTTTAAAGTAAGCTTTGGGACTAATTACTTCAATGGTTGCTAAGTGTAAATAATGGCGTACCTCTTTCTTCTTCTTCTTTCCAGTGAATATAAGTTTAATTCACGTAACCTTTCCCAGTAATTTAGTTCTTTGCCTCCATTGATCTTGGATGTGAAGCCTCTTTTGCTCTCTCTCTCTCTCTCTCTCTCTCTCTCTCTCTCTCTCTATATATATATATATATATATATATATATATATATAATGATGCAAACCCACAAGGAAAAAGAAAAATTATTCCAAGGCCTTTCGTGTATTCAGAAGTACACCTCGTTAATTAGAGACAAAAGGTATTTTAACAGGACATTGTCAATTTTATACATTCCCGCAATGTTATTGAAATTATTTTTAAAATGGATAAATGCACATTCTAGAATATTCCTTTCAATTATATCTTTTTTTAACGAGCGCTTTAGAACTATCCCACTCGCTACTATGATTACATCTATGCATATGATTAAACAATGTATTATAATTATTTGCTGTTCTACACACATATTTATGCTGTTTTACCCTAATATCTAACGTTTTACCCGTTTGCCCTATACTGTATATACTGAGTTACATTGTGTGCATCTGATCGAATACACACAACCAACCGCATTATCCGGGTTATTCTTTATTAGGCTTCATTTAACAGTATTATTATATTTAAAGACTACATTGATACCAATTGCTTTAAGTAAAGTCGGAAGAGTCCCAGAAAAGTTCCTTGTTCCATGCACGGTCTGTGTGTATCATGAAAAAACCTCAGGGGACCATTCTGAGTTAGTAGTATAGCCGCAAAAGGGGAGAGTGCAAGAATGTTGCAAGTTATTATGTAATGTTGCAAATGGGGGTGGGGGTTGTTGCAAATGGGGGTGGGGGTGTTGCAAAAAAAAAAGAAAAAAATAAAAAAAGGAAAAAAAAGAAAAAAAAAGAGTACTGGCCTTTGTTGCCAACCGAGGTTGCAAGGGGCATGCAACTTGGAGGCGGAGTTTTCCCCCAAGCTATTCCCCCCAAAGGGCCAGAAAGGAGAGAAAGGAGGAGAGAAAGGAGGAGAGGTGTTCACCTGGCAGGAGCCAAGTGCATATTAAGACTTCAGCCGAGTAAGCGTTGTTTTATAGGCTCCTAATCAGCCAGTTGGCTGAGCCAAGGGGGAGGGGTACACCTGAAGGAGAGAGAGAGAGAGAGAGAGAGAGAGAGAGAGAGAGAGAGAGAGACCTGAAGGAGAGAGAGAGAGAGAGAGAGAGAGAGAGTAGTGGCCTTTGATTGCAAGGCATGCAACTTGGAGGCGGAGTTCTCCCCAAGTTATTTTCGTTTACCTAACCTGAGAGGCCTCTAAGGGATTTTCCAAAAGGGCCAGAAAGAGAAGGACCAGAGGTCCTTGCTCGGCTGGGAGCCGAGCTTGAATGACTCCGTCAGTCGTCTCTCGGTCTTTTATAAACCTCTATTCTGGCTGAGTTGCCAGATAGCGCCATGTATTCAGTTGCTGAGTTGCCAGATCACGCCGTGTATTCAGTTGCTGAGTTGCCAGATCGCACCATGTATGCAGTTGCTGAGTTGCCAGATCATGTCATGTATTCGGGTGCTGAGTTGCCAGATCACACCATGTATTCCAGATAGCGCCATGTATTCCAGATAACAAAAACCATATATTAATCATCCATTTAAATAGTGTACCACAATATATATGACGGTAGATGAATCCAATTAAATTCTGTTTATTAAATAAATAATTTTTACACACTTAATTTTTATAGATATATAGATGTATATAGTGTTTTACAATAGATGTATATAGTGTTTAACGATTAGAAACAAATATAACATTAACTTGAACTTCATTAAACTTGAAGTTAAACTTTTCGGAGACGAAACAAATAACGTAGTTAGCCTACACATAATTCAACCAACCATAGAAAACAGAATTATAGAAAAACAATTAGGTTTTTATGGATAACTAGTTTATCTTGACATAAGTTTACTATAATTATATATATACAGTCTTTTAAACATCTTGTGATATGTATATGTATATATATTAATATATATATATATATATATATATATATATATTAATTTTTTCTTTATTTAAAATAAGTTTGAATGTATTTACTTTGCAAACAACATGAGCAAAATTAAACGATAAATATTTTATAATTTTTTAAGATAGATAAATAGATATATATATAGTGTTTCACTATAGATGTATAGATGTATATAGTGTTTTACAATAGATGTATATAGTGTTTAACGATTAGAAACAAATATAACATTAACTTGAACTTCATTAAACTTGAAGTTAAACTTTTCGGAGACGAAACAAATAACGTAGTTAGCCTACACATAATTCAACCAACCATAGAAAACAGAATTATAGAAAAACAATTAGGTTTTTATGGGTAACTAGTTTACCTTGACGTAAGTTTACTAAAATTATATATATACATTCTTTTAAACATCTTATGATAGGTATATGTAAATATATATATATATATATATATATATATATATATATTATTTATTTTTTCATATTATAACATTTAATTTTATTTTAGTGTTTGGAAAGGTTTTCACTCCGCCTTAGACCCACAGTTTAACGTGGAAACTGAATGCTTTTTTAAAAATATAATTAGGCTATATTTATAATTTCTTTATTATAAAATAAGTTAACAATTAAAATTATGTTAACACAAGAATTTGTGAAAACAATACTAATAACTTGTAAGTAAAAATAAAAATATAATATAAGGGACTACCATAGAAATGTAAGTGTCTATAATTTATTCACAAGAAACACGATTTTATATATATGTTACTCGTCCGGTCCCGTTATAGCGGATTGGTACACATCATAGCTCCATCCAGCTACATCGGCAGCCAATCACTACGAACATCTGGTCTTTTGGGGCGGAGCTTGGCGATTGTGCATATAAAAGGGGATATTTTTCAGTTGGGAGTAACAGTAACTATTTTCGCGTCAGTGAATAATCATTCCCTCCACCATGGACCTGTACGTCTCCCCAGATTTGTATGAAGAAAGTGATACTACAGCATTAACGGCAATTAGTCTTTTTAATGCGATTAACCGTGCTGAATTATTCCCAACGCAAACCGTAGAAGATATCTGCAGTGACGCTCCTTACAATCCGACGCAAGGGACTACCATAGAAATGTAAGTGTCTATAATTCGATTTATATATATGGAAGTTGTAGTATCTCGTCAAATAGATACTCGGCAAATTTTTTTATGGCAATCAATGTATTTGGTTTTACTTCTTACCCATTATGCCTAAAATCGAAATTTTTTATGGCAATCAATGTTATTCCTCTTAATGAACCAAAGATAACTTCACATCAATGGGATCTCTCTAATACTCTGTATATGTTTTAAAAGAATGAACATTATTCCTTTAAGTCCGATGGATTTGACACGTTATACAATCTTTGAAGAATCTCGTGTCATGAATACGGAGGATATACTGAACAGTCAGCAATGTCACACATCCTCCACCATGGACCTGTACGTCTCCCAGTTTTGTATTTAGAAGTGATACTGCGCATTAACGGCATTAGTCTTTTTAACGCAATTGACCGTGATGAATTTTTCCCAACGCAAACCGTAAAAGATATTTGCAGTGAAGCTCCTTACAATCCGACGCAAGGGACTACCATAGAAATGTAAGTGTCTATAATTCGATTTATATATATATATATGGATGGGCTGTAGTATCTCGTCAAAAGATACTCGCCAAATTTTTTTTATGTCAATCAATGTTATTTGGTTTTACCTCTTATCCCCATTATGCTAAAATCGAAATTTTTGGTAATCAATGTTATTCCTCTTAAATGAACCACATATATCTTCACATAATGGGGATCTGTCTGTATACTCTGTATATGTTTTAAAGAATGAACATTATTCTTAAAGGTCCGATGAGGATTTGACACGTGTTATACAATCTTTTGAAGAATCTCGTGTCATGAATACGGAGGATATACTGATCAGTCAACAATGTCACACCGAAATAATGTAAGTGTTTTTCGATCTTTTTGGGATAAGAATACAATATATTTTCATAAATTTATTAAATGAAAGAAATCAGTACAATAACCAACTACAGAATATACCGTTACAAATATACGAACAAAAACATTATATTATACAACGAGTAAGTACAATTGGAAAGCGGATTTTTATCTGTCTGCATACCATTTCATCGTTTCGGCGAGTGTGACACGGGTCAAATAAATTTAAAAAATTTATAAATTCTTTATCACATGACATATGCATGAGAAATGAGATAGAGTACATTCCGCAAACATTAGTAAAATATCCTTGTATGCGAAATGGGTTCCATACAACTTTGGGAATATGTAACTGAGCGAGAAATTTTACAATAATAGGGTCACTCCAGGGTTGAGTACCGTGTGAATCAAAATAGTACAGGCGCTGTCTATTTTTAAAATAGACAGCGATCCAGTGAATCCCTTCATACCGATGACATCTGTGTTCACAATAAGACTACCGCATTCTCGCGTACTTGGCAAACTCAATGTTTCATTCTTCGCAAACACGCCGATAAAATTTGGAACGTGTGACTCGTTCCATTACTTTCTGAAGTGTATTAGCATCCATTTAAAAGTCAGTGATAACGCTCCTAAATCTATCTACTTCTATTAGGGCTTGCGATTCGAGATATACTAGTACACTAATAGGAGCGTCTATAGGCTTGGCGAATTCCAGCCGCACTGAGATGTTTCCGCTCTGCTGTGGGTTAAATGGGTATTTACGCTAGCAGATAAGTCAGGTGTAATGTCAAACGGATAAAGGTTAAATTGTTCAATGAATTCTTCCTGCGTTACCCCATTACCAAGCTCATCACAATCACCTGCAATATGGGTCAGATTACTATAGGCTCTGGCACAAAGAGGTACCACAGCGTCTGATGAATAGTCCGTACCCATTGTTCCACCCAAAGCAGTGCCATTAACGTATAGAGTTATATTTTTAAGTCCGAAATTCTCGAATTTAAAGGCACTCTTTTTATATTTTCCATTCACCGAAGCATGGTCCTTCATGCCGATTAATATCCTTTTAGGAAGATTTCCCAGGGCAATGTTTTCTATCTGCTTCGATGCCAACCCTGCAGGAACCGTATATAGTTTGATTTGCACTCTGTTAATAAGATATTTCACTGTAGCGTTTAGTAAATTTTTCTCAATTTCTAGTTGTTTTGGTGAACTTAATTTCACTCGCCGTACGCGGAGGTATGTGTTCATAATGTGAACCACAACGGGCTTTGCACCCTCCTCTTGATCAGCAGCCAGATTTAAGCAGATCTCAGGACTCGTGCGGGTGAGCTTTATTTTCATATCCACCCCGTTGACAAGTAACTTCTCCTGGAAAGTGAAATCTGTGTGCAACCGTCCAAAACACTCGTATATTTTCTTTTTAGAATTTTTAAATTTGTCCTTTATACTATTTTCCTCTTTAGTTTGATAATATCCCTCGGCACTTAAAAAGGTAGCCTTCGCTTCTTTGGAAAAGTTGAGGACATTTTCCAGATAGGCTCGTAGATGATAGTTCCCCGTGCCTGCCGATATGTTGGTCTGATTTAAATATACGTCACACTGGTTGAATATGGAGTGCAGAAAGTTTGTTTCAGGGTATGCAGCATATTTGTCATCGCAGACCGTTCCATCAGAATGGGCTATACGTAGCTTAGTGTACATGTGCACACAGCTTGGATCAAAAAAGTAAGGGCCTGAGCTGGGTATCACGAATTCTATAGGTGCACTCGGGGAACTAATTGTGTTTAAAGGGTTAATTGTAATAAAGTCACTGTGCTCAATAGAAACTTGGGTTGGAGGTAGCTCAAAAAGGGACAGCTCCGATTTACAGCATTGTGAACTACATGGGTGGATGAAGCGTGCCATGGCGAAATAGTGACTTCTCTCTCGGCAAGTGGTAAACAAAGTATGATTCATGAGATCAATGGCCTTAGCTTATATCAGTCAAAAAAGTGGTCAACCATAGGTTTCATTCGCTTACAGCACTTCTTTTTTGATAGCCTTTTACGTTTAATACCACGTGACCCCTTCTTCTTCCGGGGAGCCCTCTTCTTCTTCTTCCCGCCACCACGCATTTTTCTCTTTGCATCTTTGATGATTTCGTCCCGTGTACGCTTTAAATGTTTTTTTTAGAGCTCTTTAGGTTTAGCCCGGCCAATATGTCTTCTGCAGTGTTAATACCTGATTGTAGCGCTTTCCTCCAAGGTATCTGGCACCCCTCTTCAGCAAAGGAACAGCCGTACGTAGTATGGATGAAAAAATGGACCCAAGTCCACTACCGCGCTGGTATCGCATCCCTCGATAGACGGTGAAAGGCTTTCTATCCATTATAACTCAGTGCGTCGAAAGTGTAGCTTCACTGTTAAGCTCCCGTTACCGAATGGGAAGTTTTCTCCCTCAATCGTTCTTATATATTTGAGATATTGGTTATTAAATTAGTTGCGACATTCACATAATGGGGTCTGTCATATGTAATACTCAAACTCCTTCCTCTATGGTTGGGATGTGAGCAATGCGCAGCAGGCGTGCCTGGGTATCCCCAACAAACTGGTGCTCCACTATATTACTGTAAATATAGCACATGTCTGGGGGACCTTTCAGCCAATTTCTCCATCTTCAATTGATACATTAATCTGGACAAGTCATGCTCTGTCTCGTGAAATGTGTCTCTTTGGAAGGCTGCGCTATTCGGCCATTGCTAGAATTGGAACTTTCTATGGTCTTTAATACGTCTGTTAGTCTTGATTTTAGGATTAGTGTATGTGCACGGTTGTTTACGATTTCGTATACTAAATCATTCGTAAGGTTTGAGTTTCTTAAACTTACGTTTAAGCCTCTCACAACATCCTCGGCCGAACCATATTGACCCGGTCCTAGTCTTACTTCTGTACTGTAATACCGTGCAATCTTAGTCCGAGCGATACGCATAGTTTCATCCATAGCTACCCCAGCTTTTTCACACTCGTCAATGTCTCTAAGAATCGTAAAAACGGTTTCTTTATGTTCAATATTTAAAAAGATGGTGTCCAGCTGAATTTCGCATATCCCCACCTCATACGAATCACGACCCAATTCAATGTGCTTGTGGAGTTCTGTTACAAAGTTGGCTAGTGTGTTGTTAGGGTGTACAGACAGGGACGAAGAGGACGGAGTGTGACGTATAAATGGTTAGGAGCCATGTTGCATACTATTTAAGCTTCATTATTGCATCAGCTTTTATATAGGTGTTGAAGCTTTCTGGGTACCCTAGCCATTTCACAGGTACATTTTTCTCTTTCCTGAACCTTTGCTTCCTAAAATTTTCTCAATTTTAAGCACATTTTTTTCTAAATTAAACGCAACTTTCTGCAATTCCTCGCGGTAAAAACCTCCTGAGATTTCTTCCCCATTCAAATCTTCAATGTAATACATCATTATCTCACCTTTAGGTCTCATAGCCCTAACTTTAAAAATCTCGCGTGTCCATCCTTGCTCAAAACCCTTTGCGAATTTATTCCCCGAACGCGACAGCCTTACATAATCATTGATTTTGAAGCGCGCAGAGTGTGGTGGTGGTGGTGATCCATCTCTTCTCGGGAGCGTACCTCTTTCTAAAACTTCGTTAGGTGTTGTCCCAATCGTGCGATGGTGTGAGCGGTTGTAGGATGCTGCCAATGATTCCAGAATGTCTAGAAATCTGTATGTGTTTTTATGTGCAAAATAACGGTGCATGCGCTCCTTTATGGTGCGCTGAACTCTTTCAGCTAAAGAAGCCTTATGTATAGAATTGTTTGTGTAATAGCTGATATTAAACTCTGTCAACATGTTCTGAAAAGCACGGCCTATAAATTCCTTCCCCATATCCGTACAAAAATAGCCAGGAACCCCCTGTTTTCTTTTAACATTAGCGTTTTGGTGGCTTTAGCAACTGTTTCAGGCGATTTATTTTTCAGAGGAACTAGCCACAGATATCTAGAGAATACGTCTATTATGAATAGAATGTAACGGTAACCATCGTTATACACAGAATATCTTTGCATGTCTGTTAAATCTGCTTGCCAAATAGAATCAATCGAGGAAGCCGTTGTCTTGGCTGTTTTAAACCTTTTTCTCACAGGCTTATGAAGCGTATAAGCGTCCTGCTCCCTCAAAAATCTTTCAACATCTTTTTTCCTACTCCGTAAAACACTTCTGTACAGTCTGTCTACGCCGCCGTAAGAGGATGGGTAGAAACGTCATAATAGCGTTTAGTTAATACGTTAGCCATTTGCGTATTTTAGAGGCACGTGGGTAGGGTTGGTTAACCTCCTTCTTTCTTCTCTTCAAAAGTGTTACCGCCGGGGGTGACGGCGTCTTCAATTGTGTCACATGCGTTGCATGTTCTAAGTCTTTTAACCTGTTCAGATTCCTATCAACGTTTTAGGGACATTTATTTGTTGTAGTCTTGCTTTAATATGCTTCCATCCTGATGGTGATGGCCTATCCCACTTTCTCACCAGATCATGGACAATGTCTACGATATTCGATCCCTGTACCTTTGATCCTTCCACAATGAGCTCGCCTGTATCGGTCCATTGTATGGCTGGATCCTCATTCAATAGATTATAGAGACTAAGCCTTTACTCATCATGTATGTGGGAGGGTGCTTTTAATACATGTTCGATATGTTGTGTGGCTAATCTTTTTGGTTGGTCAGCTGTATCGTCGGGCTCAGATCCTATGTCGCATGTCCATCGTCCCCCGTGCTGTGCCTAATAACCACAGGAATCTCTGTAGGGCTCTTATAATTTCGTACTCGTGAAGAAATTTCTGCAGAGCTTCTTGGTATAAGATTCTTTTCTCATCAGTGTTTTTTCACTGTTTAATAGAGCTAGCAATTCGCTTTCCATTCTTTTAAGTCTGCTTTTACGGGGATCTAGATCCGTGTCTGGATTCCTTTGCAGTGAAGCGTACACCTCGTGGGGAATCACTACCACTTTCTCATTATATTAATCTAGTCAGTAAAGGACCCAAAACTGAAATAAGATGGGGAAATGACCCTCCTGTTGTACAATAATTCGTTTTTCCTTCGCTACAGTTTGACTTTTACGAGCGAGTGCACGTATTATGTTCTTGTAGCGGCGTAGGCGAGCCTTCTGATGGGTTTTCATTGATACATTGCAATTTATAACGTTAAGACAGATTTCACAGATGCATTTTAAAAAGTCGGCGTCGATATTTTTAATAAACATCTGCTGCATTGCCCGGGGCAGTCGATGATAGATTTTTATTAATTCACGGTATTTCTTTAGTCTCTTTGTCATTCTGGAATATACACCGTTTCAGGCTCGTTTGGAAATATTTCGTTCGCAGAAGCACTCTAAACGTGTTTCGCGGATGAAGTCGCAAAGCAAATATCCGTAACGCGTGCTTGTAGCTTCTTTATAAACTTCCAAAAACTCCTTACGTTGATTCGGGAACATTTGATTGGCTAATACCCCAATTTGTGATACATCTCTACGTTGCGTGAATAAGACTAGATATTGCGTATTTAACGACACATCGCGCATGTATCTATTTTTGAAAAATAGATTCTGATTGATGAAGAACACGCTTATGTTAAGATGGTGGGAGAATACTGTAAATGTCTCGGCAAACGTTTTATCCATCTCCAACATGAGATCGTCAATAAAACAATGATTGTATGTTCATTTTCCTTTAACGAATTAACGTCATATATGCCTTTGTGGAACAAAATATCATCTTGGTACTCGTTGAACACTGATTGATACGTCGAATAGCACCATATAACTTTATGCACAAATTTCGAGAACATCTCTCCCTTTTCTTTAATGATTTTAAGCATAAACACAGTTTTACCACATCCTGTAGGTCCAGATATAATACATGTGGATGGGCTCGTGAATCTGAATTTTTCTACAGAGTCCATTTCTAACACGTCACACTCCTAAGTGGGTCATTTACAAAATATTACAAATTTTGAGTGCTGTTCCTTATATTTTGCTTTCTTCTCCCACAGAACCGTGAATGACGATGAGGTAGAGCACCCCATCATTGACATTACGGATGACCTCGACGACAATGTAGTTGTAATCTCCTCCCCTGCCAACGAACCCTCACCAGCGATACCGGTAGCACGTCCAAAGCGGAGGTGTGAGAACCCCACGTCAGGTATAAAGCGACCGAAATACGTGCCTGTTGCACCAGTAATAGATCCCCAACCCTCAACCTCTTACGCAACAAGCCCCCCAGCAGCACCTCCCGCTAATATATCCCCTTATTCATCCGCCGCCCCCCGTTCTGTTAAGTCTACAATAATAGATCCCCAACCCTCAACCTCCTACGCAACAGGCCCCCCTTCAGCATCTTCCGCTAATATATCCCCTAATTCATCCGCCGCCCCCCGTTCTGCTGAGGATGAAATAACGCTCGAATTGGTGCGATCCGCAGCCCCCACCCCAGCCTTGACTAGAAATCGGTATAGAGTCAGGGTCGACCCTAGAGCCATGTATAGCAATGGAATTGAGCGCGGGCTACGCCGGGTTGTACAGCATATTGTAGAGTTTGCTCTTCAGAATCGTGACGAGCGTGAAGTCAGGACGAGTCTGTCCTTTGGAATCGGGTCAGATGACGGTGATGTAGACGATTATTGGGTGATAGTGCCATTTAGACGTTTGGCGGCTGAAGATGTAGAATATATATTAGGACGTATAATGCAAGCTGCCCAAAGTAGTATAGCCTTCAATATAGACAACTTCACGGTAAATATTAACCATGTATTCCGTGTTGCGGGTCATAGTGCCATACCGTATACTCTTAACTTCAATTCTCCGACTATTTACCGAAAGCATATAAACGTCGATCGTGGTTGCGGCTTTATAGCAGTACTCTTAGCACGTATGTTTACTGTACAAAATACACGGACTCAAAAAATTTGGTTGCCTACGGTCGTGGAGCGTGCCCGTAAACTAGCTGTAGACTGTGAACTTGAATTTGACTGTAATATGGGTCCTGAAGAGCTGAGAAGGGTAGAACAGGAAATGAATGTCCGCATAGTTGTGTTTGGGTTGGATGATCGTCGTAGGACTGTGTATGTTTTTAAAAGCTGTGTGAGAGATCGTACAAGACCCCTACTTATTTTAGGATTGTCAGGGACGACGTCCGTAATATAAGGTGGCTTTACGCGAGTTATGACAAAAGTCGAAAATATGGGAGACATCATGATTTGTGTAAGGGGTGCCTCGAGTTTGCGGATGATATAGTGAGACATTGTAAAGAATGTTACATGGTATGTGAGCAGTGTAAAAGCACCAAATGTGAAAGCCGTGTAGTTGAAGCTGAGAAGAGAGACTGTGATGTGTGTAGCCGCACATTTTTCAATAATAGCTGTTTTGATTTCCATAAATCAATTGGTACGTGCAGGAAAATGAGAATCTGTGAATGTGGTATGTTTCACACAATGGATAATTGGGGGAAATTTAAGCACAAGTGTGACGTAATTCACTGTCCTACATGCCAGGAGGAATATAAGGCGGATGGAGTAAAGCATGTGTGTTATATGAAAGATGCTAAGCCTAAAAATAACCCTTGTATAACTGTATAATACGATATAGAAACATATACGAACGCTGAAACCAAAGAGGTAATTCCACATTTACTTGTGAGCCAGACCATCTGTGATGAGTGTATGGGTATCGAATGTGACGAGTGCCCCAAATGCGGTAAACGGACAAACGTTTTTAAAACCAATGTCCGCGATAGTCCTGTGAAACTATTTGTGTCCTATATTGTCAAGTTAGCCGACAAGTTCAAAAAAATGACTGTGTATATTCTCGCCCATAACGGGGCAAAGTTTGACACGCAGTTCCTTTATAAGGAGTTGCTTGAACACGAATCCTCTGAGATATTTACAGGTGATCCATTGAAGCTACCCAAGGTGATGGGAGTAGCAGCTGAAGTTTCCAAAGGATACTTCCCTTACACTTTCCTCACCAGCGAGACTTTAAACTACGTAGGCCCACCACCCCCCAAACATTATTTTGACTGTATGGATGAACGTGAAGACTTTGATCGATACTACGACAGTTTTAATGAAAGTAACCCTTATAATATAGCTGATGAATGTGAGCGTTATTGCGTGAATGATGTGCGCGTGCTTAGAGTATGTTTCCAGGCCTTTAGAAGGATGTACATAGCCCGTTTGAAATGCGATCCACTGCAAGTCGCAACCACCATCGCATCATTATGTTTTACGGTGTTCAAGAATAACTTCATGCCTAAAGACACCTTAGCCATTATTCACCGAAACAACCCCCGCAGTTACGGACACAAGGCTATTTACTGGTTCATACACCTACAGCAACAGACAGGTGTATACATATACAGAGCTGGGCACTTGCGGTTTTTTTTTGCGTTTTTTTGCGGTACTGCGGTACTGCGGTACTACTACCGCACTACCAAACCGGTACCGCATAACGCAGTACCGCAAAGGATCGCTGAAAGTACAGCAGTACCGCTACCGCATTCAAATTTCCCGCGGTACTTTCCGCGGTACCGACCAACACGGTAGTACCGCAGTACCGCAGTACCGCAAAAAAAACCGCAAGTGCCCAGCTTTGTTACATAAAGCACGCCCGCAACACGGGTGAAGTACCCATTAAGATTAATGGACGTGTTTTTTGGGTTGATGGGTTAAGTGAAAACCGTGTCACTGGTGTGAAGACTGTGTACTCCTTTAACGGTTGCTGGTGGCATGGATGCCCCCGTCCTGAGTGCGGAATCGCCGGAGATATCCACGGTAGGTCTCCTGCCGACTGTCTTGCATCGACCCGCACCCGCGATCAACTTATAGGATCACAGTTCACTCACAAAGTCTTGTGGGAGCATGAATATGATGCACGGATGGAGACAGACGAGGTGTACCGTGAGGAAATAAACACGATCAAGCGTTCAATGGTGCTGGATCCTCTCAAATGTGGTGATAGCTTGTTTGGAGGACGTACAAATCCTTTCAGACTATACTTTCCACCTACGGAGGGCGTGAAGCTCCATTACTACGATTTCTGTTCTTTATACCCATACGTGATGAAGAGCAATCCGTACCCCGTGGGCGCTCCTGAGAAACTGGTGGGACCTAGCCTACCCTCCATCAATGAATTTTCAAAAAATTTGAATGATCGTTACTTTGGGCTCTCTTTCGTAGACGTACTCCCCCCACGCAATTTATGGATGCCGATCTTACCTGTCGTTATCGACGACAAGCTCATGTTTCCCCTGTGCGTGAAGTGCGCGGAAGAGGATAACGGCGAATGTAACCATATACCCCACCAGCGTAAGATCAGAGGCGTATATACAAGTCCTGAGCTGGCCCTAGCCGTACGCCATGGTTATAGAATACTGAAGATACATGAGGTGTGGAGGTTTCAGAAGCTACCCAACCTTTTCACACCATATATAAACGCCTTTTTGAAGGATAAGGTTGAGGCATCAGGGTATCCGCGAGGAGTTGATACCGAAGATGAAAAGTCTGCCTATATTCAACGTTACCGCGACCGCGAAGGTATACAACTTGATCGTGTCCAAATTGTAAAGAATCCTGGCAAGCGCTTTAGTGCAAAGTTGTGTCTAAACAGTCTATGGGGAAAATTTGCGCAGAATACCGGCAGAGGGAGCATTCATTTGGCACAAAGTTATAGCGATGTCTGGGATTATGCCAATGCCCGATAAAGAGGTCATGGAGATCGTGAATGTAGGTAATACTTACATAATAAAGTACAACAACACTGAATTTGCCACAGATACCTCAAGGGTTACAAACATACCTGTGGCCAGCTTCACAACAGCCTACGCCCGTATAAAACTTTGGGGTCTATTGCATTCTCTTGGGCGGAGAGTATTGTATGCCGATACAGATAGCGTGATATTCACAGAGAGGGAGGGTGAATACATGCCCGCTATTGGGGAGTTCCTCGGCGAGCTCACTGATGAGATCAAGGACGAGTATGGGGACAACGCTTACGCCGACTCTTTTGTCTCAACAGGACCTAAGACTTATGGGGTACGGGTCAGGGTGGGGGAGGAAATGAAATATATCGTGAAGGCAAAGGGTATTACGCTCAACCATGCGAATCGGCGGGTTGTTAACTTTGAATCGTTGAAGGATCTAGTATGTTTGGACGATGATGAGGGCGAACAACCTCCCCAACTAATTGTAGGCACCCACAATTTTCGGGCGCAGAAGCTGGGGGGCGTGAAGGAACTTAGGGGTACGAAGGTGTGCCGTAACACCTATAGGAAACGTTACCAGTTACCTGGTACCTATGATACCGTACCCTTTGGATACCAAACGTATGATGCTTCTATTGTTAACTCACACGTATTTGTCTTGTATATAATCGTATCTATTGATTTATTACACGTATTTGTAAATATATATATAACTTGAATATCTCGTTTATTAAATCGTATTTGTAAAGTATCTATTGATTTATTACACGTATTTGTAAATATATATATAACTTGAATATCTCGTTTATTAAATCGTATTTGTAAATATATATAACTTGAATATCTCGTTTATTAAATAAATCATGTTTCAATTAGCGTTTCACTTTCTCCTTTGTGTGTGTGTGTGTGTGTGTGTGTGCGCAGGTGAAAGTTCTAAGCTCCGCCCACTGTAAGACCGTGAGTCATGCTACTATCTGGGAGTCCCTGCGTGGTCAGTCGACTGCAGTAAGCCCGAGAGATCAGACGTGTATTCAGATCAGACGTGTATTCAAATGGCTACCTTTAATATTGCTTGTACAACGTTTATGAAATGGTATTCAGCAAAGTGTCAGGATGTGGTGGATACCGAAAAACTTCCTATTCCTCCCTCCTATACCTCTTTTAAAAACACATTGGATTGTGCGAAGTTCCAAGATGTACAAATACTCTACGGATGTTCTGGTGAGACCGTTGAAGGCTTTCGTTGCACAGACGATGTGCTGAAGTATACTGCAGAGCTAAACTTTATAAAGTCTCACATACACCGTGAAGTAAAAGAAACAACGCGTGCAGAAGAGAAGCAGCAGGTATGGATAATGAGTCTTGCGGATGGGTGGTGTGACAAGCGGTATTACGTCATGCTACACCATGTCGATTACTCATACCCTACGACTGAAAATGTGAATCTCGTGATCATGGACAATCTTAAGTATTTTTATCACTATATTAACGTATATCATGATGAGGTTCGTAGTGAGGTTGTGGCTAGTGCCCTGCGTGAGTTTTTAACAGACTTTAGAGACGAGTATCGTTTGATGGGCAGAAAGGAAAAATATGAGCATATGTTCCTCTCAAATAGTGCGCCGGAGTGTGAAGATGTTTAGTAAAACATAAAATGTTCCTAGTTCTTATCCTGAGGTAAAATGTCTGGTGCGTAGGCTGGTAGTGATGAAATTAATTCTTGTACCGGAAAAACAAATATGTACAACAATTCGGTACGACTCGCGGATCATACGAACAAGCCCATTCACGTATCATCGAGTCAGCCGCCCGTCGAACCGTTCCTGCCTACCTGCGTGCCTCACACGGCTCATAGTTATCTCAGAGCTTGAACCGAGTGGACGTGCGCTCCTCGAATACGATGGAACTTCCTTTGAGCAGCATTCTCAACGCCTCGTACGATGTGTCCGTGACGAAATCGTTGCGCGTGTTCAGGCGTAATTCCGGTACCATTAGCTATGTACTGGAAACGGAATGTAGACAAACAAACAAACGGGTTTATTTAAGTGTCGAGGAGATGAATAGAATCTTCGTGATAGTTGAGAAGTGGAGTGAAGATCGTTATAAAATACCTGCTAACGTAGGTACAAGAAGAGAGCAGATTAGTGACGCACCCTCATACGCCGTTGTATGTACGTTGTGTATAAATAACGATCGGCCGTGCATTGATATACGGCTGATGTGGAAGAATGCTTCTGATAATAACGCTCTTGTTCCTACGCGAAACCGTTTCATCCTCGACAGAATGTTTGAAATCGTCGGATTCCGCAAGCTGAAACCTATATTAGACGCGCGTGTTACGGACATGCTTTATTTTGATACAGTACTTGAATACGCCTACACCGCTCTGCTCGATGGGTTTACCGAGTGTAGGGCTGGTGAGAATGGTCTAGTGCTGGATGTTTATTTAAAAAGTTTAGACTCTTTGAAATACCATGAACTTTGGTACAAAGCAATTGATCGGTACAAGGCTGAGCTCACCTACACCGTTCACCCTGAAGAACTATTTCTTTATATAACGCGCAGTTGTCGTAACGATTTAGAAGATTATTTCAATTGCCGCTATGTTGAGTGAGTTCACGATTGAAAAGCTCGAGTCGGTAGAAATAAACCCTCGATTGGAAAAGCGTGCTTATAAACTTGTGTTTAATAATGTAGCTAACGATGAACTCTTTGTGCGTGCTTTTGATTGTATTCTAGACGTATTTAAAGATGACTTACCAACCGGTTGTAAAGTGGGAACAAAAATAGTACTGAACGATATGAAAGCCCTTCATATCGAATACAGGTTTCCCTATACTTTAAGCGGTGAAATATTATTAAGCCGCATATACTGCGTAATGCAGAGCAATAATGATGTAATTGTAAACTCGATTAAGACCGAGTTTAGTATTTTGAAAAAAAAGTGAAATGTATTTATATATTTTGCTTGATATTTCTCCTGTACTGTTATGATTATATGCATATTTCTATTATTATTGAAATGTATTTATATATTTTGCGTGATATTTCTCCTGTACTGTTATGATTATATACATATTTCTATTATTATTGAAATGTATTTATATATTTTGCGTGATATTTCCCCTGTACTGTTATGATTATATGCATATTTCTATTATTATTGAAATGTATATTTATTTCTATTTGAAATGTATATTTATTTATATATATATCACCATAATTGTGTGTATATATTTCCTGTACTGTTATGATTATATGCATATTCCTCAATTATTATTGAAATGTATATTTATTTTCTATATATTTATAATAAACAGAATGATGCAATGTTGTTTTACTTAATTATATCATGTTACGCTTCTAAACCTACTACCGGTATTCTAAACCAACTTTTAAGAAATATAATAATGTATACAATGGTATCGCTAAAAAGTGGTATCTGGCAACTCAGTATCGCTAGAAAAAGTGGTATCTGGCAACTCAGCCATTTACGCCTTCTAAGCCAACTGGCTGATTAGGAGCCTATAAAACAACGCCTACTCGGCTGAAGTCTTAATATGCACTTGGCTCCTGCCAGGTGAACATCTCTCCTCCTTTCTCTCCTCCTTTCTCTCCTTTCTCTTGGGGGATAACGCCGCCTCCAAGTTTTCCTTGTTGCATCTGCAGCATCCCCCCTTCCGGAGAATTTTGTTTCCCTTTTTTTTGCAACACCCCCACCCCCTTGCCAACACCCCACCCCCCTTTGCAACAACCCCACCCCCTTTGCAACAACCCCACCCCCTTTGCAACATTACATAATAACTTGCAACATTCTTGCACTCTCCCCTTTTGCGGCTATACTACTTGAGTTCAATCCCATATATATATATATATATATATATAATATATAACTTATGACACCGATAACAAACTCAACACTGACACGGTGATGAAGGCATCCGACGATTGCAGTTGCCGGGTCAGTCGCCGGATAGGAACCCCCATTAAACACGTGTGGGCCCTCTTAGGCTTGGCATTGAATAAAATGTAGAATAAACCCACTTCCAGAAAAAGCTTGATTGACATTTTGAAGTCGAAATGGGACGAAATTCCACGAGAGAAACTTTCCAATTTCATTAAATCGATGCCTGACCACATTTCTGCCTTAAAAGAAGATCAACGGAAATCCGTTCAAGTATTGGGAAGACGGAAGGCAGTGGTTCTTAACCCCTGGGTCGCGACCCAAAATTGGGTCGCCAAGCCATTTTGATTGGGTCATTAAATTGCCATTTATCATTTATTTACGTTATCCCTAATCATTTTATCATTAATTATTTATTTTATTATCTATTGCGAGCGAACTGTTTGAAGGCATGGGTCGCCGAGCTATCCTCGCGACAGGAATTTGGGTCGCACCCTAAAAAGGTTAAGAACCACTGACGTAGAGCAATGAAGAAAAATAAATGTTGGTTGATAACGTAACAAGCATTTAGAATCATAATACCTTGAATCATTTCATTTCGCTTCTCCTTCACCTTATTATTAGTAAATAATAAAGTGTTTGTTTGTTTATGTATATATATATAATCCCTCGGTGGTAGTGTGGTCAGCATCGATGTCTACAAATCCACCGACCCCGAGTTCGATTCCCGACGACGGTAGGTGGCGCTCATTTCACCCAGCTATTTATCCTTCCATACAAATAAATTGGTTGGTAGATAAATAGGTACCGTGGGTAGTGTAGGGGTTAAGACAGTACGCTTTGTAATTTCCGAAAGGCGAAACAGTAAAGCAAGTTCGGGAATTTGAGTCCAGTTAACACCATCTCCTTCGGTGACGACTCAAGGCATAAGAAAACAACGTGGAAATTTCTATGCTAAACCAAACGTGATTATGAGGCACTTCATCAGATTCTGTACGAACGAAACTAAAAGACTAAAATATTTGTGGCCACCAACTTTGGGGTAACCAGAAAAAAGGCTTCGGAACAACTCAAAATTTGCTTTATACTAAATTTTCATAATAACCGATCTACAGACTCCCGCGTAAGTTACCACGAAGGAGCTCAGCTTCGCGAATATTCGGTAACCACAATGGGTCGAACCTCCTGGAGGTAATGAGACGCCCTCGATATAGTCTAATGCGAAGAATTCAAAACTCGGACTATCCAATTCTCGGAGCTATTCATGAGTCCGGCTTTAGGGTTTCTAAACTTTTGCCTTCATGATACGAAAATTTTAGTTTGTAGCTCGACGAAACATCAACATTCGTATTTTCATTACTTCTATTTTTAGTCCTATTTTTGTTATTATTATTATCATCAGATGTACTTTGAAAGTTACTTTTTCTTCTGCCAATAACGTTCGTTCTCTCTCTCTCTCTAATATACTGTATATATATATATATATATAGTAACCTGTTAGTAGTTCCGTGCGTCGGTCTCTCTTCACACGAAGGTCAAGATGGTGTGCTCACTTCTAGGCCTGGCCTGGTGGAGGAGCGAGTTGCTCTTTTGCGATCTCCATCGCACATAGCCAGACACACCCGGCTCATCCGGTACCGTCCTGAGCCAAACTTCTAGCGTTCTTTTGAAGACTTCAACTTCGACACTAGTGATGTGATGTGCCTGATGCGCTTCGAAAGCGGGTTAGAAAGTGTTGGCCCTCTCACAACAAACCAATTTTCCTTCAGAGTTGATGGTGTCCCTCGTCTGGCCTTTAGTTTGCCAACACTACACATCTACCTTTCCTATTTTTCAGTGTTGTCTGTGTGGTTACTAGGTATATATATATATATATATAACTTCGGACCAAACAAATAGAATACTGCCTTAAATGCGCTCATGACTTTGATAATATCTTTAAGTTATAACCTTTATGAGGAATATCGAGTATCTGTGACGTCATTATGATAAAAAGACACATGTGTGTGTGTGTGTGTGTGTGTGTGTGTGTGCGCGCCAGTTTTGAAAAAAAATTAAAATATAGCGAAAACCTGATTAATTAAATAGCGAAAAGTTAATGTATGGCGACATACGAAAATATTAAAATATGTTGTCAGGTGTTGGAAAAAAGTAGAATAAATTCATTATGTTTATTGAATTGTGCCAATATATTAAACCTCTATCAAAGTCTTTTTAACTCTGCCTCTTTGTATTTAGTTGGTCCACCCTTGGCCCTGATTACGGCCTACAATCGACGTGGCATCGAATCGACAAACCTTTCGCATTCTTCCGCAGTTATCGATCGACAGGTCGTCATCGAGCGCCTCTTCAGTTCATTAAGTGTTCCTGGTTTACGCTTTTGGACCTTCTTCTTCTTAGTAATATTTCAAAGATTTTCTATCGGATTAAGATCGGAGAATTCGCTGGCCATGGTTGTACTTCAGTTTGATGAGCATCAAACATCGCGGATGTTGTACGAGACGCGTGAGCTGGAGCGAGGTCATGTTGAAAAATAAATGGTCCGTCTCCATACGGGTGTTCCGCAGACTCCACCATGAAGTATTCTAAAATTTCTTCCTAAACGCGACTACTTCTTCGCAGTTCTGTTTACAAATGCGAGTGACCCCGCACCATTTTCATTCGTGCGACGATTTCACGTAACGACCCGTGGTTTGGATTCCAACTTTATAAATTCGTACGTCTCGTCCGTCATACGTTCTTAAATGTTGTGAACGTGGTTAAACGACCCAATCAACTACTTTAATAAAAAACTTTGTATAGTGACCACTTTTTCTATGGTCCAGTAAATATTTTATATTTATAATGTAAATTTTTTTCAGTATTGTGACCATACGATGTTAATAAAACGCAATGGTCTTACAACTTGATCTTGTCATGACTCTTACTTACTTATAACTTCTGAAAACGGTTTCTGCACTTAAATAAATTAAAGTAAAATGAATAAGTTTCAATATAAAAATACATCGAAATAATAATATCATTTTTAGAGTTGAACCACGTTTGTTATCAGCTCTCTTCGAAGAAATAGCAAGTTTTTTGTAAAGTGATCACCTGCTTAAAGTGACCACTACTTTTGTTTCGTTCCGATAGTAGTCAATTTAAGTAGGTTCCAATATATACTGTGTATATGTATATATACTGTAGGTCACCCTCCTATTCGGTGCTATCTTTTTTATCACTTTCTTCCTATCGGGAAAATAACTTGTTGTAGGAGATGGTTTTTGGGGTTCAATTTAGGTTAGGTTAAGCTAGGTTAAGTTATGTTAGATTAAGTTAACCTAACCTAACCTAACATAACCTAACATAACATAATACAAAAAATAAACAACTGGAGGTTCCTCAGTTCTTTGGTTTTGGGCCTCGTATTCCGAAGGCATTTTCCATCTTCGTTTTCAAATATCCTTATCCCACCTCAGCTGGGACAGTACAAAGTCGTTTCTAAGGTCAAGGACAAAACCGTCGAATATTTTCCATATGTATATTATTGTGTACCGTTCGAGTTTTCTTTCCAAAGAGTAGAGTTTCAGGGGTTGTACTAGTAGTAGTAGTAGTAGTATAGAGCAGTAGTGTTCACCTTTCGTTTCCTCCATCTTAGACGTAAGAGTAGATTGGTTTTTTCACTAGCCAAGATACGACAATTATCTCGATTAATCTTTGCGCATGTGCGGAATGTCGCCTCATCGCTCAAGAGAACGTGGTTTAATAAGTTATCGGTATGAATTTTTTCAATCAATTCTGCGCGCATGGCGGCGCTATGCGAGTTGACATTCTAGGATTTGCTTTATCTTTTTAAGTTTTCTTTCCTTCAAAAAATGAGTTCCATATTCTACATCAGCTTAAAAATTTGCACTATTCAGCGAATTTGTGAAAAAATCGAAAGAAGTGCGTGGAAAGGATAAGACCCCATAAACCTAATGTAATATTTAGTTAATTTCAAACAAAAAAAATCAAAATTGAAAACGCTGTACCTTTTTAAGTTTTCTTTCCTGCAAAAAATGAGTTCTATATTCAAAATCAGCTTAAAAATCTGCACTATTGTGCGAATTCTTGAAAAAATCGAAAGAGGTACGTGGAAAAGATAAGACCCCATAAACCTAACGTAATATTTAGTAAATTTCAAACGAAAAAAATCAAAATTGAAATGGCTGTAACTTTTTAACTTTTCATTTTTAAAAAAATGAGGTGCACTTTCTAAATCAGATTAAAAAACTGCACTATATAGCGAATTTGTGAAAAAATCGAAAGAAGTGCGTGGAAAGGATAAGACCTCATAAACCTAACATAATATTTAGTTAATTTCAAAAGAAAAAAATCAAAATTGAAAAGGATGTACCTTTTTAAGTTTTCTTTCTTCTAAAAAATGAGTTGTATATTCAAAATCAGCTTAGAAATCTGCACTATTGAGCGAATTTTAAAAAAAATCGAAAGAGGCGCGTGGAAAGGATAAGACCCCATAAACCTAACGTAATATTTACTTAATTTCAAACGAAAAAAACAAAAATGAAATGGCTGTAACTTTTTAAGTTTTTATTCTTGCAAAAAATGAGTTGATTTTTCTATATCAGAGTAAAAAATTGCACTATTCAGCGCATTTGTGAAAAAATCGAAAGAAGTACGTGGAAATGATAAGACCCCATAAACCTAACGTAATATTTAGTTAATTTCAATCGAGAAAATACAAAATTGAAATGGACGTAACTTTCTACGTTTTCATTTCTACAAGAAATGAGTTCCTTTTTCTGAATTAGCTTAAAAAACTGCACTATTTTGAAAATTTGGAAATATCGAAAGAAGTGCTTGGAGAGGATAAGACCCCATAAACCTAAGGTAATATTTAGTTAATTTCAAACAACAAAAATCAAAATTGAAATGTCTGTAACTTTCTAAGTTATCATTCCTGCAAAAAATAAGTTGCATTTTCAAAATCAGCTTAAAAAATTGCACTATTGACCGCATTTGTGAAAAAATCGAAAGAAGTGCGTGGAAAGGATAAGACCCCATAAGCCTAACGTAATATTTAGTTAATTTCAATCGAGAAAATACAAAATTGAAATGGACGTAACTTTTTATGTTTTCATTTCTACAAGAAATGAGTTCCATTTTCTAAATCAGCTTAAAAAACTGCACTATTTTGCGAATTTGGAAACATCGAAACAAGTGCGTGCAAAGGACAAGACCCCATAAACCTAACGTAATATTTAGTTAATTTCAAACGACAAAATTGAAAATTGAAATGGCTGTAACTTTCTAAGTTATCATTCCTGCAAAAAATGAGTTGGATTTTCTAAATCAGAGTATGAAATTTCACTACTGAGCAAATTTGTAAAAGAATCGAAAGTGCGTGGAAAGGATAAGACCCCATACACCTATCCTAATATTTAGTTAATTTCAAACGAAAAAATTCAAAATTGAAATTGCTATAACTTTTTAAGTTTACATTTTTTGAAAAACGAGTTGCATTTTCTAAATCAGATTAAAAAACTGTACTATTGAGCGAATTTGTGAAAAAATCGAAAGAAGTGCGTGGAAAGGATAAGACCACATACATCTAATATAATATTTAGTTAATTTCAATCGAGAAAATACAAAATTGAAGTGGACGTAACTTTTTATGCTTTCATTTCTACAAGAAATGAGTTGCATTTTCTAAATCAACTTAAAAAACTGACCTATTTTGCGAATTTCGTAAATATCGAAAGAAGTGCGTGGAAAGGATAAGACCCCATAAACCTAATGTAATGTTTAGTTAATTTCAAACAAAAAAAATCAAAATTGAAAAGGCTGTACCTTTTTAAGTTTTCTTTCCTTCAAACAATGAGTTCCATATTCTACATCAGCTTAAAAATTTGCATTATTCAGCGAATTCTTTAAAAAATCGAAAGAATTGCGTGGATAAGATAACTGATAAGACCCCATAAACCTAACGTAATATTTACTTAATTTCAAACGAAAAAATTCAAAATTGAAATGGCTTTAACTTTTTAAGTTTACATTCTTTCAAAAACGAGTTGCATTTTCTAAATCAGCTTAACAAACTGCACTATTTAGCGAATTTGTGAAAAAATCGAAAGAAGTGTGTGGAAAGGATAAGATCCCATAAACCTAACATAATATTTAGTTAATTTCAAACAAAAAAAATCAAAATTGAAATGGCTGTAACTTTCTAAGTTATCAATCCTGCAAAAAATTAGTTGCATTTCCTAAATAAGCTTCAAAAACTGCACTATATAGCGAATTTGTGAAAAAATCGAAAGAAGTGCGTGGAAACGATAAGCCCCATAAACCTCGCGTAATATTTACTTAATTTAAAAAAACAAAAATCAAATTTGAAATGGCTGTAACGTTTTATGTTTTCATTCTTTCAAAAAAGAGGTGCATTTTCTAAATCAGATTAAAAAACTGCACTATTTTGCGAATTTGGGAAAAATCGAAAGAAGTGCGTGGAAAGGATAAGACCCCATAAACCTAATGTAATATTTAGTTAATTTCAAACGAAAAAAATCAAACTTGAAACGGCTTTATCTTTTTAAGTTTTCTTTCCTCCAAAAAATGAGTTCCATATTCCACATCAGCTTAAAAATTTGCACTATTCAGCGAATTTGTGAAAAAATCGAAAGACGTGCGTGGAAAGGATAAGACCCCATAAACCTAATGTAATATTTAGTTAATTTCAAACAAAAAAATCAAAATTGAAAACGCTGTACCTTTTTAAGTTTTTTTCCTGCAAAAAATGAGTTCTATATTCAAAATCAGCTTAAAAATCTGCACTATTGTGCGAATTCTTGAAAAAATGGTGCACTTTCTAAATCAGATTACAAAACTGCACTATATAGCGAATTTGTAAAAAAATCGAAAGAAGTGCGTGGAAAGGATAAGACCTCATAAACCTAACGTAATATTTAGTTAATTTCAAAAGAAAAAAATCAAAATTGAAAAGGATGTACCTTTTTAAGTTTTCTTTCTTCTAAGAAATGAGTTGTATATTCAAAATCAGCTTACAAATCTGCACTATTGACCAAATTTTTTTAAAAAATCGAAAGAGGCGCGTGGAAAGGATAAGACCCCAGAAACCTAACGTAATATTTACTTAATTTCAAACGAAAAAAACAAAAATGAAATGGCTGTAACTTTTTACGTTTTTATTCTTGCAAAAAATGAGTTGATTTTTCTATATCAGAGTAAAAAATTGCACTATTCAGCGCATTTGTGAAAAAATCGAAAGAAGTACGTGGAAATGATAAGACCCCATAAACCTAACGTAATATTTAGTTAATTTCAATCGAGAAAATACAAAATTGAAATGGACGTAACTTTCTACGTTTTCATCTCTACAAGAAATGAGTTGCATTTTCCGAATTAGCTTAACAAACTGGACTATTTTGCGAATTTGGAAATATCGAAAGAAGTGCTTGGAGAGGATAAGACCCCATAAACCTAACGTAATATTTAGTTAATTTCAAACAACAAAAATCAAAATTGAAATGGCTGTAACTTTCTAAGTTATCATTCCTGCAAAAAATGAGTTGCATTTTCAAAATCGGCTTAAAAAATTGCACTATTGACCGCATTTGTGAAAAAATCGAAAGAAGTGCGTGGAAAGGATAAGACCCCATATGCCTAACGTAATATTTAGTTAATTTCAATCGAGAAAATACAAAATTGAAATGGACGTAACTTTTTATGTTTTCATTTCTACAAGAAATGAGTTCCATTTTCTAAATCATCTTAAAAAACTGCACTATTTTGCGAATTTGGAAACATCGAAACAAGTGCGTGCAAAGGACAAGACCCCATAAACCTAACGTAATATTTAGTTAATTTCAAACGACAAAATTGAAAATTGAAATGGCTGTAACTTTCTAAGTTTTCATTCCTGCAAAAAATGAGTTGGATTTTCTAAATCAGAGTATGGAATTTCACTACTCAGCAAATTTGTGAAAGAATCGAAAGTAGTGCGTGGAAAGGATAAGACCCCATACACCTATCCTAATATTTAGTTAATTTCAAACGAAAAAATTCAAAATTGAAATTGCTGTAACTTTTTAAGTTTACATTTATTCAAAAACGAGTTGCATTTTCTAAATCAAATTAAAAAACTGTACTATTGAGCGAATTTGTGAAAAAATCGAAAGAAGTGCGTGGAAAGGATAAGACCACATACATCTAATATAATATTTAGTTAATTTCAATCGAGAAAATACAAAATTGAAGTGGACGTAACTTTTTATGTTTTCATTTCTACAAGAAATGAGTTGCATTTTATAAATCAACTTAAAAAACCGACCTATTTTGCGAATTTCGTAAATATCGAAAGAAGTGCGTGGAAAAGATAAGACCCCATAAACCTAATGTAATGTTTAGTTAATTTCAAACAAAAAAAATCAAAATTGAAAAGGCTGTACCTTTTTAAGTTTTCTTTCCTTCAAACAATGAGTTCTATATTCTACATCAGCTTAAAAATTTGCATTATTCAGCGAATTTTTTAAAAAATCGAAAGAATTGCGTGGAAAAGATAAGACCCCATAAACCTAACGTAATATTTAGTTAATTTCAAACGAAAAAATTCAAAATTGAAATGGCTGTAAGTTTTTAACTTTTCATTCTTTCAAAAAGGAGGTGCATTTTCTAAATCAGCTTAACAAACTGCACTATTTAGAGAATTTGTGAAAAAATTGAAAGAAGTGTGTGGAAAAGATAAGATCCCATAAACCTAACGTAATATTTAGTTAATTTCAAAAGAAAAAAATCAAAATTGAAATGGCTGTAACTTTCTAAGTTATCAATCCTGCAAAAAATTAGTTGCATTTCCTAAATGAGCTTACAAAACTGCACTATATAGCGAATTTGTGAAAAAATCGAAAGAAGTGCGTGGAAACGATAAGCCCCATAAACCTCGCGTAATATTTACTTAATTTCAAAAAACAAAAATCAAAATTGAAATTGCTGTAACTTTTTATGTTTTCATTCTTTCAAAAAAGAGGTGCATTTTCTAAATCAGATTAAAAAACTGCACTATTTTGCAAATTTGTGAAAAAAATCGAAAGAAGTGCGTGGAAAGGATAAGACCCCATAAACCTAATGTAATATTTAGTTAATTTCAAACGAAAAAAATCAAACTTGAAACGGCTTTATCTTTTTAAGTTTTCTTTCCTCCAAAAAATGAGTTCCATATTCTACATCAGCTTAAAAATTTGCACTATTCAGCGAATTTGTGAAAAAATCGAAAGAAGTGCGTGGAAAGTATAAGACCCCATAAACCTAATGTAATATTTAGTTAATTTCAAAAAAAAAATCAAAATTGAAAACGCTGTACCTTTTTAAGTTTTTTTCCTGCAAAAAATGAGTTCTATATTCAAAATCAGCTTAAAAATCTGCACTATTGTGCGAATTCTTGAAAAAAGAGAAAGAGGTACGTTGAAAAGATAAGACCCCATAAACCTAACGTAATATTTAGAAAATTTCAAACGAAAAAAATCAAAATTGAAATGGCTGTAACTTTTTAACTTTTCATTATTTAAAAAATGAGGTGCACTTTCTAAATCAGAATAAAAAACTGCACTATATAGCGAATTTGTGAAAAAATCGAAAGAAGTGCGTGGAAAGGATAAGACCTCATAAACCTAACGTAATATTTAGTTAATTTCAAAAGAAAAAAATCAAAATTGAAAAGGATGTACCTTTTTAAGTTTTCTTTCTTCTAAAAAATGAGTTGTATATTCAAAATCAGCTTACAAATCTGCACTATTGAGCAAATTTTTTTAAAAAATCGAAAGAGGCGCGTGGAAAGGATAAGACCCCAGAAACCTAACGTAATATTTACTTAATTTCAAACGAAAAAAACAAAAATGAAATGGCTGTAACTTTTTAAGTTTTTATTCTTGCAAAAAATGAGTTGATTTTTCTATATCAGAGTAAAACATTGCACTATTCAGCGCATTTGTGCAAAAATCGAAAGAAGTACGTGGAAATGATAAGACCCCATAAACCTAACGTAATATTTAGTTAATTTCAATCGAGAAAATACAAAATTGAAATGGACGTAACTTTCTACGTTTTCATCTCTACAAGAAATGAGTTGCATTTTCTGAATTAGCTTAAAAAACTGCACTATTTTGCGAATTTGGAAATATCGAAAGAAGTGCTTGGAGAGGATAAGACCCCATAAACCTAACGTAATATTTAGTTAATTTCAAACAACAAAAATCAAAATTGAAATGGCTGTAACTTTCTAAGTTATCATTCCTGCAAAAAATTAGTTGCATTTTCAAAATCAGCTTAAACAATTGCACTATTGACCGCATTTGGGAAAAAATTGAAAGAAGTGCGTGGAAAGGATAAGACCCCATAAGCCTAAAGTAATATTTAGTTAATTTCAATCGAGAAAATACAAAATTGAAATGGACGTAACTTTTTATATTTTCATTTCTACAAGAAATGAGTTGCATTTTCTAAATCAGCTTAAAAAACCGCACTATTTAGCGAATTTGGAAACATCGAAACAAGTGCGTGCAAAGGACAAGACCCCATAAACCTAACGTAATATTTAGTTAATTTCAAACGACAAAATTGAAAATTTAAATGGCTGTAACTTTTTAAGTTTCCATTTTTTCAAAAACGAGTTGCATTTTCTAAATCAGATTAAAAAACTGTACTATTGATCGAATTTGTGAAAAAATCGAAAGAAGTGCGTGGAAAGGATAAGACCACATACATCTAATATAATATTTACTTAATTTCAATCGAGAAAATACAAAATTGAAATGGACGTAACTTTTTATGTTTTCATTTCTAAAAGAAATGAGCTGCATTTTCTAAATCAACTTAAAAAACTGACCTATTTTGCGAATTTCGTAAATATCGAAAGAAGTGCATGGAAAGGATAAGACCCCATAAACCTAATGTAATGTTTAGTTAATTTCAAACAAAAAAATCAAAATTGAAAAGGCTGTACCTTTTTAAGTTTTCTTTCCTTCAAACAATGAGTTCCATATTCTACATCAGCTTAAAAATTTGCATTATTCAGCGAATTTTTTAAAAAATCGAAAGAATTGCGTGGAAAAGATAAGACCCCATAAACCTAACGTAATATTTAGTTAATTTCAAACGAAAAATTCAAAATTGAAATGGCTGTAACTTTTTAACTTTTCATTCTTTCAAAAACGAGGTGCATTTTCTAAATCAGCTTAACAAACTGCACTATTTAGAGAATTTGTGAAAAAATTGAAAGAAGTGTGTGGAAAAGATAAGATCCCATAAACCTAACGTAATATTTAGTTAATTTCAAACGAAAAAAATCAAAATTGAAATGGCTGTAACTTTCTAAGTTATCAATCCTGCAAAAATGAGTTGCATTTCGTAAATGAGCTTAAAAACCTGCACTATATAGCGAATTTGTGAAAAAATCGAAAGAAGTGCGTGGAAACGATAAGCCCCATAAACCTCGCGTAATATTTACTTAATTTCAAAAAACAAAAATCAAAATTGAAATGGCTGTAACTTTTTATGTTTTCATTCTTTCAAAAAAGAGGTGCATTTTCTAAATCAGATTAAAAAACTGCACTATTTTGCAAATTTGGGAAAAAAAATCGAAAGAAGTGCGTGGAAAGGATAAGACCCCATAAACCTAATGTAATATTTAGTTAATTTCAAACGAAAAAAATCAAACTTGAAACGGCTTTATCTTTTTAAGTTTTCTTTCCTCCAAAAAATGAGTTCCATATTCTACATCAGCTTAAAAATTTGCACTATTCAGCGAATTTGTGAAAAAATCGAAAGAAGTGCGTGGAAAGGATAAGACCCCATAAACCTAATGTAATATTTAGTTAATTTCAAAAAAAAAAATCAAAATTGAAAACGCTGTACCTTTTTAAGTTTTTTTCCTGCAAAAAATGAGTTCTATATTCAAAATCAGCTTAAAAATCTGCACTATTGTGCGAATTCTTGAAAAAATCGAAAGAGGTACGTGGAAAAGATAAGACCCCATAAACCTAACGTAATATTTAGAAAATTTCAAACGAAAAAAATCAAAATTGAAATGGCTGTAACTTTTTAACTTTTCATTATTTAAAAAATGAGGTGCACTTTCTAAATCAGATTAAAAAACTGCACTATATAGCGAATTTGTGAAAAAATCGAAAGAAGTGCGTGGAAAGGATAAGACCTCATAAACCTAACGTAATATTTAGTTAATTTCAAACGAAAAAATTCAAAATTGAAATGGCTGTAACTTTTTAACTTTTCATTCTCTCAAAAACGAGGTGCATTTTCTAAATCAGAATAAAAAACTGCAATATCGAGCGAATTTTTAAAAAAATCGAAACAAGTGCGTGGAAAGGATAAGACCCCATAAACCGAAGGTAATATTTAGTTAATTTAAGCGACAAAATTCAAAATTGAAATGGCTGTAACTTTTTAAGTTTACATTCTTTCAAAAACGAGTTGCATTTTCTAAATCAGCTTAACAAACTGCACTATTTAGCGAATTTGTGAAAAAATCGAAAGAAGTGTGTGGAAAGGATAAGATCCCATAAACCTAACGTAATATTTAGTTAATTTCAAACGAAAAAAATCAAAATTGAAATGGCTGTAACTTTCTAAGTTATCAATCCTGCAAAAAATTGGTTGCATTTCCTAAATTATCTTAACAAACTGCACTATATAGCGAATTTGTGAAAATATCGAAAGAAGTGCGTGGAAACGATAAGCCCCATAAACCTCGCGTAATATTTACTTAATTTCAAAAAACAAAAATCAAAATTGAAATGGCTGTAACTTTTTATGTTTTTATTCTTTCAAAAAAGAGGTGCATTTTCTAAATCAGACTAAAAAACTGCACTATTTTGCGAATTTGGGAAAATCGAAAGAAGTGCGTGGAAAGGATAAGACCCCATAAACCTAATGTAATATTTTAGTTAATTTCAAACGAAAAAAATCAAACTTGAAACGGCTTTATCTTTTTAAGTTTTCTTTCCTACAAAAAATGAGTTCCATATTCTACATCAGCTTAAAAATTTGCACTATTCAGCGAATTTGTGAAAAAATCGAAAGAAGTGCGTGGAAAGGATAAGACCCCATAAACCTAATGTAATATTTAGTTAATTTCAAAGAAAAAATCAAAATTGAAAAACGCTGTACCTTTCTAAGTTTTTTCCTGCAAAAAATGAGTTCTATATTCAAAATCAGCTTAAAAATTTACACTATTGTGCGAATTCTTGAAAAAATCGAAAGAGGTACGTGGAAAAGATAAGACCCCATAAACCTAACGTAATATTTAGAAAATTTCAAACGAAAAAAATCAAAATTGAAATGGCTGTAACTTTTTAACTTTTCATTTTTTAAAAAATGAGGTGCACTTTCTAAATCAGATTAAAAAAGTGCACTATATAGCGAATTTGTGAAAAAATCGAAAGAAGTGCGTGGAAAGGATAAGATCTCATAAACCTAACGTAATATTTAGTTAATTTCAAAAGAAAAAAATCAAAATTGAAAAGGATGTACCTTTTTAAGTTTTCTTTCTTCTAAAAAATGAGTTGTATATTCAAAATCAGCTTAGAAATCTGCACTATTGAGCAAATTTTTTTAAAAAATCGAAAGAGGCGCGTGGAAAGGATAAGACCCCAGAAACCTAAAGTAATATTTCCTTAATTTCAAACGAAAAAAACAAAAATGAAATGGCTGTAACTTTTTAAGTTTTTATTCTTGCAAAAAATGAGTTGATTTTTCTATATCAGAGTAAAACATTGCACTATTCAGCGCATTTGTGCAAAAATAGAAAGAATACGTGGAAATGATAAGACCCCATAAACCTAACGTAATATTTAGTAATTTCAATCGAGAAAATACAAAATTGAAATGGACGTAACTTCTACGTTTCATCTCTACAAGAATGATGAGGCATTTTCTGAATTAGCTTAAAAAACTGCACTATTTGGCGAATTTGGAAATATCGAAGAAGTGCTGGAGAGGATAAGACCCCATAAACCTAACGTAATATTTATTAATTTCAAACAAACAACATCAAAATTGAAATGGCTGTAACTTTCTAAGTTATCACTCCTGCAAAAAATGAGTTGCATTTTCAAAATCAGCTTAAACAATTGCACTATTGACCGCAGCTTTGTGAAAAATCGAAAGAAGTGCGTGGA
>JAJOZX010004768.1:285000-376368 GCA_023014485.1 Bathynomus jamesi | reverse complement strand
ACACACACACACACATTATATTGATGAATAAAACCACGAAGGAAAGGAAACAGAATGGTGCTCAGCGCTTTCGTCTAATGACATCCTCAGGAACACTGAAGTCCATAAAGAGTTACAGCCTATATATAGATTACAGAAAAAAAAATTATATATATATATATATATACAATAACGGAGAAATAAAATAAAATTAAATATTAAAGGCTTGTGCGAGAGTATACAAATTTGTAAGGAAAAAACTACTGATGTTTTAGCACTTTGCTCGAATCCACACAAGATCAATGAATTGTTTTCAACCAATGTTATAGTTAATTAAAAATAATAATAATAATGAATTGAAAAATAAAATAAACTTAAGAGAGCATACAAATTTATACTGGAAATCTACCCAGGTTTTAGCACTCCGCCCTTCTTATCTAGTTCGATGTATATAAAAATAAATTGAAAAGTAAAAGTTATTAGAGTAGCCTACAAGTTTCCCAAAGGTTTAGCGTTCCTACCCTTCTTATCTAAATCCCTTCTGAAGGATTCAAAACAAGAGGACGAGTTGAAAAAGAACCTTTGCTTATGTTGAGGTTTATTTGTAAGTTGGATAATGGCAGACTCAAGAATATTTCTATTAACAATGTTGCTAGAGTGAACAAAACTGTAGCATTATTCCAATCATACAGTGGGATACTCTGACAAATGGACAAAAAGGGCACTGGACGACTGTCCCTCTTAAGTTTTATTTTTATTTTTCATTCATTATTATTATTATTTTATAATTAACTATAACATTGCTGGAAACAGTCATTTGATCTTGTGTTGGATTCAAGCAAACTGCTAAAACATCGGTAGTTTTTTTCCTACAAATTTGTATGCTCCTCCCACATCCTTTAATGTTTAATTTTTATTTTTAATTTCTCCGTTTATTGTATATATATATATATATACAGTATAATATATATCTTTTTTTCTGTATCTATATATAGGGTGTAACTCTTTATGTACTTTCAGTGTTCCTGAGGATGTCATTAGACGAAAGCGCTTGAGCACCATTCTGTGTTTCCTTTCCTTCGTGGTTTTATTCATCATAAATATTTTTCACGTGTTACTTTCGTGAAATATTTCATATATATATATATAATATATATATATATTTATTTACCCCTCCATCGATGGTCTTGGGTGGTTTTAAGGTTCAAGTTTCAGGGGTTTTGGTTACATGGCAGCAACGAATTTCTCACTCTGGGGTAGTTGGTACTGTGAAGGGATCATAATAATTTTTTTTTTGTACTACCCTCCGATTTCTTCTTGTAGCGGTTCGGAGGATTCTGTGAACCCTTACTAGGTTATTGGTCGATTCCCCTGATTCTTCTTGTAATATCGAAGAAATCTGTGAGGCAATGCTGATCTCAGACTTAATGTCTTTTGAATTTCTAATTTACTGTTTTTTGACGATGTTGTGTTATTTTAAAGCTAAATTCTCTTGGAGGAGATAGGACTCAAAGGAAAGATAAGGATATCCTTTTACTGAATTTTACTGCCTCTAAATATTACAGGTAATGCTTCAGCCTCCGTGTCAAATCAGACAGAATAACGTTTGAAACGTTACAATGGTTTATATACTGTTTAAGCTAGTAACGTCATTATTATTTAATTTGACTTGTTTTTTCATTTTTAATAGGCTGAATTGTTTTTGCTAATTCAAAGAATTGTTTGGTGTATTATGTGGATCTTTGCAGAAACTCAAAGCAAATATTTGAAGATGAAGGCAAATATTGCTGAACAGCACATTGACAAATCTGATGTTATCATGATTTGCCATGGCAATTAAAAATGGAAATTAAACTATGGTTAAAATTTAAAATTAAATGCTGATTCAGGATATGACTTAATCTTTTATGATTTAAGAGAGAATATATAAAAATGAATACTGCAGAATTTAACAAGATTACATGATTAAGCTTAATAAGAAAAACAACATCTTGGAAGCTAAACAAAGAACGATTCAGCAAGACATCATTGAATGGAAAATCACCTTAGCAAAATTGAATAAAGAATAGAAAAAATAAATAAAATTTTTAATTGTTTTCCAAGCTTGCATGAATATTATATACAGTTGGAATGTAATGCGAGTTTGGACTTTATGTGCAGAAATGAATGGTAGAATTATCATTTTTCACACACACACACACACATATATATATATATATATATATATATATGTAAAGAACGACGCTTGTGTAGAAGAGCGTTCCGCACAAGATGAGGAGGGAGAACGATTGAAAAATGAGGTACCATGAGGTACCGCTCTTTACATTAATTATACTGTGTTGTTTGCAGTTAAAATGTATATATATATGTACTGCATGCGAAGGTGCCTCCTCAGGGCGTTGGTTTCTGCTCGTATGTAGGAGAATTACGACTTCTGATTGATCGAGGTCCATGGTGTAGTGGATAGCATATCTGACCGGCAATCGGATGATCCTGGGTTCGATTCCCGGGTGGTACCTCATTTTTCATTTGTTCGTTCTCCCTCCTCATCTTGTGCGGAACGCTCTTCTATACAAGCGTCGTTCTTTACATTAATTATACTGTGTGTTGTTTGCAGTTAATATATATATATATATATACAGTATATATATACGGCATACGAAGGTGCCCCCTCAGGGCATTGGTTTTCTGCTCGTACGTAGGAGAATTATGACTTCTGATTGATCGAGGTCCATGGTGTAGTGCATAGCATATCTGACCGGCAATCGGACGATCCCGGGTTCGATTCCCGGGTGGTACCTCATTTTTCATTTGTTCGTTCTCCCTCCTCATCTTGTGCGGAACGCTCTTCTATACAAGCGTCGTTCTTTACATTAATTATACTGTGTTGTTTGCAGTTATATATATATATATATATATATATATATATATATACGGCATACGAAGGTGCCCCCTCAGGGCATTGGTTTCTGCTCGTACGTAGGAGAATTATGACTTCTGATTGATCGAGGTCCATGGTGTAGTGCATAGCATATCTGACCGGCAATCGGACGATCCCGGGTTCGATTCCCGGGTGGTACCTCATTTTTCATTTGTTCGTTCTCTCTCCTCATCTTGTGCGGAACGCTCTTCTACACAAGCGTCGTTCTTTACATTAATTATACTGTGTTGTTTGCAGTTAAAATGTATATACATGTACGGCATGTGAAGGTGCCCCCTCAGGGCATTGGTTTCTGCTCGTATGTAGGAGAATTACGACCTTCTGATTGATCGAGGTCCATGGTGTAGTGGATAGCATATCTGACCGGCAATCGGATGATCCCGGGTTCGATTCCCGGGTGGTACCTCATTTTTCATTTGTTCGTTCTCCCTCCTCATCTTGTGCGGAACGCTCTTCTACACAAGCGTCGTTCTTTATATTAATTATACTGTGTGTTCTTTGCAGTTAAAAAAAAAATATATATATATATATATATATATATAATATATACAGGGTGTCCCATAAGTCCGGCATCATAGGAGAAATTCATATTTTTCTATTTCTACAAACCATAACTCATATTTTTCTTATGCTCGGGATGCCAATTTCCCGTCCACCATTCTGTTCAGTGACGAGGCTGTTTTTAATGGAAATGGTGAGGTAAATCGACAGAACACCCGCTACTGGTCTCAAAACAACCCTCACTGGTATACCTCTTCAAACGAACAAGGTGCATCTCGGGTGATGGTATGGTGTGGCATTTGAAGGATCGCATCATAGGCCCCTTCTTTTTCGATGAACATGTCACTGGAGGCACCTACCTATGCTCAAGGAAGAAGCATTTCCCAGTGTCTTGAGCAAAGAAGGAAATTTCCCAACATGGTTCCAGCAAGACGGCGCTCCTGCACATTACAGCACCCAAGTAAGGGAATACATGTACCAACAATTCCCTGGGCATTGGATAGGACGTCGAGAGCCTGTGGAATCGCCAGCTACTGTAGAAGCCCGGATCTCACGCCACTTGAAAGCGCTGGTATACTCAGAGAAAATCAGGAGTGTTGAACATTTGCGGCAGCGCATTATTGGGGCATGTAACACCATTACTCCTGGCATCATTCACCGTGTGCTTGCTGACTGGGTATCACGTCTGAATTTGTGTATTGAAAACAATGGTGGACATATTGAGCACGTTCTGTAAATAAAAAAGCTTTTGTTTTGCCTTTTTTTATTATTTTTCCTATGATGCCGGACTTATGGGACACCCTGTATATATACATACACACACACGCACACACACACATATATACAGGGTGGTGCAAAAGTCTGGACCCATAGGCAATTTACTATATAAAACATATCTTTCGATTTTTATAATAGTTTTTATAATTTAATTTTTGTTTATAATTTTACTAAATATTTTTCAGATTGTTACCCTATGGCAGACAAGTTAACAATAGCAGAAAGAATAGAGCTTGTGCTTTTGTACGCAAAAGAATGAGCCACCTCACGTTCAGTCGCAAATTTCCTTATGCCTCGATTATACGAAATACCATTACACTTATTGTAAATTCTGAACTAGAACGTTAAATTTAATATAATTTAGTCACTGGTGTATGGTTAATTAAATTTCATTTCATAATAAACTTCCTGCAGGCCACACTTTTTTTTCCATATAAACCGCCTATGGGTCCAGACTTTTGCACCATCCTGTATATATATATACAGGGCTTTTTTTGTGACGGTACGCACCGATACGGCGTACCGGCACTTTTTTTGAATAATTAATTCGTAGATTATCTAGAATCTGTCTCATTAAATTTTTAAGTTTTCTTAAACTTAAGCGATATTGTATTATAATATTCTGTAGTATAAAATTATACTGTATACCTATTTTATTTCATGGCAAGTATAGTTGTTATATGGTAAGCATTGAAATCAATTGTAGATAATATGAAAATAAAAACCCACTCTAATAGACAGAGTTTATTTCCACGACAGTTTCGACGCCCACTGGCATCCTCCTCGGTGGATACAGAAACACGAATGAACCAAAACAAGAGGGAAAAACAGTCCAGGGACCGACCGTTAAGAAATTCGCACCTAGGTTAGATCCCATTTTCCCGACACCGGAAGGGCATTTTCATTAAGTACATTCGCGCAAATTTAAAACTATCTTCCTGTTCTAAACATATAGATTCTATTATATTTTTCTTACATAATTATTGAATTTATTATTAATTTTATTACATTTAATATTGCATAATTATTTATTACAGAAATTATAAATTTATTATTACATTAGTAGTATAGCCGCAAAAGGGGAGAGTGCAAGAATGTTGCAGGTTATTATGTAATGTTGCGAAAGGGGGTGGGGGTTGTTGCAAAGGGGTGTGGGGTTGTTGCAAAGGGGGTTGTTGCAAAGGGGGTGTTGCAAAGGGGGTGGGGTGTTGCAAGGGGGGTTATTGCAAAGGGGGGGAAACTTGGAGGCGGCGTTATCCCCCAAGAGAAAGGAGGAGGAGAGAAAGGAGGAGGAGAGGTGTTCACCTGGCAGGAGCCAAGTGCACATTAAGACTTCAGCCGAGTTGGCGTTGTTTTATAGGCTCCTAATCAGCCAGTTGGCGTAAATGGCTTGAGTTGCCAGATACCGCCATACCATTGTATACATTATTATAGACTCCTAATCAGCCAGTTGGCTGTAATTGGCTGCCAGATACCTCTTTTTAGCAGTATTAGTGTATACATTATTATTATATACGCCTAATCAGCCAGTTGGCTGTAAATGAGTTGCCAGATAGCGCATGTATTCATTTAATCGAAGACAGAGTTGCCAATACCATTGTATACACTATTATAGACTCCTAATCAGCCAGTTGGCTTAGAAGGCTTAAATATTGCCAGATACCGCAATACCGTTGTATACATTATTATATGGCTTAAATATTGCCAGATACCGCAATACCGTTGTATACATTATTATATTTCGAATACCGGTAGTAGAAGGCATAACAATAAACAACATTGCATCATTCTTTTTATTATAAATATATAGAAAATAAATATACATTTGAGGAATATGCGTATAACAGAAATATATACACACAATTATGGATATATATATAAAATAAAATATACATTTCAAATAAATATACACTTCAATAGAAATATGTACATAACAGTACAGGAGAAATATACACACACACACAATTATGGTGATATATAAAATAAAATATACATTTCAAATAAATATACACTTCAATAGAAATATGTACATAACAGTACAGGAGAAATATCACGCAAAAATATATATATATATATATATATATATATATATATATATATCTATATATATATATACACAAATCAATAGAAATATGCGTATAATCGGGGAAATGTCAAGCAAAATATATATACAATTCACTTTTTTTTCAAAATACTAAACTCGTCTTAATCGAGTTTACAATTACATCATTATTGCTCTGCATTACGCAGTATATGCGGCTTAATAATATTTCACCGCTTAAAGTATAGGGAAACCTGTATTCGATATGAAGGCTTTCATATCGTTCAGTACTATTTTTGTTCCCACTTTACAACCGGTTGGTAAGTCATCTTTAACACGTCTAGAATACAATCAAAAGCACGCACAAAGAGTTCATCGTTAGCTACATTATTAAACACACAGTTTATAAGACGCTTTTCCAATCGAGGGTTTATTTCTACCGACTCGAGCTTTTCAATCGTGAACTCACTCAACATAGCGGCAATTGAAATAATCTTCTAAATCGTTACGACAACTGCGCGTTATATAAAGAAAGTTCTTCAGGGTGAACGGTGTAGGTGAGCTCAGCCTTGTACCGATCAATTGCTTTGTACCAAAGTTCATGGTATTTCAAAGAGTCTAAACTTTTTAAATAAACATCCAGCACTAGACCATTCTCACCAGTCCCTACACTCGGTAAACCCATCGAGCAGAGCAGTGTATGCGTATTCAAGTACTGTATCAAAATAAACATATCCGTAACACGCGCGTCTAATATAGGTTTCAGTTTACGGAATCCGACGATTTCAAACATTCTGTCGAGGATGAAACGGTTTCGCGTAGGAATAAGAGCGTTATTATCAGAAGCATTCTTCCCACATCACCATATCAATGCACGGCCGATCGTTATTTATACACAACGTACATACAACGGCGTATGAGGGTGCGTCACTAATCTGCTCTCTTCTTGTACCTACGTTAGCAGGTATTTTATAACGATCTTCACTCCACTTCTCAACTATCACAAAGATTCTATTCATCTCCCGATACTTAAATAACCCGTTTGTTTGTCGGTCTACATTCCGTTTCCAGTACATAGCTAATGGTACCGGAATTACGCCTGAACACGCGCAACGATTTCGTCACGGACACATCGTACGAGGCGTTGAGAATGCTGCTCAAGGAGTTCCATCGTATTCGAAGAGCGCACGTCCACTCGGCTCAAGCTCTGAGATAACTATGAGCCGTGTGAGGCACGCAGGTAGGCAGGAATGGTTCGACGGGCGGCTGACTCGATGATACGTGAATGGGCTTGTTCCGCGAGTCGAATTGTTGTACCGGTACAAGAATATCACTACCAGCCTACGCACCAGACATTTTGGATAAGAACTAGGAACATTTTACTAAACATCTCCACACTCCGGCGCACTATTTGAGAGGAACATATGTTCATATTTTTCCTTTCTGCCCATCAAACGATACTCGTCTCTAAACTCTGTTAAAAATTCACGCAGGGCACTAGCCACAACCTCACTACGAACCTCATCATGATATACGTTAATATAGTGATAAAAATACTTAAGATTGTCCATGATCACGAGATTCACATTTCCAGTCGTAGGGTATGAGTAATCGACATGGTGTAGCATGACGTAATACCGCTTGTCACACCACCCATCAGCAAGACTCATTATCCATACCTGCTGCTTCTCTTCTGCACGCGTTGTTTCTTTTACTTCACGGTGTATGTGAGACTTTATAAAGTTTAGCTCTGCAGTATACTTCAGCACATCGTCTGTGCAACGAAAGCCTTCAACGGTCTCACCAGAACATCCGTAGAGTATTTGTACATCTTGGAACTTCGCACAATCCAATGTGTTTTTAAAAGAGGCATAGGAGGGATGAATAGGAAGTTTTTCGGTATCCACCACATCCTGGCACTTTACTGAATACCATTTCGTAAACGTTGTACAAGCAATATTAAAGGTAGCCATTTGAATACACGTCTGATCTGAATACACGTCTGATCTCTCGGGCTTACTGCGGTCGACTGACCACGCAGGGACTCCCAGATAGTAGCATGACTCACGGTCTTACAGTGGGCGGAGCTTAGAACTTTCACCTACACACACACACACACACACACACACACACACACACACAAAGGAGAAAGTGAAACGCTATTTGAAACATGATTTATTTAATAAACGAGATATTCAAGTTATATATATTTACAAATACGATTTAATAAACGAGATATTCAAGTTATATATATATATATATACAAATAGATACGATTATATACAAGACGTGTGAGTTAGAAGCATCATTGGTATCCAAAGGGTACGGTATCATAGGTACCAGGTAACTGGTAACGTTTCCTATAGGTGTTACGGCACACCATCGTACCCCTAAGTTCCTTCACGCCCCCCAGCTTCTGCGCCCGAAAATTGTGGGTGCCTACAATTAGTTGGTGAGGTTGTTCATCCAAACATACTAGATCCTTCAACGACTCAAAGTTAACAACCTCCCGATTCGCATGGTTGAGCGTAATACCCTTTGCCTTCACGATATATTTCATTTCATCCCCCACCCTGACCCGTACCCCATAAGTCTTAGGTCCTGTTGAGGCAAAAGAGTCGGCGTATGCGTTGTCCCCATACTCATCCTTGATCTCATCAGTGAGCTCGCCGAGGAACTCCCCAATAGTGGGCATGTATTCACCCTCCCTCTCTGTGAATATCACGCTATCTGTATCGGCATACAATACTCTCCGCCCAAGAGAATGCAATAGACCCCAAAGTTTTATACGGGCGTAGGCTGTTGTGAAGCTGGCCACAGGTATGTTTGTAACCCTTGAGGTATCTGTGGCAAATTCAGTGTTGTTGTACTTTATTACGTAAGTATTACCTACATTTACGATCTCCATGACCTCTTTATCGGGGCATTGGCATAATCCCAGACATCGCTATAACTTTGTGCCAAATGAATGCTCCCTCTGCCGGTATTCTGCGCAAATTTTCCCCATAGACTGTTTAGACACAACTTTGCACTAAAGCGCTTGCCAGGATTCTTTACAATTTGGACACGATCAAGTTGTATACCTTCGCGGTCGCGGTAACGTTGAATATAGGCAGACTTTTCATCTTCGGTATCAACTCCTCGCGGATACCCTGATGCCTCAACCTTATCCTTCAAAAAGGTGTTTATATATGGTGTGAAAAGGTTGGGTAGCTTCTGAAACCTCCACACCTCATGTATCTTCAGTATTCTATAACCATGGCGCACGGCTAGGGCCAACTCAGGACTTGTATATACGCCTCTGATCTTACGCTGGTGGGGTATATGGTTACATTCGCCGTTATCCTCTTCCGCGCACTTCACGCACAGGGGAAACATGAGCTTGTCGTCGATAACGACAGGTAAGATCGGCATCCATAAATTGCGTGGGGGGAGTACGTCTACGAAAGAGATCCCAAAGTAACGATCATTCAAATTTTTTGAAAATTCATTGATGGATGGTAGGCTAGGCCCCACCAGTTTCTCAGGAGCGCCCACGGGGTACGGATTGCTCTTCATCACGTATGGGTATAAAGAACAGAAATCGTAGTAATGGAGCTTCACGCCCTCCGTAGGTGGGAAGTATAGTCTGAAAGGATTTGTACGTCCTCCAAACAAGCTATCACCACATTTGAGAGGATCCAGCACCATTGAACGCTTGATCGCTTTTATTTCCTCACGGTACACCTCGTCTGTCTCCATCCGTGCATCATATTCATGCTCCCACAAGACTTTGTGAGTGAACTGTGATCCTATAAGTTGATCGCGGGTGCGGGTCGATGCAAGACAGTCGGCAGGAGACCTACCGTTGATATCTCCGGTGACTCCGCACTCAGGACGGGGGCATCCATGCCACCAGCAACCGTTAAAGGAGTACACAGTCTTCACACCAGTGACACGGTTTTCACTTAACCCATCAACCCAAAAAACACGTCCATTAATCTTAATGGGTACTTCACCCGTGTTGCGGGCGTGCTTTATGTATACACCTGTCTGTTGCTGTAGGTGTATGAGCCAGTAAATAGCCTTGTGCCCGTAACTGCGGGGATTGTTTCGGTGAATAATGGCTAAGGTGTCTTTCGGCATGAAGTTATTCTTGAACACCGTAAAACATAATGATGCGATGGTGGTTGCGACTTGCAGTGGATCGCATTTGAAACGGGCTATGTACATCCTTCTAAAGGCCTGGAAACATACTCTAAGCACGCGCACATCATTCACGCAATAACGCTCACATTCATCAGCTATATTATAAGGGTTACTTTCATTAAAACTGTCGTAGTATCGATCAAAGTCTTCACGTTCATCCATGCAGTCAAAATAATGTTTGGGGGGTGGTGGGCCTACGTAGTTTAAAGTCTCGCTGGTGAGGAAAGTGTATGGGAAGTATCCTTTGGAAACTTCAGCTGCTACTCCCATCACCTTGGGTAGCTTTGCTAATTTACAAGGTGTGAATAATAAAGTATCTTTAAATTGTACATTGCCTCTTATCTGCATCTGTATTAATTTGTTGCCTCTTTTCAATGGATCACCTGTAAATATCTCAGAGGATTCGTGTTCAAGCAACTCCTTATAAAGGAACTGCGTGTCAAACTTTGCCCCGTTATGGGCGAGAATATACACAGTCATTTTTTTGAACTTGTCGGCTAACTTGACAATATAGGACACAAATAGTTTCACAGGACTATCGCTGACATTCGTTTTAAAAACGTTTGTCCGTTTACCACATTTGGGGCACTCGTCACATTCGATATCCATACACTCATCACAGATAGTCTGGCTCACAAGTAAATGTGGAATTACCTCTTTGGTTTCAGCGTTCGTATATGTTTCTATATCGTAGTATACAGTTATACAGGGGTTATTTTTAGGCTTAGCATCTTTCATATAACATACATGCTTTACTCCATCCGCCTTATATTCCTCCTGGCATGTAGGACAGTGAATTACGTCACACTTGTGCTTAAATTTTCCCCAATTATCCATTGTGTGAAACATACCACATTCACAGATTCTCATTTTCCTGCACGTGCCAATTGATTTATGGAAATCAAAACAGCTATTATTGAAAAATGTGCGTCTACACACATCACAGTCTCTCTTCTCAGCTTCAACTACACGGCTTTCACATTTGGTGCTTTTACACTGCTCACATACCATGTGACATTCTTTACAATGTCTCACTATATCATCCGCAAACTCGAGGCACCCCTTACACAAATCATGATGTCTCCCATATTTTCGACTTTTGTCATAACTCGCGTAAAGCCACCTTATATTACGGATGGGGAGATACGTTGTCCCTGACAATCCTAAAATAAGTAGGGGCCTTGTACGATCTCTCACACAGCTTTTAAAAACATACACAGTCCTACGACGATCATCCAACCCAAACACAACTATGCGGACATTCATTTCCTGTTCTACCCTTCTCAGCTCTTCAGGACCCATATTACAGTCAAATTCAAGTTCACAGTCTTCAGCTAGTTTACGGGCATGCTCCACGACTGTAGGCAACCAAATTTTTTGAGTTCGTGTATTTTGTACAGTAAACATACGTGCTAAGAGTACTGCTATAAAGCCGCAACCACGATCGACGTTTATATGCCGTCTATAAATAGCTTGAGAATTGAAGTTAAGAGTATACGGTATGGCACTATGACCCGCAACACGGTATACATGGTCAATATTTACCGTGAAGTTGTCCATATTGAAGGCTATACTACTTTGGGCGGCTTGCATTATACGCCCTAATATATATTCTACATCTTCAGCCGCCAAACGTCTAAATGGCACTATCACCCAATAATCGTCTACATCACCGTCATCTGACCCGAATCCAAAGGACATACTCGTCCTGACTTCACGCTCGTCACGATTCTGAAGAGCAAACTCTATAATACGCTCTACAACCCGGCGTAGTCCGCGCTCAATACCATTGCTATACATGACTCTAGGGTCGACCCTGACTCTATACCGATTTCTAGTCAAGGCTGGGGTGGGGGCTGCGGATCGCACCAATTCCAGCGTTATACCATCCTCAACAGAACGGGGGGCGGATGAATTAGTGGATATATTAGGTGCTGCTGATGGGGGCCCTGTTGCGTAGGAGGTTGATGGTTGGGGCTCTATTATTGTAGACTTAACAGAACGGGGGGCGGCGGATGAATAAGGGGATATATTAGGTGCTGCTGGGGGTGTTGTTGCGTAAGAGGTTGAGGGTTGGGGATCTATTACCGCTGCAACAGACGCGTATTTCGGTCGCTTTATACCTGACGTGGGTATCTCATACCTCCGCTTTGGACGTGTTACCGGTATCGCTGGTGAGGGTTCAGGGGAGGAGATCACAACTACACTGTCGTCGAGGTCATCCGTAATGATGGGCTGCTCTACCTCATCGTCATTCACGGTTCTGTGGGAGAAGAAATATAAGGATCAGCACTCAAAATTTGTAATATTTTGTAAATGACTCACTTAGGAGTGTGACGTGTTAGAAATGGACTCTGTAGAAAAATTCAGATTCACGAGCCCATCCACATGTATTATATCTGGACCTACAGGATGTGGTAAAACTGTGTTTATGCTTAAAATCATTAAAGAAAAGGGGGAGATGTTCTCGAAATTTGTGCATAAAGTTATATGGTGCTATTCGACGTATCAATCAGTGTTCAACGAGTACCAAGATGATATTTTGTTCCACAAAGGCGTATATGACGTTAATTCGTTAAAGGGAAATGAACATACAATCATTGTAATTGACGATCTCATGTTGGAGATGGATAAAACGTTTGCCGAGACATTTACAGTATTCTCCCACCATCTTAACATAAGCGTGTTCTTCATCAATCAGAATCTATTTTTCAAAAATAGATACATGCGCGATGTGTCGTTAAATACGCAATATCTAGTCTTATTCGCGCAACGTAGAGATGTATCACAAATTGGGGTATTAGCCAATCAAATGTTCCCGAATCAGCGTAAGGAGTTTTTGGAAGTTTATAAAGAAGCTACAAGCACGCGTTACGGATATTTGCTTTGCGACCTTCATCCGCGAAACACGTTTAGAGTGCTTCTGCGAACGAATATATTTCCAAACGAGCCTGAAACGGTGTATATTCCAGAATGACAAAGAGACTAAAGAAATACCGTGAATTAATAAAAATCTATCATCGACTGCCCGGGCAATGCAGCAGATGTTTATTAAAAATATCGATGCCGACTTTTTAAAATGCATCTGTGAAATCTGTCTTAACGTTATAAATTGCAATGTATCAATGAAAACCCATCAGAAGGCTCGCCTACGCCGCTACAAGAACATAATACGTGCACTCGCTCGTAAAAGCCAAACTGTAGCGAAGAAAAACGAATTATTGTACAAACAGGAGGGTCATTTCTCCCCATCTTATTTTCAGTTTTGGGTCCTTTACTGACTAGATTAATATAATGAAGAAAGTGGTAGTGATTCCCCACGAGGTGTACGCCTCACTGCAAAGAGACACGGATCTAGATCCCCGTAAAAGCAGACTTAAAAGAATGGAAAGCGAATTGTTAGCCCTATTAAACAGTGAAAAAACACCTGATGAGAAAAGAATCTTATACCAAGAAGCTCTGCAGAAATTTCTTCACGAGTACGAAAATTATAAGAGCCCTACAGAGATTCCTGTGGTTATTAGGCACAGCACGGGGGACGATGGCGACATAGGATCTATACCCGACACAGCTGACCAACCAAAAAGATTAGCCACACAACATATCGAACATGTATTAAAAAATACCCTCCCACTTACATTGAGGAGTAAAGGCTTAAGTCTTTATAATCTATTGAATGAGGATCCCGCCATACAATGGACCGATACAGGGGAGATCATTGTGGAAGGATCAAAGGTACAGGGATCGAATATCGTAGACATTGTCCATGATCTGGTGAGAAAGTGGGATAGGCCATCACCATCAGGATGGAAGCATATTAAAGCAAGACTACAACAAATAAATGTCCCTAAAACGTTGATAGGAAATCTGAACAGGTTAAAAGACTTGGAACATGCAACGCCTGTGACACAATTGAAGGCGCCGTCACCCCCGGTAACACCTTTGAAGAGGAGCAAGAAGAGGTTAAACCAACCCTACCCACGTGCCTCTAAAATACGCAAATGGCTAACGTATTAACTAAACGCTATTATGACATTTCTACCCCATCCTCTTACGGCGGCGTAGATAGACTGTACAGAAGTGTTTACGGAGTAGGAAAAAAAGATGTTGAAAGATTTTTGAGGGAGCAGGACGCTTATACGCTTCATAAGCCTGTGAGAAAAAGGTTTAAAACAGCCAAGACAACGGCTTCCTCGATTGATTCTATTTGGCAAGCAGATTTAACAGACATGCAAAGATATTCTGTGTATAACGATGGTTACCGCTACATTCTATTCATAATAGACGTGTTCTCTAGATATCTGTGGCTAGTTCCTCTGAAAAATAAATCACCTGAAACAGTTGCTAAAGCCACCAAAACGCTAATGTTAAAAGAAAACAGGGTTCCTGGCTATTTTTGTACGGATATGGGGAAGGAGTTTATAGGCCGTGCTTTTCAGAATATGTTGACAGAGTTTAATATCAGCTATTACACAACCAATTCTATACATAAGGCTTCTTTAGCTGAAAGAGTTCAGCGCACCATAAAGGAACGCATGCACCGTTATTTTACACATAAAAACACATACAGATTTCTAGACATTCTGGAATCATTGGCATCATCCTACAACCGCTCACACCATCGCACGATTGGGGCAACACCTAACGAAGTTTTAGAAAGAGGTACGCTCCCGAGAAGAGATGGATCACCACCACCACCACCACCACACTCTGTGCGCTTCAAAATCAATGATTATGTAAGGCTGTCGCGTTCGGGGAATAAATTCGCAAAGGGTTTTGAGCAAGGATGGACACGCGAGATTTTTAAAGTTAGGGCTGTGAGACCTAAAGGTGTGATAATGATGTATTACATTGAAGATTTGAATGGGGAAGAAATCTCAGGAGGCTTTTACCGCGAGGAATTGCAGAAAGTTGCGTTTAATTTAGAAAAAAATGTGTTTAAAATTGAGAAAATTTTAGGAAGCAAAGGTTCAGGAAGGAGAAAAATGTACCTGGTGAAATGGCTAGGGTACCCAGAAAGCTTCAACACCTATATAAAAGCTGATGCAATAATGAAGCTTAAATAGTATGCAACATGGCTCCTAACCATTTCTACGTCACACTCCCGTCCTCCTCGTCCCTGTCTGTACACCCTAACAACACGCTAGCCAACTTTGTAACAGAACTCCATGGGCACATTGAATTGGGTCGTGATTCGTATGAGGTGGGGATATGCGAAATTCAGCTGGACACCGTCTTTTTAAATATTGAACATAAAGAAACCGTTTTTACGATTCTTAGAGACATTGACGAGTGTGAAAAAGCTGGGGTAGCTATGGATGAAACTATGCGCATCGCTCGGACTAAGATTACACGGTATTACAGTACAGAAGTAAGACTAGGGCCGGGTCAATATGGTTCGGCCGAGGATGTTGTGAGAGGCTTAAACGTGAGTTTAAGAAACTCAAACCTTACGAATGATTTAGTATATGAAATCGTAAACAACCCTGCACATACACTAATCCTAAAATCAAAGACTAACAGACGTCTTAAAGAACATAGAAAGTTCAAAATTCTAACCAACGGCCGATATAGCGCAGCCTTCCAAAGAGACACATTTCACGAGACACAGTATAACTTGTCCAGATTAATGTATCAATTGAAGATGGAGAAATTGGCTGAAAGGTCCCCAGACATGTGCTATATTTACAGTAATATAGTGGAGCACCAGTTTGTTGGGGATACCCAGGCACGCCTGCTGCGCATTGCTCACATCCCCAACCATAGAGGAAGGAGTTTGAGTATTACATATGACAGGCACCATTATGTGAATGTCGCAACTAATTTAATAACCAATATCACAATATATATAAGAACGATTGAGGGCGAAAACTTCCCATTCGGTAACGGGAGCTTAACAGTGAAGCTACACTTTCGACGCACTGAGTTATAATGGATAGAAAGCCTTTCACCGTCTATCGAGGGATGCGATACCAGCGCGGTAGTGGACTTGGATCCATTTTTTCATCCATACTACGTACGGCTGTTCCTTTGCTGAAGAGGGGTGCCAGATACCTTGGAAGGAAAGCGCTACAATCAGGCCTTAACACTGCAGAAGACATATTGGCCGGGGCTAAACCTAAAGAAGCTCTAAAAAAACATTTAAAGCGTACACGGAACGAAATCATCAAAGATGCAAAGAGAAAAATGCGTGGTGGCGGGAAGAAGAAGAGGGCTCCCCGGAAGAAGAAGGGGTCACGTGGTATTAAACGTAAAAGGCTATCAAAAAAGAAATGCTGTAAGCGAATGAAACCTATGGTTGACCACTTTTTTGACTGATATAAGCTAAGGATATTGATCTCATGAATCATAGTTTGTTTACCACTTGTCGAGAGAGGAGTCACTATTTCGCCATGGCACGCTTCATCCACCCATGTAGTTCACAATGCTGTAAATCGGAGCTGTCCTTTTTTGAGCTCCCGCCAACCCAAGTTTCTATTGAGCACAGTGACTTTATTACAATTAACCCTTTAAACACAATTAGTTCACCGAGTGCACCTATAGAATTCGTGATACCCAGCTCAGGTCCTTACTTTTTTGATCCAAGCTGTGTGCACATGTACGCTAAGCTACGTATAGCCCATTCTGATGGAACGGCCTGCGATGACAAATATGCTGTATACCCTGAAACAAACTTTCTGCACGCCATATTCAACCAGTGTGACGTATATTTAAATCAGACCAACATATCGGCAGGCACGGGGTACTATCATCTACGAGCCTATTTGGAAAATGTCCTCAACTTTTCCAAAGAAGCGAAGGCTACCTTTTTAAGTGCGGAGGGATATTATCAAACTAAAGATGAAAATAGTATAAAGGACAAATTTAAAAATTCTAAAAAGAAAATATACGAGTGTTTTGGACGGTTGCACACAGATTTCACTTTCCAGGAGAAGTTGCTTGTGAACGGGGTGGATATGAAAATAAAGCTCACCCGCACGAGTCCTGAGATCTGCTTAAATCTGGATGCGAATCAAGAAGAGGGTGCAAAGTCCGTTGTGGTTCACATTATGGACACATACCTCCGCGTACGGCGAGTGAAATTAAGTTCACCAAAACAACTAGAAATTGAGAAAAATTTACTAAACGCTACAGTGAAATATCCTATTAACAGAGTGCAGATCAAACTATATACGGTTCCTGCAGGGTTGGCATCGAAGCAGATAGAAAACATTGCCCTGGGAAATCTTCCTAAAAGGATATTAATCGGCATGCAGGACCACGCTTCGGTGAATGGAAAATATAAAAAGAGTGCCTTTAAATTCGAGAATTTCGGACTTAAAAATATAACTCTATACGTTAATGGCACTGCTTTGGGTGGAACAATGGGTACGGACTATTCATCAGACGCTGTGTTACCTCTTTGTGCCAGAGCCTATAGTAATCTGACCCATATTGCAGGTGATTGTGATGAGCTTGGTAATGGGGTAACGCAGGAAGAATTCATTGATCAATTTAACCTTTATCCGTTTGACATTACACCTGACTTATCTGCTAGCGTAAATACCCATTTAACACCACAGCAGAGCGGTAACATCTCAGTGCGGCTGGAATTCGCCAAGCCTATAGACGCTCCTATTAGTGTACTAGTATATCTCGAATCGCAAGCCCTAATAGAAGTAGATAGATTTAGAAGCGTTATCACTGACTTTTAAAATGGATGCTAATACACTTCAGAAAGTAATGGAGCGAGTCACACGTTCCAAATTTATCGGCGTGTTTGCGAAGAATGAAACATTGAGTTTGCCAAGTACGCGAGAATGCGGTAGTCTTATTGTGAACACAGACATCATCGGTAATGAAGGGATTCACTGGATCGCTGTCTATTTTAAAAATAGACAGCGCCTGTACTATTTTGATTCACTCGGTACTCAACCCTGGAGTGACCCTATTATTGTAAAATTTCTCGCTCAGTTACATATTCCCGAAGTTGTATGGAACCCATTTCGTATGCAGGGATATTTTACTAATGTTTGCGGAATGTACTGTGTCTCATTTCTCATGCATATGTCAAATGATAAAGAATTTATAAATTTTTTAAATTTATTTGACCCGTGTCACACTCACCGAAACGATGAAATGGTATGCAGACAGATAAAAAACCGTTTTCCAATTGTACGTACTCGTTGTATATTATAATGTTTTTGTTCGTATATTTGTAACGGTATATTCGTTTATTGTACTGATTTCTTTCATTTAATAAATTTATGAAAATATATTGTGTCTTCTTATCCCAAAAAGATCGAAAAACACTTACATTATTTCGGTGTGACATTGTTGACTGATCAGTATACCCTCCCTATTCCGAGATTCTTCAAAAGATTGTATAACTCGTGTCAAATCCTCATCGGACCTTAAAGGAATAATGCTTTTAAAACATATACAGAGTATACAGACAGACAGATCCCCATTATGTGAAGATATCTTTGGTTCGAGGAGTGAACGCCATAAAAATTTCGATTTTAGCATAATGGGGAAATAACACTGATTGACATTTTTGGCGAGTATCTATTTGACGAGATACTACAACTCTCCATATATATATAAAATTCTAATTATAGACACTTACATTTCTATGGTAGTCCCTTGCGTCGGGTTGTAAGGAGCGTCACTGCAAATATCTTCTACGGTTTGCGTTGAAAATAATAATTCGCCACAATCAGTCGCATTGAAAAGACTAATTGTGGTTAATGCTGCAGTATCACGTTCTTCATACAAGTCTGGGGAGACGTACAGGTCCATGGTGGAGGATGTGTGACACTGCTGACTGATCAGTATATCATCCATATTCCGAGGTTCTTCAAAAGATTGTATAACACGTGTCAAATCCTCATCGGACCTTAAAGGAATAATGCTTTTAAAACATATACAGAGTATACAGACAGATCCCCATTATGTGAATATCTTTGGTTCGATTACCAATTTCGATTTTAGCATGATGGGGAAATAACATTGATTGACATTTTTGACTAGTATCTATTTGACGAAATACTACAACTCCCCATATATATATAAAATCGAATTATGGACACTTACATTTCTATGGTAGTCCCTTGCGTCGGATTGTAAAGAGCGTCACTGCAAATATCTTCTACGGTTTGCGTCGAAAATAATTCGCCACAATCAATCGCATTGAAAAGACTAATTGCGGTTAATGCTGCAGTATCACTTTCTTCATACAAATCTGGGGAGACGTACAGGTCCATGGTTGAGGAATGATTATTCACTGATGCGAAAATAGCTACTGTTACTCCCAACTGAAAATATCCCCTTTTATATGCACATTCGCCAAGCTCCGCCCAAAAGACCAGATGTTCGTCGTGATTGGCTGCCGATGTAGCTGGGTGGAGCTATGACGTGTACCATTCCGCTATAACGGGTACGGACGAGTAATTGCATCTTTATATTTTCACTAATAGAATTAATGCTCTTATTCTCCTTTGAAAATTATTTGATGATTCGTATAGAACTTTTGATATTGATTCCAAATATGGTTTCAGAAGTTTTCTATCACCCATAGTTTTCGAGAAAATAATATTTCCATTTACTCAATTTCCCGCATCATTAGTCACTAATGTAATCGAGAGGGTATAAAGAAATATATCATAATTATATTTTAAAAATAACATTCGGTTTCAACGTTAAACTGTAGGTCTAAGGTGGTCATTACACATAATAAAATAAAGTGGTTGGCAGATAAATGGGCACCCTACGTGTGCTAGTGGTTAAGACGCGGGGCTGTTGATGGTTCGGAGTTGAACTGTAGGTCTAAGGTGGTCATTCCACATAATAAAAGAAAGTGGTTGGCAGATAAATGGGTACCCTATGTGTCCTAGTGGTTAAGACGCTGGGCTGTTGATGGTTCCACGTTAAACTGTAGGTATAAGGTGGTCATTACACATAATAAAAGAAAGTGGTTGGCAGATAAATGGGTGCCCTACGTGTCCTAGTGGTTAAGACGCTGGGGCTGTTGATGGTTCCACGTTAAACTGTAGGTCTAAGGTGGTCATTACACATAATAAAATAAAGTGGTTGGCAGATAATGGGCACCCTACGTGTCCTAGTGGTTAAGACGCGGGGCTGTTGATGGTTCCACGTTAAACTGTAGGTCTAAGGTGGGTGGAAAGCTTGACCTTCGTCAGAATGAACAATTCGGGCGGAAGCTAACCAAAGGTTATCCAAAGGGTATATATATATATATATATATATATATATATATATATGGGATGAAATTCACAATAAAACGTGAAATGAATGAATGCTGAAAACAAGGAGTGAGGTGAGGTTTTGTTTGATTTGACTCGTAGAAAGGTAAAATATGGTCGACCGAGTTGGGCAGATTCTCGGAAATCCATTCCTCTATCGGATTATGTTTTGGGTATTTCCAACTTTCTTCGTTTCTTTAAATTTCGTTTTTCAATTTTCTTCGCAAGGATGAAGCTCATGTGTTTCGAATTGTATCGCGGAATCATGAAAATATTTTAGAGATCTGGTTTTAAAGCTTTTGTTAATGAAGAATATTAAATATACTCGTATTTATAGTAAATATTGATGTAGTCTTATGATAATACAATAACTAAAATTTTAGTTATCTCATTCACATGAATTGGAACTCTTTATTCACGTTTGCTATTATTTATTGATTGGTGCATAATTAGTTGGGTATCCCTTATAAAAATCATTTCTGTCTAACGATTTATTTATTGGGTAACTTTACTAATTCTATTAACGCGTAAATCTTTCTGAAACATGAAATCATTGTTCAAAGGCTTTATTTGCTGGATCTATTTAAACTCCTTCGCGTGCAGTTTAGGTAATTACATTTATTCAAGTAGAGTTTGCAACCTCTCCTTTCTTCAAGCGAATACTGCAACGTTATACACTATCGGATTATGTTTTGGGTATTTCCAACTTTCTTCGTTTCTTTAAATTTCGTTTTTCAATTTTCTTCGCATGGATGAAGCTCATGTGTTTCGAATTGTATCGCGGAATCATGAAAATATTTTAGAGATCTGGTTTTAAAGCTTTTGTTAATGAAGAATATTAAATATACTCGTATTTATAGTAAATATTGATGTAGTCTTATGATAATACAATAACTAAAATTTCAGTTATCTCAGTCACATGAATTGGAACTCTTTATTCACGTTTGCTATTATTTATTGATTGGTGCATAATTAGTTGGGTATCCCTTATAAAAATCATTTCTGTCTAACGATTTATTTATTGGGTAACTTTACTAATTCTATTAACGCCTAAATCTTTCTGAAACATGAAATCATTGTTCAAAGGCTTTATTTGCTGGATCTATTTAAACTCCTTCGCGTGCAGTTTAGGTAATTACATTTATTCAAGTAGAGTTTGCAACCTCTCCTTTTTGATTCTTCCAACTGATTAACTATATAAATATATATATTGTGGTTTACGTATAGTTTAAAATAATACGCTTGGTATGATTTTCATAATATATATATATATATATATATATATATATATATATATACATATATAATTCTGTTTCTATGGTTGGTTGAATTATGGATAACTACGTTATTTGTTTCGATAAGTTCAACTTCAAGGAAGCTCAAGTTAATGTTATATTTTGCATATAATCCACTATATACATCTATTGTAAAACACTATATACATCTATATTTCAATTAAGTGTGTAATTATTTAATTCATCTACCATAGAAAACAGAATTATATATATATATATATATATATATATATATATATATATATATATATATATTTCTATAATTCTGTTTTCTATGGTTGGTTGAATTATGGATAACTACGTTATTTGTTTCGATTAGTTCAACTTCAAGGAAGCTCAAGTTAATGTTATATTTTGCATATAATCCACTATATACATCTATTGTAAAACACTATATACATCTATATTTCAATTAAGTGTGTAATTATTTAATTCATCTACCATATTGTGGTACACAATGCTTAATATATATATATATATATATATATATATTTCTATAATTCTGTTTTCTATGGTTGGTTGAATTATGGATAACTACGTTATTTGTTTCGATAAGTTCAACTTCAAGGAAGCTCAAGTTAATGTTATATTTTGCATATAATCCACTATATACATCTATTGTAAAACACTATATACATCTATTGTAAAACACTATATACATCTATATTTCAATTAAGTGTGTAATTATTTAATTCATCTACCATATTGTGGTACACAATGCTTATTAGAATACATGGTGCGATCTGGCAACCCAGCACCCCAATACAAGGCGTGATCTGGCAACTCAGCCAGAATAGAGGCTTATAAAAGATCGAGAAGCTGGTGAAGACTTATTCCCAGCTCGGCTCCAGCCGAGCAAGGACCTCTGGTCCTTCTTTTTTTGGCCCTTTGGTAAACCCCTTAGTGGCCTCTTAGGTTAGGAAAACGAAAATAATATGCCTTAAAGGCAACTACTCTCTCTCTCTCTCTCTCTCCTACAGGCGTCTTTCTCCCTCCTTCAGCTCTCTCTCTCTCTCTCCTACAGGCGTCTCTCTCCCTCCTTCAGCTCTCTCTCTCCTGCATGTGTACCTCCTGCATGTGTGCGTATGTGTGTGTACCTCCTGCATGTGTACCTCCTGCATGTGTACCTCTCCCCCCTTGGCTGATTAGACGTATATAATAATAATGTATACAGTAATACTGCTAAAAAGAGGTATCTGACAACCATTTACAGCCAACTGGCTGATTAGGAGTCTATAATAATGTATACAATGGTATCGCGGTATCTGGCAACTCAAGCCATTTACGCCAACTGGCTGATTAGGAGCCTATAAAACAACGCCAACTCGGCTGAAGTCTTAATGTGCACTTGGCTCCTGCCAGGTGAACACCTCTCCTCCTTTCTCTCCTCCTCCTTCTTTCTCTTGGGGGATAACGCCGCCTCCAAGTTTCCCCCCACCCCCCTTTGCAACAACCCCCTTTGCAACAGCCCCACCCCCTTTGCAACAACCCCACCCCCTTTGCAACATTCTTGCACTCTCCCCTTTTGCGGCTATACTACTTACATTGGTTATTACATTATTGTTTATTATACAGAACTTATAAACCGAAAAACGAATGAAAAAAGCCGATTAGGAAACAATCCAGAGAAATTCGCACCTAGGTTAGATACCGTTCTCCCGACACTGGAAGGGCATTTTATTACAGGGTCCGCTTATAAGTACATTCCCACAAATTAAAATTATCTTCTTGTTCTATAAGTGTGAATTTCTTAAATGTCTCTGGATTGGAATGTTTCCTTACTCGCCTTTAGTAAATGTAATAATGGAAGTAATAAATGTGGAAATAAATATAAATGCAACAGATGTAATAATAAAGGTAATATTATAAATTTAATAATTAGGGTAAAGGTAATAATAATAAATGTTATAAAAAAAAATAAAAAAATGTAAATGTAATAATAAATGCAGTAATTATTCAAAATATTAGAATCTGTATGTATAGAACAAGAAGATAGTTTTAATTTGTGGGAATGTACTTATAAGCGGACCCTGTAATAAAATGCCCTGCCAGTGTCGGGAGAACGGTATCTAACCTAGGTGCGAATTTCTCTGGATTGTTTCCTAATCTGGTTTTTTCATTCGTTTTTCGGTTTATAAGTTCTGTATAATAAACAACAATGTAATAACCAATGTAATAATAAATTTATAATTTCTGTAATAAATAATTATGCAATATTAAATGTAATAAAATTAATAATAAATTCAATAATTATGTAAGAAAAATATAATAGAATCTGTATGTTTAGAACAGGAAGATAGTTTTAAATTTCGCGAATGTACTTAATGAAAATGCCCTTCCGGTGTCGGGAGAATGGGATCTAACCTAGGTGTGAATTTCTTAACGGTCGGTCCCTGGACTGTTTTTCCCTCTTGTTTTGGTTCATTCGTGTTTCTGTATCCACCCGAGGAGGATGCCAGTAGGCGACGAAACTGTCGTGGAAATAAACTCTGTCTATTAGAGTGGGTTTTTATTTTCATATTTTGACCTTCACGTAGAAAAAAGTGAAGTTTTTTTGCATTTAATTGTAGATAAACTTTACGTGCACAACAAATGTAAGGCATCTAAAAATTAACAACTACGAACTGGTACACAATACAATTTATTATGCAACATATACGCCTAGGTGGCGCTGGTTCAACTCTGTCTGTTGAACGCAGGTGCAGTAGTTGATATATATATATATATATATATATATATATATATATATATATATATATCCCAATGAGTACCGGCACCTTTTAAAAAAAAAAAAATAGTATATATATATATATATATATATATATATATATATATATATATTTATTTTATACTCAAACGCCTCTTCCTCTGCAGTGAGGTTGCGTCAGGAAAAGGCAGGAAACGCCTCAATCGCTCACATTCACTTCAGCTGACATGTCAATAATGAATCTGACTCAGGGCAACATATCCACAGCCCAGTCCTGCAGACTACTCCACGGTTTACCCAGACCGCTTCATACACCCTGAAGCGGCACATTCCCAGCCCGTCGCCCAGCATATACCATATCGCTCCACTTTTACCCTACCAGACGTCCAGGCCCCGCTGACCCAAAGCCTTCCTCACCCAATCCATTCAGCTCCTCCTCGGTCTACACCTCCCCTTTCTCCCTCCGACACGTAAACCTTCTTTACCATCCTCTCCTCACTCATACTCCCCGTATTCCCAAACCATTTTAACATCCCCTCATCTGCTCTCTCCACAAGACTCCTTCAACTTCCAAACCTCTCACAGATAACCATGTTTCTCACATGATCAATCCACCTCACCCCACAGAGCGTTCTCAAGCACTTCATTTCCAGTACATCCACCTTTTCCCCTTCCTTCTCATTCGCCACCCATGCTTCACATCCATATAACACTGTTGGCGCTACTCTACCTTCATACATACCCGGCTTCGCACCCATAGACACTGATCTCTCCTTCCAAACACTTCTTAGGATACCCAGTGCCTTTGCCCCTTCTTCCACCCTGTGACCCACCTCTACTTCCATAGTCCCATTCCTTGCCACATCCACCCCTAAGTACCTGAAACATGCCATTTCTTTCATTTCCTCACTATACAAACTTACACTCAGTCGCTCACGAACCTCCCTTTCACAGCACCACATAACCCTACTCTTATTCACATTTACTCTTAGCTTCCTTCTTCCACACACCCTCCCGAGCTCAGTTACCAGTCTCTGTAGCTTTTCTCTAGAGTCCGCCACCAGAGCCGTATCATCCGCATACAATAACTAATTCACTTCCCAAAAACCTTCCCCGCAACATGCTTCATCCCCGCTCCCCTCCTCATGACCCTTGCATTTACCTCTTTCACCACCCCCTTCTATAGACACATTATACAATAGCGTGTAGCGTCATGAGCGATCTGGAGGCACATTTCAGGTTTTGTATAATCAACCTTGCTGATTTCAGAAAAGAAATAAAAAAAATTCTGCAACAAGCAGAACACCTCCTTTTTCGCATGTAAAAAATACAAAATTCTTGTTAATTACAATTGGCAACACTGACTGACATGGTACTTCTGGCAGCTTTCTAATTATTCTCAGTGAGTCATCCCCTGGAATTTCTTAGTTCTACGCTAGCTCGCTTGAGAGAAACAAGTGTTTTTTCTGTGGATGGGGTGTTCAAAAACCCCAAGGAACTAACGAAAGGTGCGTTTTGTGATATATACATTATACACATTTCTTTGTTTTGTTGTGTTTTACATTGTTTATAAGTTTGTTATATGTCTTAGGGTATATATACCTATGGATATTTATATACATAATACATATGTGTGTGTGTGTGTGTGTGCAGTATATTTTTATATATATATTGGTAAACTTATTGTTCACCAATAAACCAAGCCTTATATATATATACTCATAATCATATATATTTTTTATTTATACGTTTGTGTTTTTGTTTCAGTGTTCCTGTGTGAAACTTGTTGAGTTTTGCTGGTACAATGAGCACGCAAAGAACACGGGGATCTGCCAGCCACATTGTCTTTGGTTCTCCACTATTAGAGCTTCCTCTGTTTGAACTTCCAACCCGTATACAAGTTGCAAGGCATTTCCTCTTCTTGAAGGAGAACAAGTACACCAGCAACAGGGAGATTTTTCCGGAGGTATGCCAAACACTCATTGACCTTTGGAATCGTGCTAACATTCCATCACAGCCAATCAAGAATGTGAAGACCAAGCTGCTCCGATTGATGGAAAAAGGCTCACAAGCATTGAAGCAAGGCAAGCAGGCCACAAAAACCAAGAAGTTCGAGGAAAGCCTGAATCAATTGTTTGACATAGCTGTCTGCCAATGCGATGATCTGTCTGCATGCTACTGTGAAAAAGAAATGAAAGTTCCACGACGAGAGCATGCCTTTCTGATCGACCAGAGAACCACGCGAATCATGCAGATTAGTCGGGTGGATACGAATGTGACTCAGATGATGGAGAGAAGGAAGTCAAGAGAGGATCGGATGCAAGAAAGACAAGAAGAAGAGAATAGAAGAAAAACGGAACGGCAAGAGGTAGCATCCTCTGCAGATGTGGTCGAATCAGCTCAAGCAGAAGCAGACTCCAGTGGTGAAAGTGTTGGTGATGAGTGGATGGGTGATAGTGCCCAGGAGGACAGGAACATCACACCGATTCCCACTGTTGCTTTGGAAGCTGACCGGTATAGTGTATCGAACAGGGCTGCTGCAGCTATCAGCACTGCAACATTGGTTGACTATGGCATCATTATTTCTGATGATCAGATAAACGTAATTGACCACCACAAAGTATGGAGAGCACGGCAGAAGGTACGGAGGGATCTGAAGGAAGCAGTAACTTACCACGATGTGGAAGTCACTGCTTTATTTTTTGATGGGCGGAAAGACATGACACTTGTCAGAGAAAAAGGGGAACAAATGGTACAGCACAAAGAAAGTTGAGGACCACTATGTGCTGGTCGGAGAGCCTGGAACCTTCTATCTAAGCCATCTGACACTGGAACGAGGAACTGACACTATCATTACGGATGGACTTCAAAATGCGATTGAAGAAATGGGTATTGCAGACAAGATAATTGTAGTGGGAGCCGACAGCACAGCCACAAACACAGGGCACAGAAGTGGAGCAATACACCTGCTAGAGTGCCGCCTGGGTCGCCCTTTGCACTGGTTCATCTGTAGTCTGCATTTAAATGAACTCACACTGCGCCACTTGTGCAAGGAACTCATCGGCCCAACAGAATCAATCTGCAACTCAATGAAAAGGACCAATTGGCAAAGCTTTGGCCACATGTGAAAGTTTGCCACTTTCCTCTAGAGGAATTCAATGTATTGCTGATGGCCACACACTCCCGGATGTTGACCTTACTGAATTGAGTCGTGACCGAGCCTACCTCTACAGAATGATGAAAGCGATAAGGACTGGTGTCATTAATGAAGATCTTCTACGAGAGAAGCCTGGACCAATCTCCCATGCAAGATGGGTTACAACTGCCAGCAGAATTTCTCGGCTATATGTAGCGATGGCGCAACGAAGTGATGAACTATATTCACTCACACAGTTTGTCGTGTGCCACTATGGACCCATGTGGTTTAGCATCAAGTGCCATCCAAGGTGCACAGATGGCCCAAAACATTTCCTGGAGCAAATCAAGCTGCTACGATTACTACCACTAGCTAGCAAGACTGTCACATGGCCTGTGATCCAAAGAAATGCATATTGGGCTCACCCTGAAAATGTTCTACTGGCAATGCTTGCAAATGCAGATCAAGCAAACCGGAAATTGGCCATCGATGTAATCAAGACCATTCGACGAGCTCCCAAACCTGCTCAACAGCAAGTCAGAGAATTTCGGCCACCAAAGATCAAACAAAGTGCTCAGAATTTGAAAGATTTACTTCCACCAGTGGAGGAGTGCACAATGGAACCACCACTCACGAAGCAGTTCTCTGTCAAACAACTCGATAAGATCACTGAAGAGCCCCTTGTTGTCCGGATACCATGTCACTCCCAAGGTGTAGAACGCTGTGTTAGGATGGTAACTGAAGCGTCTGGGGCAATGTATGGAAAGGATTCAAGAGATGGTTACATTAGAGCCGTACTTAAATCCCGTGACTTAATGCCATCATTCAAAACTAAAGATTTTAATGTATCATTTACTAAATAAAACTATCTAGTCTACCTACCTACCTACCTACAGTGTATATGTTTATTCCAAAAATAAATTTTTCTATTTTTCCTGAAAAGCAGTACATTGTAAGGGGTCAAATGATAGCTCAAACCCTAGGAAAGCAAGTGTCCAAAAGTTATGGGTAACTAGCAATTTTCACGATTTTCACATGCGAAAAAGGAGGTGTTGCACTTGTCACAAAAAAATTTTGTTTTCATTTTTGAATTTAGGGAGGTCAATTGTACAAAACCTGAAATGTGCCTCTTGATCCGTTACACTTTGCCCAATGACGCTACACGCTATTATACAACCATGGAGGCATCACACACCCCTGTCGTAGACCCCCTTTCACCGGAAAACACTCACCCTCCTCTCTTCCCCCAAGCACACATGATCTACTCTTTCGGTAAAAACTTTTCACCGTATTCAACAACGACCCATGCACCCACATACAAATCCCTTTCTTTCTCCAAGTATTTCTCACACAGCATCTTCAATCCAAACACCTGGTCCACACACCCTCTCCCTCTTCTAAAACCCCCTTGCTCCTCCCCAAACTGTTGCTCCCATACACCTCACCTGGCACACTCAACAGACTAATTCCGCTATAATTCGAACATACATTTTTGTCCCCCCCGACCTTTACACAGGGAGACGATACATGCACTTCACCACTCCTGAGGTAGCTCGCCTCTGTCCGTACACATTAAATAGACGCGCCAACCAATCAACACTACATTCACTGCCTTTTTTCAAGAGCTCTACAGCGATCCTATCCACTCTTATCGTTTTTCCACCTTTCATCCTGTCTAGAGCCTCCACCACCTCCTCCCTACGGAGCAACCCATTCGCCACAACTCTCATATTCTGAACCCCCTCTCTGCCCAAACATACCACATCTGCTTCCCTATCTTCCAACACGTTCAATAGACCCTCAAAATACTCACTTCACCTTGTCTTCACATCTCTGTCATCACTTCCCCATTGACTATTTTCACAGTCATGCTCATCTGCCGTCTCATTTTCATCACACTATTCACTTCTCTCCAAAACATCTTCTTGTTCTCCCTGAAATTTTCTGACATTCTCATACCACATATCTCATTTGCTCTCTCTTTCAGCTCTCGCACTTTTCTCTTTACTTCTTGCCTCTTCCTCTTATACTCTTCCCAATTACCCACACTTCTGCTCTGTAAGTACCGAGCATATACTTCTCTCTTTTTGCTTCACCAACATTTCAGCCTCCACATTCCACCATTCACTACACGGTCGTTTATGCCCAACCCCAATCTTACGTACCCGAAACACTTCAATCGTACACTTCAGCACCGCTTCACTAAATATGTGTACTCCTCTTCCACACCCTTTGTTTCACTCTCTCCCACCCTACACCATGCCCCATTCAGTCTCTCCTGATACATCCGTCTACAATCCCTTTTCCTCAGCTCACTCATTTTCACTACCTCTCTCACTTTCGCCTCCATCAAGAAGTAGTCAGGCATCCGACCTGCCACTTCTCTCAACACATTCACATCTAACAACCTCCCCCTAGTAGATCTCGTCATCAAGACAATCTATTAGTGCCCTATCACCTCGGACACCACTCACCCACGCGTTCTTATGTACATTTCTTTTACGAAATCATGTATTCCCAATCATCAATTCTCTTTCAGCACATAACTCAACTAACCTTTTCCCACTTCCATTTCACACCAGGTACTCCATGCGCCCCAACTATACCATCAATTGGCACATCCCCCACTTTTACATTCAAGTCCTTTAGCACGACAACTCGGTCCTTCGCATCAAAACTACCCAAACACTCACCCAGTTCGTCCCAGAAAGCATTCCGTATCTCTTCGCTCTTCTCACTCCCAGCAGGTCAATACGCACTAACAATCACCCACCTCTGTTGGCCCACTTTCATTCTAACCCACATCAACCTGTACTTCTGAATACATGAAAAGCCTTGGAATCATTTTCCTTTTTCCTTGTGGGTTTACATATATATATATATATATATATATATATATATATATATATATATATATATATATATATATATATAATTGCTATTTCATCTAAGCGGGTGTAAGATGAGCTTCGACCACTTAAATAAAAGTTAAAATGAATACTGTCCTCTCAATTACAAGAAGGTGAGGCAGTTTGCCCTTATACCCCAGCAATTTCTTCTTTCCCGGTTAGGTCAACTGTCCGCCCTTGACAATTGGTTAGGTTAAGTCATGATATTTTCGTTAAAACTAACGAATATTTGAACGAAATACAAACGAATATTTTAACGAAAATATCACGACTTAACCTAACCAATTGTCAAGGACGTACAGTTGACCTAACTGGGGAAGAAGAAATTGCGGGGGTATAACGGAAAAGTACCGAAGTTGAAGTAAGGAAGTAAAACCACAATGAAAAAGGGATTTATTTGAGGACAGGTTTTCGACCTATACTGAGGTCTTCTTCAGGTGCGATTGATGAAAACCTTAGTAGAGGCTGAAGTCTTGTGTTCTAATACTGTAAGTCCATTTTTTATTTTCAGTTTATTATCTGGGTTAAGATTAATTCATTATTTGTGTAATTCTGAAAAGGGGTCGAAAATTTTTCTTATATTTAAAAACGTGGAAGTAATGTAAAAATTTAGCTACTTTAAATGTCATACCTTATTGGGCACATCTTTGGTTAACATAACCGAATAGGTTAGACATACTGATATATATATATATATATATATACATATATACATACACATGAAAATTATTTCACGAAGGTAACACGTGAAAAATATTTATGATGAATAAAACCACGAAGGAAAGGAAACACAGAATGGTGCTCAAGCGCTTTCGTCTAATGACATCCTCAGGAACACCTGAGAATGTCATTAGACGAAAGCGTTTGAGCACCCTTCTGTGTTTCCTTTCCTTCGTGGTTTTTTTCATCAAATATATATTTTTTTCATTTGCTCGTTTTCTCTTGTGCGGACACTTCTAAACAAGCGTCGTTCTTTACATATACATATATACATATATATATATACACACACACAGGGTCTGTCAAAAAAAAACTAAGCCAAATTCAAACCTTTATTAAAACAAAAACCATTTATCTAATTAAGTTGAATTTTTTACACAATAAAGTATAAGTACTCACCTATTATCCTTTAAATTTTCATGACGATATCTTCAGAATTGTTAATTTTATTAATAATTAACTAAAAAGTGAGATTCTCCTACTTAACAGTTTAATAAAATTAAAAGAACTGTTCAATATGATTCCCTTGCATTTCTATCACTTTTTTTAATCTTGGTCTGAATTCGTCTATTGCTCCATTTATTTGCTCTTGGGGGAGCTCTGCCCATTTTGCGATAATCAACTCCCGCAACTGATTGACATCCCTTATTCTTTTCCTATACACTCTCTCTGCCAAGTTTTCCCATATTCCGTTGTCTACAGGGTTTAGGTCAGGGCTGTTAGGTGGCCAATTATTCGGTTCCAGAAATTCAGGCACATTCTTTTTCAAATATTCGATGGTTGTTTTGGCAGTATGTGATGTTGCAACATCTTGTTGAAAAATAAAGTAACCTTGACTAGCCAGTTTCTCATTTCTGGAAGCATTTTCTCAAGCAGGGTATTTGAATAATATTGAGCATTAATTTTCACTCTTGGCTCAATAAAAAATATTGAAGTTTTTCCCAACTTGGACACTCCAACAGAAACCATGACGCTAGAAGAAAAGTGACTCCTTGTTGCGTAGTCTTTCATCTTGGATTTCATTTGTCTTCGCAACATCAGAATAAACCCGGTCATTCTGTGAGTTTCTTGGTGGCTCTACCATAAAACGTTTTTCATCCGTAAAAAATGTCTTGGAAAGTTTATCTTCAGTTATTATACGTAAAATACGTTTGAATTTCTAAACTCTTTTCTGACAGTTTACTTCTGACAATCTTTGTCCATGCACTCTTTTAAATGGTTTAAATTGCAGATCAGATTTAATAATCCTTCTTACGCTTGGTTCTGATATTTGAGCAGGTGTCATGTGGCTACCAGGTCGATCCTCTTGACTAAGGATACGTTCCTCCACTTTCTGAATATTTTCATCTACGCTAAGTGATTTTGGTCGCCCACTACCAACCTTCCTTTTTCATCGACAGTTCTCAATAAGTAATCTAAACCCGAGCTTGTCCATCCTTTATAATCGAATTCAGAGAGTAATTTCCTTGCACTATAACCTTTTTCAACTCTATAATGCTTTATAATTATTTTATCTTCATGTGAGAATGGAATATTTAGAGGTATTTACGAAAAATTTTAAGTCTAAAATTCTGAAAAAGAGAAAAAAGAAGATATTACATAATGAGAAAAACTGAAATTTTCGCAATCTGTAGAAATAACCGCATAACTCCTAAAATATTTAAAATCTCTATTATATATATATATATATATATATATATATATATAATATTTAGGAGAAATCCAATGACAAGAAGGAGAGTAAATGCCATGAAAAGTGTCTTCTTTAATGCGCAACGTTTCGAGCAATACGCTCATCTTCAGGCTAAACAGTGACAAAAAATGACAATATGAAGTTAAAATCAATAATCAAATGAATGAAACACATAAGACAAAATAATTACTATAGAACCTATTCTTAGAAACAAAATTTAAAAAGACTAAAAGAAGAGGGTTGAGTTCAAAGTTATAAAAAAAGTTTACATATAAAAATACAAGAAATTTAAAAAGCTATTTTTAAAATTATATATACTAAATTTGAAATTAATACAATAGGATAATTAACACAACTAACCTTTCATTGCTGGTTCCGAAGCACAAGTAATTTAAAACAAAGCAAAGGGAAAATACTATGGGTTGGGTGGTTGGAGTTATGAGTTGGGGGGGAGGGATTATAAAAAATTTAGAGGGACAGCTGAGGAATCAACGTTTAGAGAAGGGGTCAATGTTTTAATATAAAGGGATTCAAAAATCCTAAGTGAGTTGGGACAAGGATTACAGCCAAGAATTTTAAAATTATCTAGAGTGACATCTGTTTTACATTTAATACTATGTTCCCGGATACTAGAGGCTTCTTTTTTATTTAAAGTTTTACCTGTTCGACAACTTATTCCCATAAAAAAGTACACCCAACTTTAGATTGTACTAACTCCTCCAAAAATTGAGATATTTTGGATCTGTTTGTTTGATTTAATATAGCAAATTATTGTTAACGTTCAAATTTATTAATGTTTAAACGATTTAGTGTTTAAGCATCTGCTTTTAACTGAAGGGTACAACAAAATGGATTGCGCAAAATTGGTCAGTGAAAAAATAATGTGTGTGCTATCGATGTAATGAAAAGACAAATACATAATAATAGATACTTTAACATAATTTTAATAAGATACAAAGCAGATTTTTCTTTATTCCTTATTGCAAAAGTTATGCTTAGTTTCGTTTTCTTTCAACATGACCGCCATTCCTATCGATACAAATCTGGAGGCGAGCTCTCATCTTCCCCATCACTCTTTTGATAAGATCTGGAATGTCTTTTAACAAGTTGATTTCAGCTGTGATGCGAGTCCTCAAATCATCTAAATTGATAGGTTGTGATGCAAATACTCTATTTTTCAAATGACCCCATAAAAAGTAATCACACGGGGTCAAGTCAGGGCTTCTGGGAGGCCATTCAATGTCATGGCCTGTAGCAATTACTCTTTGGTGGAAGACTTCCTGCAAGCGTTCCTTCACAATAACTCTCCTGTGAGCAGGAGCTCCGTCTTGCACCCACTAAATACGATTAAATCGGTTTCCATAAGTAATACGTATTTGTGGAAGGATTTCTCGGTCTATCATTTCTAGGTAAGCTTCACCATTTAGATTACCATCGTAAAAGACCGGGCCAATTAACGCTCCATTACCGCACAGTCCTACCCAGAGAGACAGTTTTTGTCTAGAGTTATTCTTTTCGTAGATATGATTGTCAGGTGGATGATTTTTTGGTGCATACTGACGGCAGATTTGTCTGTTCACTAGACCATTCATAAAAAAGGCCGCCTCATCTCCAACCACTAATTGTTCCGTGAATCTTTCTGGTTTTTCAAGAAACCACTGGGCAAATCTTAGGTGGCGAGGTAGATCTCCTTCAATGAGTTGATGTCGAATTTCCATTCTGTATGGGTACAAATTCAAATCCTCACGAACTATTCGATGAAATGACATGCGTGAGAGTTCTGTACCATTTCGCCTGGTGGACACTTTTGGATGTCTCTCTAATAAATGCCGAACATGCTGAATGTTCTCGTCTGTTCTTGCCGTCTTCGGATGGCCTGAACGTCCTTTGTTCAAATTGAGGACCGTTCCTTCTTCTTTGTATTTCCGAACATTCTTCAAAATTTTATGTTTAGTTGGAGAAGCTCTATCGGGAAATTGCAGTTCGAAGGTATTCTGAACTTTTTTTAAGCTTTTAGTTTGCAGATAAGTTGTGACCATGAGAACGCGCTGCCTTCGTGTAAACTGCATGATAAGGGTTTCAAAGTTATTTATAAATTTAGTAATTCAGATTCTTCATTTATATGTATGACTCGTATCTTAGATGCAAAAGTTCGAATTATTTAAAAAAAATATTTGCAATATCCTTCGACGTAAAAAGTAGCACATTGGTTAAAGCAAGAGGAGCTATCTGGCTGGGAGAAATGATTATTCCGCGCAACCCATTTTGCTGTACCCTTCAGTTAAAAGCAGATGCTTAAACACTAAATCGTTTAAACATGAATAAATTTGAACGTTAGCAAAGAATAATTTGCTATATTAAATCAAACAAACAGATCCAAAATATCTCAATTTTTGGAGGAGTTAGTACAATCTAAAGTTGGGTGTACTTTTTTGTGGGATATATATATATATATATATATATTATATATATATATACAGGGTGTCCCAGAATTAACTATCTATTTCAATGAAATCGGACATATTTAATAAAAACTGACATAATTTTGTTTATTACTAAATTATGATACAAAAACAAATAGATTTATAAATCATAAGTCAAAACTTTATTGAGAAGTTTCAACATGTGCACCGTCTGTATCTCTGCAAATTTCAAATCTATCCTCAGCGCTGCGAAAAACATTTTGAAGCATTTCAGGTGTTATCTCCCGCACTGCCAACTGGATGCGTTCTTTAAGTTCAGCTAAACTATTGATCTTTTGGCGATAAACCTTTGTTTTTATGAAACCCCATGCAAAGAAATCCAGGGGTGTCAAATCCGGAGAACGCGGAGGCCAAGGTCGAGGTCCTCCACGTCCAATCCACCATTCGGAAGGCGTCTGTTGAGGTATTCTCGAACAATTAGAGCATAATGACATGGTGCTCCATCTTGTTGAAACACAACATTATCAAGAATGCCATCATCAAGAAGCTGTGGTTCGAGAAACTGCTGAAGCATATCAAGGTAGACGGTGCCTGTTACAGTTGCTTCCGCAAAGAAGAATGGGCCATAAATTTTGGATTTGGTCATTCCAAGCCACACGTTAACTTTTGGAGAGTCTCTTTGCCATTCTAAAAATAAAACTATGAAAAACTATGAAAAAATTATGAAAATAAAATTATGAAAAAAATTTAGAAATTTATACATTTTTAACACATATTAAACATGATAAACATAAATAAAAGTGTGTTTTTAAAAATTTGTCCGATTTCATTGAAATAGATAGTTAATTCTGGGACACCCTGTATATATATATATATATATATATATATATATATATATATATATCCCAACGAAAACAAAACCTTTTGTTTCTCTTAACGTAAATTTGTTCCATTTGTATTTGTCTATTTGTTAAGATAATGGTATGCCATTTTTCTTTCTTTTTTTCTTCGTTACGCTGGCAATTTTTTAAATTTACTTTTTCCAGCTGTTGGCTTCGTTTTCCGTTTCCTTAATTCTTTTAAAGGAAAAAATTTAGGTCCCCCTTATCTTGGTCACGAATGCAGAGGAGTGAGGTAGAACGACAAATAAAAATAAAAGTTTAAGAACCAAAAAATCTTAAACTTTCATGTTAAATGGAGGAACATAATGTAATTGCAAATGGTTTTAAAGAGATTTGCGATGGTGTTTCTCAAGCTGCAGCGAAAGGTTGGTAAATGAGCTCGCTTTTAATTGATGTTCGGTATGTACGATGCGCAAATTCTAAACGAACAATAAATTTTTTCATAATATACTGTATTGTATTTGAATAAAATTCGGATTCAAATTCAAAACTTTATTCAGAAAAGAATACAAGTGACAGAGTTATACAATTTTTAGATAATTGTTATGCCATTAATATGTTCATAGTAGTACTCTTATCGGAATATGCCCTTGGAAGCATGGAGGCCTTCTAGGCAAAATTAATGGCACTTACCTTATTTATTAATCCTCAGCAGGTACCATCAAAATACTTACGCATTTAGTACCATGGGATCAATATGACCCCATTTTAAAAAATTGATAAAAAATAGTTTTTATTGCTTTCTTATGTTTATTATGATACCAACAGAAAATAACATCTTTATTTTTCACATTTTACAATCAAATCAGTAACAAATTAATTTCAAACTTTGCAAAATTAGCATTTACTAAAGAGCTATCCAAAACCCCATAGAATACTCGCATTGGCCAGCGATTTGTCTTCCTAGCTGTACTAAAAAGAGTGCATTTCTGATCATAGCTATCGACGCCTCCTTTGTTTCGGTTGTAATAAATATTTATTTCTTCCTTTCCAGTTATCTCATCTTTATTTTTTGCAGAGTAACAACATCTAACATATCATCCCTTATGAATAAATTGAATGCATCTTCGGGAGATCTTCTAAGAATTTTATCATTTAATTTTCGCTAAATAATCTTTTATTTGACATTTTTGTAAAGAGGGACTAATAATACTTTAGAAATAATACTTTAGAAATAATAATACTTTAGAAATTTATAAAATAATCTGAAAAAAAACCCGAAAAAAAATTAGTTATGTTACACATTCAGTACCATGGGATCATATTGACCCCATCGTCATAAAAATACCTGTATTTACCTAATTACTCGTTATATGATAACAAAAACTTGTGAGCATTACATTCAGTCATTAATAAACGATTACATGTGAGCACGATAACCATCGAGGCGGATTTTTAATAAAAAATAGTCATTTGAAATACCCTGGGGTAATAGTGACCCCATGGTACCTGCTGAGTGTTAAATAAAAATAGTGACAGTGGCAAGTAATAATTGGGGATGATTAAGAGGCCCTTAGGCAGTACTTCTCGGATTTTCCATGGAATGATTACTGTTTCCGTGGCCGAGTGCGCTGAGCGCATCACGGAGGAGATTCTCTCGGGCATGGAGGCATACATTCCATATTCTTTCCCAACTACTAACGAAAAAAACCCTTGGTTTAACTTTACTTATTCTAGTGCTATGAACAACAGAGAGGAGTCTTCCAGAAGGTACCGTCGCGAACCAACTCCTGACTCTCACTCAGCTTATATTTGTTCCCGGAATCTGCAAAACCTGTTCTTCGACTAGCCAAAAAGTCCTTCATCCGACAAAAATGTGAAAACCTATCCAATTCTAATTCTTCTCGCACTTAGAATTTCTTCCAAAGATGTTTTTCTGCCCTTATCTGTGCTCAACTCTAAGAAGGCGTACGGTCCTGATGGTGTTCCTCCTCTTGTTCTCAATAACCGTGCTTCTGTGCTGACACCCTGCCTAGACAAACACTTTCGTCTTTGTCTCTCATCCGATACATATGTTTCCTTCCTGCTGAAAGTTCACTTTCATTCAGCCTGTCCCAAAGAAGGGTGACCGCTCTCAAACCTCCAACTATCGTCAATTGCTTTCTTCATTTCTTGCCTTTCTAAAGTTTTTAAATCTATCCTTAAGAGGGAAATTCTTAAACACCTCTCTTCTCACAATCTTCTTTCAGATCGTCAATATGGGTTCTGCAAGGGACAGTCTACTGGCGATCTTCTTGTATATCTGTCTGACTCTTCGTCATCTTCCTTTCGAGATTTCGGTGAAACTTTTGCTATTGTGCTTGACATATCAAAATCTTTTGATAGAATCTGGCACAAATCTTTAATTTTGAAACTGCCCTCCTTCGGTATCTATTCTTCTACAGGTATATGTGCCTTCATCTCTAATTTCCTTTCTGGCTGATCTATAGCTGCGGTTGTAGATGACCACTGTTTTTCCTTAGGGTTCTGTCGTATCACCCGCTCGTTTCCTTTTATTTATTAATGATCTTTTAATTCGCATTTCCTGTCCTATTCACTCGTATGCCGATGATTCCACTCTTCATTTCTCCATCCGCTTCCCAAAGCGTCCCTCACAACAGCCACTCCATGATTCGGGTTGGATTGCTATGAAACACCTGACCTCTGATTTTTCTTCTATCTCTGATTGGGGCAGAGAGAACCTTGTGGTTTTCGGTGTCTCATAAACTCAGTTCCACCACCTGTCTACTGTTCACAATCTTCCACACGACTATCCCCCTTACCTTCAACAATACACATCTCAAACGCCTAACATTCTTGGCTTTTCCTTTTCTCGTGGTCTTTCCTGGAAAGATCACCTATATTCTCTTTCTAAAACAGCTTCTAAGAGGTTAGGTGTGCTGCACCGCCTCCGCGGTTTCTTGACCAACACTCAATTGCTGTCTCTCTACAGGGGTCGTGTTCGCCCCTGTATGGAGTATGCTTCTCATATGTGGGTAGCTCAACCCACACAGCCGCACTTGACCGGGTGAGTAGTATGGTCGCAAAAGGAGTGCCAGTGCCAGTGCCAACCCCCCTTGTTGCAAGGCACCCCCTCAAAGGGGGAGGGGGTTGATGAAAAAGCAACAAGGGTTATGCAACTTGGAGGCTGAGTTATCTCCCAAGAGAAAGAGAGAGGAGAAGGAGAGAGAGAGAGAGGAAAAGCGGTGTTCGCCTGGCAGGAGCCAAGCGCATATAAAGACTTCAACAGAGCGGCCGTTGTCTTATAAGCCCCTAATCAGCCAGTTGGCTTAATCAGCCAGTGCCTCCAGACACTATCAGCAAGTTGGCACAGTGTATACTTCGTTTTGGCACGTACACACCCGTCTATACGCCCATAAAATATTACGCACACACGATTACATGCGCCGAGTTCGAGACCCGGTGGCGGTGTGTCCTTCCACGGTATTTAGATAAATGGGTAGCCAGGGTTCCCTAGCAGGGCTCTCTCTTCCTCTCTTTCCCTCTCGCTCTCTCTCTCTCTCTCTCTCTCTCTCCCTCTCACGTTCTCTCTCTCCCTCTCGCTCTCTCTCTCTCTCTCGCTCTCCTTCTCTCCCTCTCCCACAAAGTTGATCCCTTCCGTTAGGCATATGGGCTACAATCGACGGTTACGCGCCCTGAACTTGTTTTCGCTTGAAACTCGGAGGCTGCGCGGTCAACTGATCGAGGTTTTCAAGCTCTTACGAGGGTTCAACGATGTCGATTTTAGAAGTATGTTTAGTTTAAATGATAACCCAACTCGCAACAATGGTTGGAAGTTGGATTTGAAACGGTTTAGGACTAGTGTGTGTGGGAATTACGTTACGTATAAGATCTGTGACACATGGAACAGGTTACCTTCGGAAGTTGTGAACAGTTCCTCTGTGGATCAGTTCAAGAAAAGGTTAGACGAAATCTTGCACACTATTTGAGTGTGTAAAGACATTTAGGACCTCAGTCTGCGGAAATTTCTTTTCCTATAAAATAGTTAATATCTGGAACCAACTTCCCTCAGAGGTTGTTTCCAGTCAAAGTGTAAATCTGTTTAAAAATAGGCTAGACAAAGTACTGAACACACTCATAGTTTAAGATTAAAACCTCAGAAAACTCTGCAGGAGTTCGCTTGCTCGGTCTCTGTGAGCAAGCTAAATATAGAGCTATTTATATATTCTCCACTTTCCTGTAAAATTTCCTTGGCTACTTTTCCAGGGTCAAGGTATTTTCTTTATTTTCTTCAACCTTTTTCCGTACCTGCCTCTGGCAGGGAGGGAGTGGAGGGTGGGGAGAGAGCCTTCTACTTTTCTATCCAGTTTTCTACTACTGCTAGCATAGTTGAAAGACAAAATTTTCCCTGGCACCCGTTGCCATTGGTACCTCCTCGGTATGGGCCGCAAGGCCTTTTGAGGTACTTCTTTTCCTTGTAACTCCTTGTAACTCTCTCTCTCCCTCTCGCTCTCTATTTGAGGGTGTAGAAAATTTTCCCTGGCACTGTTGCCATTGGTACCTCCTCATGGGCCGCAAGGCCTTTTGAGGTACTTCTTTTCTTTGTAACTCCTTGTAACTCTCTCTCTCCCTCTCGCTCTCCCTCTCGCTCTCCCTCTCGCTCTCTCTCTCTCTCGCTCTCTCTCTCTCTCTCATATATTAGACTTCATCGGAAGCGGACGTGCTGTGTGGTCTCTCCAGTATATTTTTCAATAGTGACTAAGTGACAAAGTTTGATTTTATAAAATTTGTTAGATAAGTATAATATTTATTTACTTTATTATTGAGATTAGGCCAAGCACTATTGCTTAATAATTAGACTTAATTTATTATTAATTGGACTTAATTTATTCCTTTTCCGGTTTTAACGAACATAATTTCATATTGTTTAAATTCTGTTTTTTCGGCTGAATTTCTCTGGGAAAGTTAACGTGAAATAATTTTGCATTGTTTTAGACGGTCGTTACAGATTGCATTTTCAGACGAGTTACATAGTAAGATTTGTATATTCGAGTCTATTTTCGTTTCCGATCTGTTACACGTGCTCTCGCAGGTCCATTTCCGGTCTGTAACACGTGCTCTCGCAGGTCCATTTCCCGCATTCACTACTTCTCTACCACGATCCGTTATATAAATTAAAATAACATATTATATTATTTAAAGTAACATCATTCTGCATTGTTATAAACGGCTCCCTACAGATCCCATTCATTTCCGTATTCAATTCCATTTCCAGTCTGAAACACGTGCCACTCGTCTGCGCGTATTTATTTATTTCCATAGTTCTGCATTCACCATTCCTCCCTCACTAACCAATTTTTGGTCTACATTCTACGGAAATGGGGAATACTTTGGTTCGGACGGGATACATTTTAATCAGAAGGGAAAAAGAAGTTTGGTGATTTACTGAACATTAATTTGTATAATCTTTTTAAACTAGGACCCCCCAAACCAGCAATTGATCCTGCTCCCTCAACAGTTAAACCTCCTCCCCTAGCAGTCGGTCCTCCTCCCCCAGCAGTCGGTCCTCCTCCCCCAGCAGTCGGTCCTCCTCCCTCAGTAGTTAGTCCTCCTCCAACAGCAGTTAGTCCCCCTCCAACAGCAGTTAGTCCCCCTCCAGCAGCAGTTAGTCCCCCTCCAACAGCAGTTAGTCCCACTCCCCCAGTAGTTGGTCCCACTCCCCCAGTAGTTGGTTCAACTGCGTCTGGAAACGACTCAGGCCAGTTAGGAAAAATCACAACTTAAAATCACTCAAAACTGTGCTCTTCAATGCTAGGTCAATTAAAAACAAACTAATGGAATTTATAGCGCTTGTCAAATCTGAGAATTTTGATATCATAGGAATAACGGAATCCTGGATTCATTCTGAATCAAGGGATTTTGTAGGAGAATTTGAAATGGTAGGTTACAAAATGTTTCACAAAGATAGGAAGGGAAGGGAAGGCGGCGGTGTACTTTTGTGTGCTCGGGACTTCCTGCACCCGGTAAACAGTAATATCGTATCTGCTCATGAAATGTTGGGAATTGATCTAAACCTAAATAATAAAGTAGTGCATCTACTTCTAGTATATAGGCCACCTCACTACCCCGTTGATAAGGATATAAACTTGTATAACCAATTAAGCAGAATAGTGAATAATAAGATCAGTGTGATTTTTGGTGATTTTAATTGTGGTAATGTAAATTGGGAAAACAAAGCAGCTGATGCTGAGGGCTCAAGACTGTTGGAATTTGCGATGATAACTTATTAAGTCAATGGGTTGACGGTCCTACAAGGGGTAATAATAAACTAGACCTCATATTCACGAACGAAGATGACCTAGTCTCTAACCTGCTTATTGGTGAAAATTTAAGTAACAGCGATCATAATTTGATTAGGTTTGACCTCAGGGTTCCAGTTAATACACGCGAAAAGACTCGTGAAAGACTGCATTTCTCGAGAGCAAATATTGAAAGCTTCTGAAGTATTTTAGACACACTTGAAGTTCTAGTAAATGAGGATGTCATTGTCACCTGGAGCTCATATAGGGATCAATTTAAAATATTACAGAACACTTTTATACCCACTAAAATAGTTTCCTTGTCAACAAAGTCACCGAAATGGTTTAACAACGAAATTAGCAGTGCTATTACGGGAAGAAATAGAGCCTACAAACTACTTAAGTCGCATTTCAACCAGACTAATTCAGAAAACGATATAAACCTACGTAGGAGAGTTAAGTCCTTAATTAGATCAGCCAAACGTGATGAAGAAGCTAGAGTTGCCTCATATATAGTGTATCTTGACTTTCAAAAAGCCTTTGACAAAGTCCCTCACGCGAGATTGATGGCTAAAATCAAAGGACTAGGAATCACCGGGCTCGTTTCCAACTGGATTGAGGATTGGTTAAAAGATAGAAATCAGAGAGTGGTAATAAATGGAGTGGCTTCGGAGTGGGCGCCCGTCACCAGTGGTGTCCCACAGGGTTCCGTTCTGGGTCCTTTACTTTTTATCATCTATATTAACGATATAAACGTCGGGCTTTTAAGTGCAATCTCCAAATTTGCAGACGATACGAAATTAGGAAGTAGTGTAGGTACTGAGGAGGGCGTAAGAACGCTTCAGAACATCTTGAAAGGTTGGGCGAATGGTCTGCTACTTGGCAGATGCCATTCAACTTGGACAAATGTAAGGTAATGCACATAGGTTATAAAAACCCGAAGACCGATTACTCTCTCTTGGGAAGGAACTTGACTGAGACCGATCTCGAGAAAGACTTAGGAGTCTATATCAGCAACGATCTGAAACCGTCGAAGCACTGTGCAGAAGTCGAAAAGAGGGCCTTAAAAATATTAGGTTATATTAAAAGACAGTTCCAGTTTCGGAACAAGGAGACTGTAATGTCTCTTTATAATTCTCTTGTCAGACCTCAACTGGAATACTGTGCGCAGTTTTGGTCTCCATCCCTCAGGAAGGACATAGAAAGGTTAGAAAGAGTACAAGCAAGGGCCACACAATTGATCCCTTCAATGAGAATACAAAGCTACCAACGGAGATTGGAGCGCCTAAATCTGTTTACCTTAGAGACGAGGAGGTTGCGGGGTCAGCTTATTCAAGTCTTCAAGATGCTCAATGGAATAGACAGGGTAGATTACAGAAAATTATTCTCACTTAATGCCAATCCGACAAGAAATAATGGGTTTAAACTGGAACTAAAGATATTTAGGACCTCTGTCTGCGGGAATTTCTTTTTCTATAAAATAGGTAATATCTGAAACCAACTTCCTCAGTGGTTGTTTTCAGTCAAAGTGTAAATGTGTTTAAAAATAGGCTAGACAAAGTACTGAATACTCCCATAGTTTAAGACTAAAACGTAACATAACTGCAGGAGTTCGCTTGCACGGTGTCTCTGTGAGCATGCTAAATATAGAGTTATTTATAGTCTCCACTTTCCTGTAAAATTTCTTTGGCTACTTTCCAGGGTCAAGGTATTTTCTTCAACCTTTTTCCGTACCTGCCTCTAGCAGGGAGGGAGCGGAGGGTGGGGAGAGAGCCTTCTACTTTTCTATCCATTTTTCTACTCCTGCTAGGATAGTTGAAAGAAAAATAAACTTGTTTAATAACAGGAACCTCCCAGAGTGGACCGGAAGGTCTTTGAGACTTCCTCTTGTCCTTGTAACTCTCTCTCTCTCTCTCTCTCTCTCTCTCTCTCTCTCTCCCTCTCGCTCTCTCTCTCGCTCTCCCCCCCTCTCTCTCTCTCTCTCTCTCTCCCTCTCGCTCTCTCTCGCTCTCCCCCCCTCTCTCTCTCTCTCTCTCTCTCTCTCTCTCTCCCTCTCGCTCTCTCTCCCTCTCGCTCTCTCTCCCTCTCCCTCTCTTTCCCTCTCCCTCTCTCCCTCTCCGCAGGGGGTATAAAGGTTATGCACATTCTTTCTGGGTGTTGTAAACTTTATATTTGGGGTGTGACAGCCCTCCGGTCCCGAGTCGTGGGATTCTAGAGAAATTGGCTGCCAGTTCCTTTAGGTTCTCTCTCTTTCGGGAGGGCGGGTGAAGTCTGTTGTACAATCCTGTTCCGTGGGTTACTAGGACCCCATCCCATCCCTACTCTGTCCTTTTAGCTTAGGGTAAGGATGCTCTCCTCTGACTGGAAAAAAAAATCCTTTTAGTATTAAGTCTTTTTCTCTACTTTTACTATTAGGACCCTACTGCTACCTCATGCGTGGGAAGAGAGGCTTTGGAACCTCTATAAATAACACCATTTAACGCTCGTAGGTTGTGAGACACTGGGATGAGGGGTCCCAGGCATAGGGGCGCGATGAATGGAGTGTGGCTAGCGCCCCGTTAATCCCATTCCTAACGCGTAATGGCGTGACCAGCCCCCTGAGACCGTTCTTTGGTGACCAATTGATGGTGCCTGGCTGTACTGCTCTTAGGTGAGAGAGCTTTACTGCCCAGCTAGCTGCCAGGCCAGCGTAAACTCTCGGGCGTAGCCTCTGGGTCTGGTGGGATATCCTTTGAACACTGGATTCTAAGAGTCTGGCCCTTGTGAGTGACTAGTAAGACTTAGTAAGGGGCTACATCTCGCTGTCGCTCCTGGCGGGAAATCCGTGACGCCTGCGTCGCGAGTGTTTGTCAGTTGGTAGCTGCGACACGTTTGGGAATGTCCGGCCCTGGGGAGACCCTTGGTCGGTGCGGCAGCAGCGAGAGGTGTAGTCTTATGGATGGGATGAACGTCACTTGCAAATTGGTGAATGCGTCTACGCGCGAAAATTTCACCCCCCCTTTTTATATACTGGTCAGAACGTTTTTGATAGTTTTCATTGCTAGAACGCTTTATCTTATTCAGTGTATTCAGAGTTTGAAATAAAAATAAGATACAATGACTAGACGGCAGAAACTGAAGGCTAAATGTGCAAGGTGTGGAGTAAACCAGTGGGTGACGAACTTCAAAGAAGCCTGCTTCGAGAAGATCAACCACTCCAGCATGTGCCGCTTTTGCGAACTCATGCGGTTTTACGAGAAGCTAGAGGAGAGGGTCCGGCGGCTCGAGTAGTCCAGACCGGCTGTTCGAGGTGCGGCGGTCACTGACGCGGCTGCGCCCTCCACCCCGGAGCTCATGGAAAGGATAGCTGGCATGGAAAGGCGGTCCAGCGATGGACTGGACAGAGCTCGGGACCGCGGAGAAAGGGTAGAGGTGCAACCGGGGGCCAGGGTACAAAATCAGTGTGAGGAATCGCCAGCGACCCACGTGGAATGCACGGAACCGCGGCGGAAGGTGGAGGGCGTAAAGAAGGGTGGGAAGGGGCCCAAAAAACCGAAGGATGTAGCTGCCGGTAGGAGTGGGTCGGATGGTGTAAGTGCGTCTATGGGTGGCGACGGGTATCAAAAGGTCTCGGGCAAGAAGGCTGCGAAGCCGAAGCCGAAGCCTGAGACCCCAGTTGCCCCTGTCAGGACCTCCAAACGCTTTAGTCTCCTCTGCTCGAACGAGGAAGACCCCGTTTTGATTGGGGACTCGCAGATCAGGGGCCAGGAGAAGTACTTTGCTTCTGCAAACCGGGACGGGAGGAAGGTAAGGTGCTTACCTGGGCGGGGAACGGCGCACTTAAGGAAGGAGCTAGAGAAGCTGCGCGTACCTAGTCGGAGGACTGTGATCGTTGTCCACGCTGGTGACAACGACCTGTTCCTCAAAGGCGGTAGGGTAGGTCTTACAGAAGGGATCATCACCGAGATCATGTCTCTTGCGGATGATCTAAAACTGGAGACAGTTTTACCGCGGATGAATGCCAGTGACCACGCGCTCAGTATGGTCATTGGCATCAACGAGGGGGTACAAGACTTGTGCGTACCGCTAGGCGTGAGGTTTATTGACCCCCTTGACGCATTTTCGGGGAGGTGGGACCTTTACCAGAGGGATGGTGTCCACCTCAATGACAAGGGTAAAGGTGTGCTAGTAGGGCGGGTCATACTATGCATTTGTTTTAAATCAATGGAGAGGGGTGTTCAAATGACATATTTTGGTGTATAGAACACAATTCTGAAGAAAATATTTAATTCTGATAACCCTAACCTACATCATTTTGCAGTTGATTATTATTAAATTGTTGATTATTTTACTATTGTAGTTACCCCAGAATATGTCTTCTCACGTTTTCTATCATGGCTGCTCACGTTATCTCTCATAGATAGGCTGACCATACGTACCGTTTTGAACGGGACAGTACCGTTTTGTATGGGTTTTTGTATGGGTTCTGTCACTGAAGAATAATTGTAAGCTCAATATGTTTATGTACTTACTTTTTCATGAATACAGAATATTACATAACCCCCGTCCCTTTTTTGCCATCCCAATGTCCCGTTTTTGTCTCAAGGAAATATGGTCAGCCTACTCATAGAGCATTGTTCTAACTAATTCATATAAACACATATAATGTAATTCATATAATAATAATAATATTTAAATACTCAAATAAAAAGGTGTGCCATTCCACTTAATTGTAATTATCATACAGTTTGGTATATGAAATATTTTGACGGTTTTCTGGCGCGCATAAGGCCATTTTCTGAAAGAGAAAGAGAAAGAGAAGGTTGGAAGTAAGGGACCCCACCAAATAGGGGGTCCTGATCTACCAGAGCACAAGAGACAGGTGAGGACATTGAAAAGGCAGTGGATGGAAAGGAAGGCAGAGAAAAGGAGAAGGAGCAAGGAGGAAAGTGCTGCAGTAGCAGAGAAGGCAGCCAGGAAGGATGTTAAGAGATTTTTGGCAGATGGTGATGAGGATCTGGAATTGGAGAGAAGTGGTGATGAAGATGAGTTTGTTCCTGAAGTTGAGCTCTTCCCTCAAACTGACCCTGAGCCAGCAGCTTCGGCAAAGGTACAGAAAAACTATGATGAGATTCAAAACATTGCCCTTGCTAGTGTAAGGTATGGCATAGGGCTGAGGCCAACTGCAGCGATAGCAACAGCAGCTCTGATTGACGCAGGAATCATCACAGAAGACAATACAAGTAAAGTGATTGATAAGAGCAAGGTCAAGAGAGCACAGGAGAAGTTGATGAGAGAGCTGGGGGAACAGTTCGAGAAGAAGTGCAGGGAGGAGGGGGGGATCTCTTGCATCCTCTTTGGTGGGCGGATTGACCTGACCAATGTGATGATGGAAGCTGAGGGCAGTGACCAATCTTTTCCCGCAAAGATCAAGGAAGAACACTAAGTGTTGTTAGTGAGCCTGGCAGCTACTATCTGTTCCACTTTACCCCAGAGAAAGCAACTAAAGAGGAGTCACATGCGGAGAAGATTGCTAAGGTCCTGTTTGCCTGGCTGAAAGAGAGGGGTTATGATAAGACCTTGTTGGCCATTGGAGGAGACTCAACAAATGTCAACACTGGTGAAAGCTGGAGTAATGCGGAAGCTGGAGCTGCACCTGGGGAGAAAGCTGGTCTGGTTGGTGTGCAACCTGCACACTGTTGAACTTCCCCTGCGCCATCTCATTGTTGACCTTGATGGCCCTACTCTGTCAAAAAAAAAATTATCCGGGCCAATAGGAAAGCTCCTTGATTCTGCTACAGACTTTGATATCAATCCAAACTTCACCCGAATCTCTGTTGGCCCTCCACTGATCAAGCTTCCTGACAAGGTCATTCAAGATCTCTCAACTGATCACTACTATGGCTATAAAATTGTCTGTGCAGTCAGGGATGGAGTACTTCCTGCAGGGCTGGCTCTGTTAGAGATAGGACCAGTAAACCACAGCGAACAGACTTCTAGGCTCTGGGTGTCAAAGCACGGAACTTAAAGGAAAGAACCTGAAGATTCTGCAATTCATTGTGGAATTCATCATTGGAGTGTATTACCCATGTTGGTTCAACGTGAAGGTCAAGCACTCCTGGATCGAAGGGCCTAGGCACATCCTCTTTCAGCTGGACTGCCTCAAGTCCCAGAGAAAGGAGGTGCTGGATATTGTGATGCCAACTGTGAGAAGATCTGCTTGGTATGCCCACAGTGAAGTCATCCTCCAAACACTACTCTGCTCTGAGGATCAGAAGGAGAGGATTGAAGGGGTGGAGAGAATCCTGGCCATCAGGGGAGAGGGGGACCCGGACACTCAGCTGGGGGACTCCTCTGTTAGGAGCAGAAGGACACCTGATATCAATTGTGATGCTTCCAGGAAAAGAGGGATGGAGGGATCAGGGCTCAGGAGACCAGCAGGAAGCTGATGTCCAAGTCTGAGTCAAAGCAGGATTTGTGCAACCTGGCAAAGTTCAAGATGTCAGGAGAATGATCTTTGTAATTATATCCAGTGATATACATGCAGTTCACCTATTAATAAATATATGTAAAGTTGATTTGGCCTTGTCAATATAAATGATTTACCTTATATCTTTTAATATATTATAAAGGGGTTCAAAAGGGTAAAATTGGCAATTTAGAAATACAAAATGATGTAGGTTAGAGTTATCCTATCCAAAAAAGAAGCTCATATTTGAATTCCCCATGTAGAAACACATAATTTAGACACCCCTGATGGTAGGATTTCCTTCAGATTCATGTTGTCACCTGAGTACGACCCGCCCTAGACTGTGCTAGGAGCGCTGCTCGAACGGCACCTATACAGAATGGTGAGGTCGAGCCCGGGGAGAGATGACGGGCCCCCACCGGGGAGCGATGATGTTGAGCCGGTGGCGGATGTACCTTCAACTAAAGGGTGCGTCCAGGTACAGGTGGGTGACCCTCCTTCCACATTGGAGGGGGATCAGACTCCTGCGGAAGTTGCCTCCTCGTTGGTGAGGGTCTCTTCAACTCCCGACAGCCCTGGCTGTTCGGGAAACGGGTCGTGCTAGGGGGCAGTCAGAATAGGGAAGGCTCCCTCCGTGCAATGCTTTGTAATGCTAGGTCGATTTGGAATAAGTTTTGCGAGCTACGGGCGCTCTTAGCATCAGGATACCAGGAAATCGTTGCTAACACCGAGTCTTGGATTCATATTGATCGTAGGGACTACGATTGGGAGTTTGAAATTCCCGGCTATAGAATGTTTCGCAAGACTGCACCCGTGGGAGGGGGGAGGGGTCCTAATATATGTCAGGGACATGTTGAGTCCGGTTGACTGCCAGTTCCGGTCAGAACGGGAGCTGCTTGGCGTCGATCTGAACGTGGGAAGGACGAACTATAGGTTAGTCTTGGTGTACAGACCTCCGCATCTCCTCCTCGAGGAGGATACAGCCCTGTACACCGAACTCCGTAGCCTGTTAGGGGATAGGGTGTGTGTAGTTTTAGGAGACTTCAACTGTCGCGGCATAAAGTGGGGAGAAAGGACTGCTGATGCTGAAGGGAGGAGGCTAGTTGACTTTGCTGATGAGAACTTCCACACTCAGTGGGTCAATGAGCCTACACGAGGCGAAAGCGTTCTAGACTTAGTATTCACGACCGAATACAACCTCGTAACTGGCCTCACTGTTGACGAACCGTTGGCGGGAGTGATCACGGTCTGATTAGGTTCCGTGTGTGCGTCCCTCGGGTGAAGCGTAGTAACTCGAGAGGCAGTAAGTTCGATCTACGGCGGGCGGAATTTGTTAGCCTCCGGGATAGCGTAGGTGAGATGGGGTTAGAGGTCGGCGGCGATGTTGAGGGAGTGTGGAGTGCATTCCGGGACGAGTTTATGGTGCTGCAGTCTGCTGCCATACCCTTAAAACCGGTCACCCTGCTTCAACGCAGTCTAAGTGGCTCAGTCGTGACATCGCTTCGGCTGTCCGAATTAGGAAAGTAGCGTATCGGAGGCGAAGTTTAGGCTAGCGAAACGCAACGAAGAACTACGGGTGGCAAGCCTCTGCAAGGGGAACCCCAAGGAGTTCTTCAGTTATGTTAATAGTAGAAAGCCCATTAGAAGCATGATAGGTCAATTAAAGGACTCCAGCGGCGTTCTGCGGACCTCCGACGTGGACATCGCTAATGTGCTTAATGAGTACTTTGTGGGAGTTTTCACCAGGGAGGACACCCACGTCATCCCCGAGCCAGGCGTCAGGCACGAAGGTGCTGGCTTGGATAGTGTTCGATGTACCGTGACAGTCGTTGCCGATAGAATAGACAAACTGAGCGCGTTTAAGGCTCCTGGGCCAGACCAGTTTCTCCCCAGAGTGTTGCGGGAGGTGCACGACCAGGTGGCTCCCCACCTGGCTACAGTCTTCAACAAATCGTTGGAGACGGGCCAGGTGCCTGGTGACTGGAGGGAAGCCAACGTGACCCCTATCTTTAAGAAAGAGGATCACGAAAGTCCAGGGACCTATCGTCCCATTAGTCTCACTTCAGTTGTAGGTAAATTATTAGAGGGGATAATAGCGGATAGGATCGTTGACCATTTGGATTCCTACAAACTGCTTGGGGACTCCCAACATGGGTTTAGACGGCATAGGTCGTGTCTCACCAACTTGCTCGAGTTTTTCCACGTCATGTTGAGTGAGTATGATAAGAGTAGGGCGATTGATATACTTTATCTCGACTTTCAGAATGCCTTTGATGAGGTACCTCACCGCCGGCTAATGGCCAAAATGCGCGCGCTGGGTATTGGTGGGGAAGTAGGTAGGTGGATTGAAAACTGGCTGAAGAATAGGCGGCAGAGGGTTGTAATTAAAGGGGCTAGTTCGGGTTGGGCCTCGGTCACTAGCGGGGTTCCTCAGGGTTCCGTTTTGGGGCCACTGTTGTTTACCATTTACATAAATGATATCGACAGTGGCATCGTCTGTAGGATCGCCAAATTCGCTGATGACACAAAGCTTGGGGCCAATGTTGGGACGCCCGAGGTGATAGAGCAACTGCGTGCGGACCTACGTAGGATAGGAGAGTGGTCCGAAAAATGGCTAATGCCGTTTAACTTCGGTAAGTGCAAGGTGATGCACATTGGCTATGCCAATCCCAAGTCGGACTACTCAATGTTGGGGAGTAACATCGAGGCGACTGATTTAGAAAAGGACTTGGGTGTGCTAATTAGCAGTGACCTTAAGTTTACGAAACAGTGCGTAGAGGTGGAAAAGAAAGCCCAGAAGTTGTTGGGTTATATCAGGAGGCAATTTCGATTTCGGAACAAGGAGATTGTGCTCTCGCTGTACAATTCTTTGGTTCGGCCGCACCTGGAGTATGCAGTTCTGGTCACCCACCCTCAGGAAAGATATTGAGAGGCTGGAGCGAGTGCAGGCGAGGGCCACAAAGTTAATCTCTTCCGTTAGGCATATGAGCTACAATCGACGCTTACGCGCCATGAATTTGTTTTTGCTGGAAACTCGGCTGCGCGGTCAACTCATCTAGGTTTTCAAGTTCTTACGCAGGTTCAACAATGTCGATTTTAGAAACATGTTTAGTTTAATGATAACCCAACTCGCAACAATGATTGGAAGTTGGATTTGAAACGGTTTAGGACTAGTGTGTGTGGGAATTACTTTACGTATAAGATCTGTGGAACAGGCTACCTTCAGAAGTAGTGAACAGTTCTTCTCTGGATCTGTTCAAGAAAAGTTTAGACCGAATCATGCACACTATTTGAGGGTGACAGAATTTTTCCGTGGCACCCGTTGCCATTGGTACCTCTTCGGTATGGGCCGCAAGGCCTTTTGAGGTACTACTTTTCCTTGTAACTCCTTGTAACTCTCTCCCTCTCGCTCTCTCTCTCTCTCCCTCTCTATCTCTCGCTATCTCTCTCACTCTTATATATACACCCCGTTGAAAAGTAGGTCTATGGCTGGGTGAAAAGTTTTACCTTCGCCAGAATGAACAATTCGAGCCAAAGCCATCGAAAACAAAGGTGATCCTATATATGTACAAATCTCTCTCTCTCTCTCTCTCTCTCTCTCTCTCTCTCTCTCTCTCTCTCTCTCTCTTTCTCTCTTTCGGGTTAACTTGAATTGGATATTAAGGTCTTTTTCATCTTTAACTTTTGCAAATAAAAAATAAAAAAATGACGAATGATACACAGAGCATTTAAATGCAGGTGAAAATGTACAGCACAAATGAATAAGTATAAAGGAAATATGAAGAAGATAAAGGAGGGAAATGAAGATAAGAAAGGCAAAAGCGATATAAACAAAAACCTACCTAAACAAAACCTTACACTGGTATGTATATGAAATTTTTTTTGTCTGCTGTGAGGGTTTTCTCAATTCATATTATATAATTCGACCATGCTGAATTCGAAAATGACATTGGTTTTCCTCAATCAGGTCAGGTTTTTTCTCTATTGGCCATTTATTATAAGTCCAATTTTATCCCCAAATTTATTGATTTTTTTAGCTTAAACACTGTAGATACGAGTAATATTATAAGAACACTCGTGAAAAATGAAAACATTGTGTGAATAAATACTTTTATTCATACATTGAATATGGAAAAAAGTTTATTGAGGAAGGAATTAAGTTTTTTTGGCTTTCCGTCTGTGTTTTTCTTCGGGCACGTCTCGCTTCAAACACCAGCAATAGTCCGCCAGCATATTGATATCCCAGTTTCCCTGGTACCTCTCTTCCATTATTTTCCTCAATCAGGTCAGGTTTTTTCTCTATTGGCCATTTATTATAAGTCCAATTTTATCCCCAAATTTATTGATTTTTTTAGCTTAAACACTGTAGATACGAGTAATATTATAAGAATACTCGTAAAAATGAAAACATTGTGTGAATAAATACTTTTATTCATACATTGAATATGGAAAAAAGTTTACTGAGGAAGGAATTAAGTTTTTTTGGCTTTCCGTCTGTGTTTTTCTTCGGGCACGTCTCGCTTCAAACACCAGCAATAGTCCGCCAGCATATTGATATCCCAGTTTCCCTGGTACCTCTCTTCCATTATTTTCCTCAATCAGGTCAGGTTTTTTCTCTATTGGCCATTTATTATAAGTCCAATTTTATCCCCAAATTTATTGATTTTTTTAGCTTAAACACTGTAGATACGAGTAATATTATAAGAATACTCGTGAAAAATGAAAACATTGTGTGAATAAATACTTTTATTCATACATTGAATATGGAAAAAAGTTTATTGAGGAAGGAATGAAGTTTTTTTGGCTTTCCGTCTGTGTTTTTCTTCGGGCACGTCTCGCTTCAAACACCAGCAATAGTCCGCCAGCATATTGATATCCCAGTTTCCCTGGTACCTCTCTTCCATTATTTTGATATCTTGGTGAAATCGTTCACCCTGTTCCTCACTATAATCCCCGCAATTTTCAGGAAAATAGTCCAAGTGGGACCACAAAAAGTGCATTTTTATGGACATGCGCGACCCATGAGCTTTGAAAGCTTCCATCAAGTTTTCGACAACGGACTCGTATTCTGGACTTCTACGCTTGCCAAGAAAATCAGTGACAACTGATTTGAATGCCTGCCAGGCATTCTTCTCAGATGGAGTCATTGCGTTTTCGAACTGAGTATCCTTGATCAAAGTTCGAATTTGAGGACCATCAAAAACCCCAGCATTTAGTTTAGCATCAGATATATGAGGAAATTTACTCTCGAGATATCGGAATGCTGAACCCTCCTTATTCATTGATTTGATGAAATTTTTCATCAAGCCCAGCTTAATATGAAGTGGTGGGAGCAAAATTTTTGTTAGTGGTACAAGGGGCACTGAAACGACATTATGCGACCCAGGTTCAAAATTCTCTCTGGATGCCCATTCACGCTGTGCATAGTGCTTCTCATCCGCTCGGCTATCCCATTTGCAGAGGAAACATGGGTATTTCGTGTATCCCCCTTGCATTCCAAATACAAATGCCACAATCTGAAAAAAAATGAAAATATTTAAAGAATTTAGAGAATTTGTTCTATCAGATAAAAAAATCTATGCATTGGACTGTATCACTTCTGTGGGGAAGTTAAGTGTTCTTGTACGCTCTCAAATAACCTTTGGAAAAACAACATAGTCAATAGCAATAGTTTACTTATGATATTAGTATTACCTTCAAATCTCCACAGATCCTCCAGTTATGTTGGTCGTATACGAGAGCATCCAGTAAAATTTTCATGTTATCGTAGCTCACAGTAAGTTGTACGGAATGTGCTACAGGGACTGATGCAACCCTATTCCCAATGTTGAGAAGTACTGCTTTCAAACTTCGTTTAGACGAGTCTATAAATAGCCTCCATTCTGATGCGTTATATGGCAGGCCCAAGGATTCGATTAGCCCCTCAACATTGCAGCAGTACACTAAGGAAGAGGTATTTTCGTGCACTGCAAAAAACTTGCGGAATTCTTCCTCTCGTTTCCTATACCAGGAGAATGTTGTTCCCGGAGCCAGCAAGTTGTCCTCTCGAAGTCGTGAGCCCAAGATCTAGGCAGCTAATTTGGAAAGTCCTAAATCCCTGGTAAGATCATTAAGTTTGGCCTGGTTGAGAGGCCTCGGCTCATTTGAAGCGGTATTTTGAGGTATATACGACTGGGACTGGTTATTGGCATTGGTCATTGATTCATCATCAGAATCATCGAAGTCCAGGGTTTGAGGTGGGTCGGGTATTGGAATTCCAGGACCATGGGGTACAGGTCTCATAGCAGAAGGAATGTCAGGGTATAAAACAATGTGTTTATTCTTCTTGTTAACTCCTGAAAATAGAAACACAGAAACATGGATATAAAACTTGCATATGAAATAGAAGAAGCATTCAGACAGTGGCGGCTCGTGAGGGAAGGCTGCGGTCTGTAAGATATGAAATAGGTCGATGGAGTTTGTATATTTTCTTTCTTTTTCATTCATATTGTCCCTTCGGGGACAATATGAATGAAAAAGAAAGAAAATATACAGTACAATCATTGTATATGTAAATGTAACTTGTATAACAATATGTATGTGTAAATGTATTTTCTATAACAATATGTATATGTAAATGTATGATTACCATTATGGTGAATATTATGCTATATATGGTGAATATTACATTATGGTGAATATTATGTCAAGTTTCATACGAGGATTTCAAAATATTTAAGAAAAATAAATTTATAAGCCCACCTTGGAGGTTTGTCATGCAGAAATAGCAATCTGTCACGTGATCCTTTCCTTCTCTCCAAATCATGGGAATTCCAAAAGGCAAAGATTTCGCTCTGCCTTTGCTCCATCTTCTCAAATTTTCAATGCACGTCTTGCAGCACATATGAGGGGCGAAATTTTTGTCCTGGTCCCCTAGCTTAATTCCAAAGTATGCTCTATACATTGTCTTCACAAATTTAGTGATTTGGGACTGGTTATTTGGCATGGTAACCGTCCCACATATGTAGCAGAATCTATTGGGATCATTTTTACACGCTCTATTCATTATGAAATATTTTATCTATATGCCTGAAAAGTAAAAAAAGATATTATACAAGTGAAACAAGTGATGATAGATGTTACTGTTCCAATTCCGCTTTGACAAAATCACGAAAAATTATATTTTACTTATGAGGCCATAGCCGGATAACCTGAGCTGATTGAGAAAAACGGATTGCAGATTCGAAATCAGCAGGAAACACTCTATAAGAATCACTTACAAAACCCTTGATAGCAAAATTGATGCATACCAGTGTTATTAAACGATGTAAATAGTTGAACAATAGAAGGACATAAATATTTATGGAAAAATATATAAATATATATAAATATATATATATATATATATATATATATATATATAAATATAATTATATTAATCATCGTTCTGAAAATTGCGTTTAGTGGCGACAGTTTGGCGGAAGCAAAGATAATATCGATTTTAATATTCCAATGAATAAACTTCTTTTCGCAGGAGTTTATTTCAAGATTATAAACTTTGGGGGTTAATGAACCGTATCCACCACTCATCTCTGTTATTTTTTTAAAATTTATTTATTGTATCGTATGAGAATTCCGCGATACAATAGACTTTTGCAGCGGCGAGAGCAAGCTTCGCGCACTGATGATTTTTCTTCATGGTGCGCAGAAGAGAAGGAAGCCTACTGGAGTTCGCTGGAAATAGAAATGGAGAGTTTGCTAGAAAATGAGAGAGTGGTAGTTGGTGCTGACCAGAATGGACACGTAGGAAATAACAAAGATGTTACGGAAAGAGTACATGGAGGACATGGTTTGGGAGAGGCAAATCGGGAAGGTGAGAGAGTGTTGGACCTGGCTGTCTCTTTTGATATGGCAATTGTAAACACATACTTCAGAAAGAGGAACGAACATTTGATAACTTACAAGAGCGGAGGTAGAACGTCACAGGTTGACTACCTACTCTACAGAAGGTCACAATTGAGTGAAGTTAAGAACTGTAAAGTGATTCCAGGAGACCATGTAACACCACAGCACCGGATATTAGTTATGGAGCTGATGTTGAGGAGACCGAGAAAGACACGAGAAACGTGTGTTAAGATCATCAAGTGGTATAAGCTGAAAGAAGAGGAGAAGAGAAGAGAATTTAAATAGCGGGTGCTGAGCGAGACCAGTACGCCAGAAGATGTACAAAACTGGTGGCAACATAATGCAAATGTAATACGAACCGTAGGAAAGGCTGTATTAGGTGAAACATCCGGTAGAGTGAGGAAAGATAAAGAAGGATGGTGGTATAATGATGACTTCCAAGAGTCTCTACAATGTAAGAAACAAGCAAAGGAACTGTGGGAGGAAACTAGGTCGGGTGACCGGAAGGAAGTATATAAGAACGCAAAGAAACAGGCAAAAAAGGCGGTGGCACTGGCAAAAGCCCATGCATGTTGTGATCTTTTGGGAAATTAGAAACTCGAGGGGGGCAAAAGGAAATAGTCAGGTTGGCTAAAAGCAGGAATAAAGCCACAAAGGATTTTACTCAAGTGAAACAGGTTAAAAGAGAGGATGGGACAGTACTGTGGAGAAAGATATACAGGTTAGATGGAAGGAATATTTTGAGGAACTATTAAATGAGGAAAACCCTACATTGGTCCATGAGGATGGACTACCAAATATGGCAATGACGAGGAAGGTGGAAAGAGCAGAAGTGAAGAAGGCGTTGGATAAAATGAAGAGTGGTAAAGCAACGGGTCCTGATGAGATACCGGCAGAGGTATGGAAGGCACTTGGCGATGAAGGAGTGGATCTCCTGCATGATCTTATGGAAAAGTTCTGCGACCAAGAGGTGGTCCCGGAGGAATGGCGTGCCAGTATCATAGTATTCATATTCAAAGAGAAAGGGGATATACAGGAATGCTCAAATTATAGGGGTATCAAGCTGATATCGCACACCATGAAAGTGTGGGAGCGAATTGTGGACATAAGGCTGAGGGAGGAGGCAGGCGTGTCGACAGAGCTATTCGGTTTTATGCCCGGACGAAGTACGTCTGATGCTATTTTTGCATTACGACAGTTGGAGGAAAGGTACTGGGAAGGACAGAAGGCATTGCACATGGTTTTCATAGACTTAGAGAAGGCGTATGATAGGACACCGAGACAAGAGGTTTGGAGGTGCCTGAGGGAGAAGATGGTCCCAGAGAAGTACGTCAGATTGATTCAGGAAATGTATAGAGGGGTTACGACGAAAGTGAGGTGTACTGTTGGCGTGACGGAGAGTTTTGGAGTTAGGGTTGGTCTGCATCAGGGGTCAGCACTGAGTCCATTCCTATTCAATGTGGTGTTGAATGTGTTGACTGAGGAGGTTAGAGGGGTTGCTCCTTGGTGCATGATGTATGCCAATGATGTAGTGTTGTGCGCAGAGACAAGACAGGAGGTAGAACAACAGCTAGAAAATTGGAGGGAGGCATTGGAAAATAGAGGTATGAAAGTTAGTCGGAAGAAGACTGAATATCTGAGCTGTAATGTACAACCGAATGAAGGCTGGGGAGTGATGTTAAACGGTGAACTGATCAAACGGGTAGATCGTTTTAAATACTTAGGATCAACAATCGAGGCAGAGGGGGGAACAGAGGGAGAGGTGAATCGTAGGATACAGTTGGGATGGAGGAGCTGGAGAGAGGTGTCGGTAGTTCTTTGTGATCGTAGGATGCCGGTGAAGCTGAAAAGGAAGGTCTTCAAAACAGTGGTTAGGCCAGCCATGTTGTACGGAATGGAGACGGTGCCAATGAAGAAGACTAGTGACAGAAAGATGGATGTGGCTGAAATGAAAATCTTGCGATGGATGTCTGGTGTAACTCGAAGGGATCGAATCAGAAACGAACGCATTAGAGGAACGGTGAAAGTAGTAGAGGCGTCAAGAAAAGTCCAAGAAGCCAGATTGAGATGGTATGGGCACATGATGAGAAGAGAGGAGGATTACGTGGGACGTAGGGTGCTGGAAATGGAGGTGCCGGGACGGAGAAGAGGTAGCCTGAAGACGAGGTGGAGGGATTGCGTGGCGGCAGACATCCGGGAGAAAAATTTGGACGAGGACATGGTGCATGACAGAAGAGAATGGAGGAGACTCATCAAGAACAGCGACCCCATATAGAGATGGGATTTAAGCTGCAGAAGAAGAAGAAGAAGATAAGTACCATCCAATTTGAGACGTTTTATATTTCAGAGGCTATAAATTTTTCCGATCCTGTTTTAGATAGGGCACCATAAATAAGTTCACAAACCAACCTCGTCTTCCTCTTTCCCTCTCTCTCTCCCTCTCGCTCTCTCTCTCTCTCGGGCCGAATACAAGAAAAAATGCGTTTCTCGCTCTCTACGAATGGGAATATCTGACACGCCCCAGATTTCACGGGGAAGCCAATCACAGCCCTGTGGGCGGAGCTCAGAAGCTATGTTTGGTCGCTATGCCGGGCTACGCGTCAAGGCCCGCCCAAAATTCACCGATAGCCAATAGGAAGCTCGCGTTTAGTATGTTGTAGTTTGATCACGATCCCGCTTATAAAAGGGGGCACTTTCATTTCACGAACTCATTTCAGTATTTTTTTCGCTTAGTGCTTTTGAAATCTACTCCATGAGCCAGTTATACAGCTCCCCCGAATTGTTTGAAGATGGAGATTTCTGCCCAACGGCTGTGCTCCACCTTTTCAACGCTGTTGACCAGAATGAACTTCTCTCAACGTAGGTCGTTACAGAAATTTGCGATGTATTGCAAGATCCAACGGACAACTCATTTGAAATGTAGGTGATTAATTTGTGATTATACATACTGCTGTGTCCTTCGTGGTTATTTCGGCATATATATATATATATATATATATATATATATATATATATATATGTGGCTTTAGTACTTTTCTCGATAATTTAAAAATTTACAGAAAGTAGTACAGGTATGGTTTTAGAAATATTAAAAACTATTAAGAATTGTCTGCGGGTTCGAGACCCGGTGCAGGCAGACGGAGCGTAGCTCCACCCAGCTAATCTTACTTTAGAGCTGTAAATTAGCGTACTTGTTTTTAATTATTCTCTGAGATGTGGAAATAAATATAAATGCAACAGATGTAATAATAAAGGTAATATTATAAATTTAATAATTAGGGTAAAGGTAATAATAATAAATGTTTAAAAAAATGTAAATGCAATAATAAATGCAGTAATAATGTCAAATATTAGAATCTGTATGTATAGAACAAGAAGATAGTTTTAATTTGTGCGAATGTACTTATAAGCGGGACCCTGTAATAAAATGACCTTCCGGTGTCGGGAGAACGGTATCTAACCTAGGTGCGAATTTCTCAATGGTATCTGTGATTGTTTCCTAATCGCCTTTTTCATTCGTTTTTCGGTTTATAAGTTCTGTATAGTAAACAACAATGTAATAACCAATGTAATAATAAATTTATAATTTCTGTAATAAATAATTATGCAATATTAAATGTAATAAATTTAATAATAAATTTAATAATTATGTAAAAAAAAAAAAAATAATAGAATCTGTATGTTTAGAACAGGAAGATAGTTTCAAATTTCTGCGAATGTACTTAATGAAAATGCTCTTCCGGTGTCGGGAGAATGGGATCTAACCTAGGTGCGAATTTCTTAACGGTCGGTCCCTGGACTGTTTTTCCCTCTTGTTTTGGTTCATTCGTTTTTCTGTATCCACCCGAGGAGGATGCCAGTGGGCGTCGAAACTGTTGTGGAAATAAACTCTGTCTATTAGAGTGGGTTTTTATTTTCATATGTACCCTGTTAATTGGGTATTTTACTGTGGCGTGTATTAAGTCTTTCTCAATTTCTATTTGTTTCGGGAACTTAATTTCACTCGGCGTATACGCAAATACGCCTCCATGATGTGAATCACAACGGGTTTCGCGCCTCTTCTTGATCAGACCCCAGATTTATGCAGATCTCAGGACTCGTGCGGTTAGCTTTAGCTGCATCGATGCCGTTCATAAGCAGTTTCTCCTGGAATGTGAAATCTGTATGAAGACGTCCAAAACACTCGTATATCTTTTTTTTAGAATTTTTAAATTTATCCTTTATACCATTTTCATCTTTAGTCTGATAAGCCCTCGGCCGTTAAAAAGGTGTCCTTCGCTTCTTTTAAAAGTTGAGGACATTTTCCAGATAGGCTCGTAGGTGATAATACCCCGTTCCTGCCGAGATGTTAACCTGATTTAAATACACCTCACACTGGCTGAATATGGAGTGTATAAACTTGGTTTCAAAGTACGCTGAGTAACTATAATCGCAGTCCGTTCCATCTGAATGGGCTATACGCAGATTAGCGTACATGTGCATGCAGCTCGGGTCAAAAAAGTAAGGGCCTGAGCTGGGTATCAAGGATTCTATAGGGGCACTCGGCGAACTAATTGTGTTTAATGGGTTAATTGTAATAAAGTCGCTATGCTCAATAGAGACCTGAGTGGGGGCATATCAAAGAGGGACAGTTCCGATTTACAGCATTGTGAACTACACGGATGGATGAAACGCGCCATGACGAGTCAGAAATAGTGCCACCTCTCTCGACAACTAGTAATCAGCCTATGATTCGTGAGAGTAGTGTCCTCAGCTTATATCAGTTAAAAAAATGATCAGCCATAGGTTTCATACGCTTAGAGCACTTCTTTTTTATTTCCTTTTACGTTTAGCGCCACGTGATGGTAACCCCTTCTTCCTGGCACATCTCTTCTTTCCGCCACCACGCATTTTCTCTTTGCATCTTTGATGATTTCGTCGTGTACGTTTTAAATGTTTTTTAGAGCTTCTTTAGGCTTAGTTCCACCCATTATGTCTTCTGCCGCGTTAAAACCTGTTTGTAACGCCTTCCTCCCTAGGTATCTAGCACCCTCTTCAACAGTGGGACAGCGGTGCGTAGTATGGATGAAAAAATGGATCCAAGCCCACTCCCACGCTGATATCTCTCCCTCGAGACTGTGAATGGCCTTCGAGTCATTATAAACGACGAAAGTGTAGTTCACTGTTAAGCTCCCATCACCGAATGGAAATTTTTTCCCTCAATCGTTCTTATATATATCGAGATGTTGGTTAATAGATTAGTCGCAACATTCACATAATGGGGCTTGTCATATTTCCCTCTATGGTTGGGGATGTGTGCAATGCGCAGTAGGCGCGCCTGGGTGTCCCCAACAATTGATGCTCTACGATATTGCTGTAAATATACACATGTCTGGGGATGGAGAGCTTTCACCCAATTTCTACTTCAATTGATACATTAAGCTGGACAAGTCATGCTGTGCCTCGTGAAAGGTATCTCTTTGGAGAGCTGCTCTATATCGGCCCTCAGCCACAATTGTGAACAGCTCTTTATCTTTAATATTTCTACTAAGCGTTGATTTTAACTTCAATGTGCATGCAGGCGTGTCTATGTTTACGACTTCAAAAAGTAAATCGTTTGTCAGGTACGACTTTTCAAGACTCTTGTTTAACCCCGTCACAATGTCCATGGCTGTGTCATAATGACCGATTCCTAGCGTACATTTGTGCTATAGTACTGTACCTCACCGAACAGGACTGACGCATAGTATTGTCTAAGGTTATGTCTAATTTTTCGCACTCATCGATTCTTCTAAGGATCAGAAATATGATTTGTCATTTTCAAGAGTTAAAAATTTGGTGCTAACTGGAGTTCACATAACCACCTCATACGAATCACGCTCCAATTCAATGGGTCCGTGGAGTTCTGTCACAAAGTTGGCCAGGGTGTTGTTAGGATGTACAGACAGAGAAGAAGAGGACGGGAGTGTGACATAGAAGTGGCTAGGCGCCATGTGCATACTATTTAAGCTTCATTATTGCAGCAGCTTTTATATAGGTGTTGAAGCTTTCTGGGTAACCCAGCCATTTCACAAGGTACATTTTTCTCTTTCCTGAACCTTTGCTGCCTAAAATTTTTTCAATTTTAAACACTTTTTCTTAAATTAAATGTCACTTTCTGCAACTCCTCGCGGCAAAAGCCTCCAGCGATCTCTTCCCCATTCAAATCTTCAACTTAAACATCATTATCTCACCTTTAAGTCTCATAACACGAACTTTAAAAATCTCACGTTTCCATCCTTGCTCAAACCCCTTCGAGAATTTATTTCCCGAACGTGATAACCTTACATAATCATTGATTTTGAAATGTTTAGAGTGCGGTGGCGGTGCTCCATCTCTTCTCAATTCTGCAGCGAACCTCTTTCTAAAACTTCGTTAGGTGTTGTGTCAATCGTACGGTGATGTGAACGGTTGTATGATGATGCCAATGACCCGAGAACGTTTATATATCTGTATGTGTTTTTATGTGTAAAATAACGATGCATGCGTTCCTTTATGGTACGTTGAACTGTTTCAGATAAAGAGGCCTTACGTATTGAACTGCTAGTGCAGTAACTGATATTAAACTCTGTCAGCATGTTCTGAAAAGCGCGACCTGTAAATTCTTTCCCCATATCGGTATAAAAATAGCCAGGAACCCTTTCTTCTTTTAATATCAACGTTTTGGTCACTTCAGCAACCGTTTCAGACGATTTATTTTTCAGTGGAATTAGCCAAAAATATCTAGAGAATACATCTATTATGAATAGGATGTAGCGGTATCCGTCATTATACACTGAATATCTTTGCATGTCTGTTAAATCCGTTTGCCAAATAGAGTCAATCGAATCCGCTGTTGTCTTGGCCGTTTTAAGCCTTTTTCTCACCGGTTTATGAAGTGTATAAGCATCCTGCTCCCGCAAAAACCTCTCAACATCTTTTTTTCCCTACTCCTTAAACACCTCTGTACAGTCTATTAACGCCACCAGAGGAGGCGGGGTTAGAAATGTCATAATAGTGTTTACTTAATATGTTAGCCATTTGCGTATTTTAGAGACACGTGGATAAGTTTGGCCGTTTATTCTCTTCCTTCTCTTCTTCAGAGACGCTGCTGCTGAGGGCGATGGCGTACTCATTTGTGACACATGCGAGACATGATCCAGGTCTTTTAACCTAGTCAGATTACCTATCAAAGTTTTGGGGACATTTATTTGTTGTAGTCTTGCTTTAATATGCTTCCATCCTGTTAGTGAGGGCCTTTCCCACTTTCTCACGAGATCATGAACAATGTCAACAATGTTGGATCCTTGTACCCTTGTTCCTTCAACAATGACCTCCCCTGTATCGGCCTACTGTATGATTGGGTCCTCACTCAATAGATTATAAAGACTTAAGCCTTTATTCCTCACTGTATGTGGGAGACTTTTTTATCACATGTTCGATGTGTTGTGTTCCGTTGTTCTTTGGTTGGTCATCTCTAACGTCAGGACCAGATCCTGTGTCGCCATGCTCAGCGTTGCTCGTGCCTCGTTGCTGTGCCTAATAATCACGGGGAGCTCTGTCGGATTCTTATAATCTTCGTACTCATGAAAACATTTCTGCAAAGCCTCTTGGTACAAGATCCTTTTCTCATCAGGTGACTTTTCACTGTTTAATAGGGCTAGCAACGCGCTTTCCATTCTTTTAAACCTACTTTTACGGGGTTCTAGAACCGTGTCTGGAATCTTTGAACTTTGCAATGAAGCATACACCTCGTGTGGAATCACTACCACCTTCTTCATTATATTTATATTAATCTAGTCAGTGAAGGACCCAAAACTGAAAATAAGATGGGTAGGAATGATCCTCCTTTTTGTACAATAATTCGCTTTTTCTTACCCACAGTTTGACTTTTATAAGCGAGCGCACGTATTGTGTTCTTGTAACGACGTAAGCGCGCCTTCTGAAGGAGTTTCATTGGCACATTACATTTTATAACATTAAGACAGATTTCACAGATGCATTTTAAAAAGTCGGAGTCGATATTTTTAAGACACATCTGTTGCAGTGCCCAGGGCAATCTTTAATAGATTTTTATTAATTCACGATATTTCTTTAGCCTATTTGTTATTCTGGAATATACAACGTTTCAGGCTCGTTTGGGAATATATTCGTTCTTAGAAGCACCCTAAGCGTGTTTCGCGGGTGAAGATCACAAAGCAAATATCCATAACGCTGACTTTTGGCTTCTTTATAAACCTCCAAAAACTCCTTACGCTGATTCGGGAACATTTGATTGGCTAATACCCCAATTTGTGACATCTCTACGTTGCGCGAATAAGACTAGATATTGTTTATTTAGCGACACATCGCTTATGTTAAGATGGTGGGAGAACACTGTAAATGTCTCGGCAAACGTTTTATCCATTTCCAACATGAGATCGTCATTTACAATAACTGTATGCTCATTACCTTTTAACGAATTAACGTCATAGGGCCAGATACAATACATTGGAGGGGCTTGTGAACCTGAATTTTTCTACAGATTCCATCTAACACGTCACAACCCTAAGTGGGTCATTTACAAAATATTACAAATTTTGAGTGCTGTTCCTAATATGTTGTTTTTCTTCTTCCACAGAACCGTGAATGACGACGATGTACAGCCCCCCCAACATCGATATCACAGACGAACCCGCTGACCGTGCAGCTACAGAACCTTTCCCCGCTGACGAACTCTCAGCAGCGACACCTGTAGCATACGAAAGTTCAAAGCGGAAGCATGATGAAGAGCCCTCCACGTCAGGTATAAAGCGTGCCAGGATTACGCCGGTTGTTAGACCCCCAGTAATAGAGCGACAACCCTCTACGTCTTACGACACAACCCCCACAACAGTACCTTCCTCAAATATGCACCATTATTCAGTTCCGGGTGATTCCTCCACAGCAGCTTGTCATACTGTGGAGGATGGTATAACATTCGAGTTGATGCACACCGCTACCCCCACCCCTGCCCTGACTAGAAATCGGTACGAGCTCAGGGTTGACCCTGGATCCCTGTATACCAACGGACTGAGGCGCGTATTGTGGAGTTTGCCCTGCAGAACCACAATGAACGTGAAGTCCGGACGATGTTGACCTTCAGGTTCGGGTCAGATGACGGGGACGTAGATGATTTTTGGGTAGTAATACCGTTCAGACGTTTGGTGGCTGTAGACATAGAATATATCTTGGTCCGTATAATGCAAGCCTCTCAAAGTAGTACAGTCTTCAATATGGACAACTTCATGATAGATATTGACAGAGTATTCCGGGTTGCGGGTCATAATGCCACACCTTATACTCTTAATTTCAATTCTCCGAGTATTTACAGAAAGCATTTAAACGTCGATCGTGGTTGGTGCTTTATAGCAATAATCTTAGCTCATATGTTCAATGTGCTAAATACTTGGACGCAAAAAATTTGGCTGCCTACAGTTGTGCAGCGTGCCCGTAAACTGGCTTCAGATTGTAAGCTTGAGTTTGAGTGTAATATGGGTCCTGAAGAATTGAGAAGGGTCGAGCAGGAAATGAATGCACGTATAGTCGTGTTTGGAATGGATGATCGTCGTAGGACTGTGTATGTTTTCAAAAGCAGCGTGAGAGATCGTACAAGACCTCTACTTTTTTAGGATTGTCAGGAACATCGTATCTCTCCATCCGTAAAATAAGGGCTCTCTACGCCAGTTATGAGAAAAGTCGAAAATATGGAAGGCATCATGATTTGTGTAATGGATGTCTCGAGTTTGCTGATGATATGGTGAAACATTGTAAGGATTGCTATATGGTATGTGAGCAGTGTAAATGCCCCAAATGTGAAAGTCGTGTTGTTGAAACCGAGAAGAGGGAATGTAATGGGTGTAGACATACATTTTTCAGTAATAAATGCTTTGAACTCCATAAATCAAATGGCACTTGCAGGAAAATGAGGCTTTGTATGTGCGGTATGTTTCACATGATGGATAATTGGGGGAATTTCAAACATAAATGCGAAGAAATTAACTGTTCTACATGCCATGAAAAATATAATGCGGATGGAGTGAAGCACGTGTGCTATATGAAAGATGGCAAGTCTAAAAATAGCCCTTGTATAACCGTGTACTACGATATAGAAACTTACACGAACGCTGAAACCAAAGAGGTTATTCCACAGTTACTCGTAAGTCAGACTATCTTTGATGAGTGCATGGAGCTCGAGTGTGACGAGTGCCACAAATGTGGAAAACGGACAAACGTTTTTAAAACGAATGCACATGGCAGCCCTGTGAAACTCTTTGTATCCTATATTGTCAAATTAGCGGACAAGTTAAAAAAATGACTGTGTATATTCTTGCCCATAACTGATCGAAATTTGACACGTCTGCGATATTTACAGATGATCCCTTGAAAATAGGCAACAAACTAATACAGATGCAGATAAGAGGTAATGTACAGTTTAAAGACACCCTGCTGTTTACATCTTGTAAATTAGCAAAGCTACCCAAGGTCATGGGCGTAGCCGCTGAAGTTTCAAAGGGTATTTCCCTTACACATTCTCACTAACGAAACTTTGAATTAAGTAGACTACCTCCACCCAAACATTACTTTAACTACCAACATGAGTGATAGCGAGCGTGAAGATTTTGACCGCTACTACAAAAGTTTTAATGAAGCTAGTCCATACAATATAGCCGATGAATGAACGTTATTGCGTGAATGACGTACGTGTACTTAGAGTATGCTTCCAAGCCTTTAGAAGGATGTACATAGCCCGTTTCAAATGCGATCCGCTGCAAGTCGCGACCACAATCGCCTCATTATGTTTTACAGTGTTCAAGAATAATTTCATGCCTAAAGACACCTTAGCAGTCATTCGCAGAAACAACCCCCGCAGTTATGGGCACAAGACTATTTACTGGCTCATACACCTACAGCAACAGACCGGGGTGTATATAAAACATGCCCGCAATACGGGTGAAGTACCCGTTAAGGTTAATGGTCGTGTTTTTGGGTTGACGGCCTAAGTGAGGATCCAGTCACTGATGAGAAGACTGTGTATTCCTTTAACGGCTGCTGGTGTGTGTCCGCACGCTGAATGTGCCCTCACAGGGGACTTTATGGAAGATCCCCCGCCGACAGCCTCGATGGACCCGTAACCGTGATCAACTTATAGGCTCCAAGTTCACTCACAAAATCGTGGGAGCATGAGTATGATGCACGGGTGGAAAAGATGCCCAGTACCGTAAAAAATAAGGGCCATCAAACGTTCAATGGTGTTGGACCCTCCCTCAAATGCGATGACAGCTTGTTTGGAAGGCACACAAACCCATTCAAGCTATACTTTCCGCTACGGAGGGCGTGAAACTCCATTACTACGACTTCTGCTCTTTATACCCCTACGTGATGAGAACAATCCGTACCCATAGGTGCGCATAAAAAAAGGTAGGTTCCACCATACCAACCATTGAGAAGTTTTCAGTAACTTGAATGAGCGCTACTTTGGACTCTTTTCGTAGACGTGCTCCCACCTCGCGATTTATGGATGCCAATCTTACCCATCGTTATAGATCGCAAGCTCATGTTCCCCTGTGCGAGAAGTGCGCAGAGGAGAACAACGGTGATTGTAACCATACAACCAACTAGCTTAAGATCAGAGGTGTATATACATGCCCTGAGCTGGACCTAGCCGTTCGCCATGGGTACAGAATATTGAAGATACATGAGATGTGGAGGTTTCAGAAGCTACCCAACCTTTTCACACATATATAAACGCTTTTTTGAAGGATAAACTAGAAGCATCAGGATATCCGCGAGGGTTTGAGACCGAAGATGAAAAACGGCTTAATTCAGCGTTACCGTGCCCATGAAGGTATACAGCTTGACCGTTCCCAAATTGTTAAGAATCCTGGCAAGCGCCTTTAGTGCAAAGTTGTGTCTAAACAGTCTTTGGGGGAAATTTGCACAGAATACCGGCAAAGGGACGTTCATTTGGCACAAAGTTTTTGTGAAGTCTGCGATTATGCCAACGCTCCCGATAAGAGGTTATGGAGATCGTGAATGTAGGTAATACTTACGTATAAAGTACAACATCATAGAACTGGCCACAGATACTCACGGGTTACAAACATACCTGTAGCCAGCTTCACACGGCCTAGCCCGCATCAAACTTTGGGGTCTACTGCACTCTCTTGGACGGAAGGTGTTGTACGCTGACACAGAGAGCGTGATAGTCCAGCGAGGGAGGGTGAATACATGCCTGCTATTGGGAATTCCTCGGAGAGCTAACTGACGAGATCAAGGATGAGTATGGTGATGGTGCATACGCTGACTCGTTTGTATCAACAGGGCCAAAAACTATGGGGTACGGGTGAGGGTGAGGGATGATATGAAGTATATCGTGAAGGCTAAGGGTATCACGCTTAACCATGCGAATCGTCGAGTCGTTAACTTTGACTCGTTGAGGATCTAGTGTGCTTGGAAGATGAGGGTCACCAGCACCCCAACTGACTGTGGGGACGCACAATTTTCGGGCGCAGAAACTGGGGTGTGTGAAGGAACTTAGGGGCGCGAAGGTATGCCGTAACACCTATAGGAATGTTACCAGGTGCCTGTACCTATGATACCTTACCCTTTGGATACCTTAATCCTTGATTGTTTATATATATATATATATATATATATATATATATATATACATATAAGGTATGGGTATCGTTAACGATATGTTTATTTATCACATATATTTGCATCAATTAAGGTTTCATTTTCTACTTTGCTTGCGTGCGTTGCGTGTGTTTGTGGGTGTGTGTGTACAGAAAAAAGGTAAGCTACGCCAACTGTAAGATCGGTCACGTGACTCCTGCCACTGCCTGAGCATATCTCTATCCCTGCATGCTCAGTTGACCTCTGCATAACCCTTGACTCAGATGTGTATTCTCCCGCGTTGACGAAAAATAGTAATGGCTACCTTTAATATTGCGTTTAACGTTTATGAAGTGGTATTCGGCAAAGTGACAAGATGTGGTGGATACTGAAAAACTCCCTTTCCACCCGCCTTTGATACTTTTAAGGCTACATTGAGCCGTGCGAAGGACCAAGATGTTCAAATACTCTACAGGTATTCTGGCGTTGGCGGTAGGATTTCGTAGTAAAGCGATGTACTGAAGTATATTGTAGACCTAACCTTTATAAAAGCTCACATTACCGCGAAGTAGAAGAAACAAAACGTTCAGAAGATAAGCAATGGTTAGGGATAGTGAGTCTTGTTGTTGAGTGGTGTGACAAGCGATATTATATCATGTTACATCATACTGACTACTCGTACCCTACGGTTGAGAATGTAAATCTTGTCATCATGGAGGATCTTAGTATTTATACCACTATATTAATATATATCATGACGAGGTTTGTAGTGAGGTTGGGTAATGGCCTGTGTGAGATTTTAACAGATTTAGAGACGAGTATCGCTTGTTAAACAAAAAGGATAAATATAGGCATAGTTTTTCTCAAATAGTGCACCGGATTGTGAAGATGTTTAGTTTGTGGAAATGAACGTGTGATTAGTGATAAAACATTAAACCGGTATTCTCATGTAGCAGAAAATTCTGTTTGCCCAGTATAATTGGGCACAAGTATTCGAACAAGCCCGTTCACGCTTTAGGAGCTTATGGGTGACTCACTCCCACATCGAGACGCCACCCGTGTACATCACCCCTCCGAAACATACGAGCTCGAACAAACCCGTACACGTTTCATCAGCGTGACTCACTCCGCCCGTCGAGCCGATCCGCCCACCTATGGCTCATAGTCATCTCAGAGCTTGAACCGACTGGACGTGCGAATACGATGGAACTTCCTTTGAGAAGCATTCTCAATGCCGCGTACGATGTGTCCGTGACGAAGTCATTGCGCGTGTTCGGGAGTGAAACCGGCACCATTAACTATGTACTTCAAACGATTTGCAGGAAGAGAGCAAACGTAATGTTATTTATTTAAGTGTTGAGGAGACGAATAGAGTCTACGTGATAGTTGAGAAGTGGGGTGAGGACCGTTATAAAATACCTGCAGGCGTAGGTACAAGAAGAGAACAGATTAGTGATGCCCCCTCATATGCCGTTCTTTGCACGTTGTGTATAAATAACGATCAGCCATGCCTTGATATACGACTGATGTGGAAGAATGCATCTGATAATAACGTTCTTGTCCCTACGAGAAACCGTTTCATCATCGAAGAATGTTTGAAATCGTCGGATTCCGCAAGCTGAAGCCGATATTAGACGCTCGTGTTACGGATATGATTTATTTTGACACGGTTCTTGAATGCGCATACACCGCTCTGCTCGACGGGTTTACCGAATCTAAGAAGAACATGGCGAGAATGGTCTAGGGTTGGATGCTTATTTAAAAGGTTTAGACTTTTCGAAATATCCCGAAATTTGGTACAAAGCACTTGAGCGGTACAGGGCAGAGCTTACCTACACTGTTCACCCTGAAGAGCTGTATCTCTATATAATGAGTAGCTGTCGTTACGACTTGGAAGCTTATTTCAATTGCCGCTATGCAGAGTGAAGAAGAGTTCACGATTGAAAAGCTCGGGACGGTAAGAAAAAATCCTCGATTGGAAAAGGGTATTTATAAACTTGTATTTAATAATGATGTTGTGTCTAACGGTGACCTGTTTGTGCGTGCTTTTGATTGTATTCTAGCTGTGTTTAACGATAACTTACAAACCGAATGTAAAGTGGCCACCAAAATAGTATTGAACGATATGAAAGCCATTTATATCGAGTATAGGTATCCGTATAACTTGAGCGGTGAAGTAATGGTTGGCCGTATTTACCGTGTGGTGCAAAGCAATAATGATGTGAATGTAGACTCGATTACGTGTAAGTTTAGTGTTTTGCGCCGTATAACATGAAGGATTATGATGTATATTTATTTTCAATATATTTAATTATTTAATTGTATATATACATATATATATATATATATATATATATATATATATATATATTCCTGTTCTAATATGCAACTGATTATACTCCTTCGTTTTGTATATTATTATTTTATTATTTTCAATATATTTATTTATTTAATATAACTGTACATATATATGTATATTTTTCCTGTCCTAATATATTGATGGTTATACTATAACGTTTTGTATATTTTTTATATATATATATATTCCTCGTTCGTATTTCTTATGCTCTTATTATTTTTTGAGCATATATATTCCATCGTTTCATTGTATATTTATTTTGATTATATGTTCATCGTTCGTATTTCTTATGCTATTATTTTTGACCATATATATTCCATTGTTTACTTATTTTCTATATATTTCGTGAAATTGAATCCATTAATTCGTCTAAATAAACAGAATGATGTAATGGTGTTTTATTTAATTCTTTTGGTTGCACACGACATTTAATTACATCAAATGGCTGCCTTCTAAAACGGCTGACGGATTTCTAAGCCAACTGTCAAAAATATCTGGATAGCGCAATCTGGCAACTCATCCCTAGTTATGTACAACTGAAAAAGCCATTTACGCCTTCTAAGTCAACTGGCTGTTTAAGCCAGAATATATGCTTTAATTAAATAAATATACGGAATCTGGCAACTCAATACTGTACACCTGAACAAGCCATTTACGGCTTCTAAGTCAACTGGCTGGTTAAGAAAACTGGCGGATTAAGTCTGAATATGTCCTTTAATTAAATAAATAGCGCAATCTGGCAGTTCAGCCAGATAAGCCAACTGGCTGATTAGGACATATTAAGACAAGAGCCGCTCGGCTGAAGTCTTAATATGCTCTTGGATCCTGCCAGGCGAACACCTCTCTTCCTCTCTCTCCTTCTCCTCTCTTTCTTTTGGGGGATAACTCCGCCTCCAAGTTGCATAACCCCTTGTTGCTCTTGCAGAATTCCCCCTCCCTCTTTGTTGCGTAACATCTTGCAACATCCCCCATTGTTGCATAACTTATGCAACATTGATTAACATTTTCAATTGCATTGCACTCTCCTTTTGCGCCCATACTACTAACCGACTTTTATAGTAATCTCCTAGATTACCAAACTCTCTAACCAACCAACCTTTCTCTTTTTAACATATTGCTTCTCAGGAGGGATTACTTTAACATATTGCTTCCCGAATGCTTTGGGAAGCAATATTTTAAAGTGATCCCTCGGTTGTCCCCACTCCACTCCACTTCCCCCAGTTGGGGTACCTTAACTAACACTGCGGCGTTGCCACATGTACGGAGTCGCCTGTGAGGCGAGGACCATTACATATGCGGGCAACTGTACATTAATCCTTCATCAAATTTGAGAGTGGAAATGAAAATTTTTCTTTCGCTCTAATAAAGAGACAAAGTTGAAATTATTCCAGGTTGGACGTGAATGATTTAAGTTCATATCATAACGAGACCTCAAAACTTTAAGTCTGCATGCCATTATGTACATTTGCCCGCATATTAAGGGTTCTCGCCTCAGAGAAGACTGTACATGTGGCAGCGCCGCAGTGATAGTCAATGTACCCCAACTGGCGGGAAGGTGGGGTGGAGGGGGTACAACCGAGTCCAACACATATAACACAGACATATACTGTATATCTAAAGGACAATTGAATGTGCAGTCATTGACATACAGGTAATTATAATGTAATGTCTGTGTTCATAAAAATAAACAATTGATATGATCGTGAACAGGGTTGAACTCCATGTAGTTTAATAATCTTATACATTAACAAGCGGAGCGAAGCAAACCCACAGGGAAAGAAAAGCGTTCACGTGTTTAATTGTGAAATTCATCATCATATATATATATGCTCGGTTAGGTTAATTGAATGCCCGGTTAGGTCAACTGAATGCACTATTGGACTAATTGAATGCCTGATTAGGTTCATTGAATGCCCGCTTAGGTTAATTGTACGCCTTGACGATTGGTTAGGTTAAGTCGTGATATTTTCGTTAGTTTTAACGAAAATATCACGACTTAACCTAACCAATCGTCATATTTAGCATGCTATAAATGTCGTTACATAATTGTTAATCACCGTAAATACCTTCATTGCCATATTAATCACTGTGAACAAATAAATGATTTATTTTCTTAATTAAACAAAAACAAGTGAGCTTTGTAAATCCAGGGTCGTGATCTCGAATCAATTCATATCACTCAGAAGTAATTATAGTAGACCTACTCCATTAGCCACCTTGAAATCGCTGATACCGTAAGATATCATAAATTGTTGACCCAGCCTGTTATTAACAATCAATAATTTCATCAATTAATCATTAGCACTAAATTAATCAGCATCACCTCACCCGGCTAATACTAGCCCTACTATATAATACATATACTATATATACTATATATATATATATATATATATATATATAATATATATATATATATATATATATTATATAATATATATATACACAGTATATATTATATACAAATACTATATATATATATACTTTCTCTCTCTCTCTCTCTCTCTCTCTCTCTCTCTCTCTCTCTCTCCTCTCTCTCTCTCTATATATTATATATATATATATATATATATATATATTATTAACCTCGTTTGAGTTCCGTAGGTCGGTCTCTCTTCACACGAAGGTCAGCTGGTGGGCCCCACCTCTAGGCCTGGCTTGGTGGAGCAGCGAGTTGTTCTATTGCGCTCTCCACCGCACATAGTCAGGTACACCCGGTTCATCTGGTACCGTCCTGAGCCAGGCATCTAGTCTTCTCTTGAAAACTTCAACTTTGACCTCTATGACGTATCTGAGGTCCTTTGGAAGCTGGTTCAAAAGTCTTGGCCCCCTGACAACCAAGTTATTTTCTTTCGGTGTTGAGGAGGTCCTTTCTCAGGCCTTTAATTTGGGAACACTACACATTCTGTCTTTCCTATTTTCCAGCGTTGTTTGGATGGTAATTGGGTTTAGTTTCAGGTTTGATACCAGTTTTTCGATCATTTTACATATGTAGATTATAGTGTACCTCTCTCTTCTTCTTTCCAGGGAGTACAGATTTAGTTTGCGTAGTCTTTCCCAGTAGATGAGTTCTTTGCAGCCATCAGTCTTGGCTGTGAAATGTCTGCGTTTCTTCTAGTTTATTAATTTCTTCCTTTTTATATGCGGACGTCAAAACTGAGCAGTATTCAAGTTTTGGTATGATCAATGTTCTCAGCAGGGGAATCATTACTGTCTTGTCCCTCCTTTTGAACGTTGTTAGTAACTGTCCCGCGACTCTTTTTGCTTTGTTTATTGTTATCTGATTTTGTGTTCCGAATTTGGCGTCATCAGTAATTATTACCCCCAAATCTATCGCTTTCGTGCTTCTCTGAATTTCCTGTCTATCTGGAGCATAATATGCAGTCTGTTTAAGTTCCTCATTTCTACCATATCTAAAGAGCTGAAATTTATCGGTGTTAAATGTCATATTGTTGTCTTCTGACCATGGGTATATTTTGTTGTCTCCCTCTGCAAGGCCTCCACTTCATTTGCATCGCTGATTTTTCTGCTGATCTTTGTATCGTCCGCAAAGGATGTTACTATACTGTTGCTGTTTACTCCACTGTCTATGTCTGTTAGCATGATAATGAACAGGAGTGGGGTCAGCACTGTACTTTGTAGTACTGAACTGTGTACTTCTGATTCTGATATATATATTATATATATATATTGTGTATATATATATATATATATATATATATATATATATATATATATATATATATATATATATAATATATATATTATTTCACGAAAGTGGCACGTGAAAAATATTTATGATGAATAAAACCACGAAGGTCTGTGTTTCTTTTCCCTTCGTGGTTTTATTCATCATATATATATATATATATATATATGTGTGTAGCGGATCGACAAGAAATAGTCCAACAAGTAGACAGACAAATTCTTCTTCCACGACTTCATCAAACATTCTTGGAAAACACACGTTGGCAAAGAATCAAACAATGAAGCGTCTGTTCTTCTTCCAAACGCCGCCAAAAGCGAGCCGTTAGCAACTAAAGGACGCGGGCAAGGCGTCTTAAGATTTGGCGCGAAGTCCTAAGTCACAGGAACTACCTATAAAAGTGAGCTTCCACTCACACTCATTCTCACTCTCTCACTCACACACTCGATTTCCACCTTTACGAGCAACACGTCCGACAACTGCCTTCCGGCTTCCCGCCGGAGGAGCGGCCTGCTGCTTCCTTCAAGGCCTTCGATCTATCATCACTTAAGGCCTACCGCCGTCAGCCTGCAGAAGCACTTCTTCGAAACTCAGCGCCGTTTCATCTTCTGCCAGTTTGTCTCTCAAGCATCACCTCAATTCTACCTCAAGCGAATCAACACTTGAGGCGACCGGTGCCCGTCACACAACTTCAATGGGAAGGTCAGCATCGCTTAGAACCTCCACCTGCAAGATCATTTACAGGCCATCCTGCACCTCGAGAGGTAACAACACTCAGGCCTACGTTCGACAAAGCCTACCGCAAGCATCTTCTCCTTCGCAAAAGGCTTAATTAACCGGGCGACCATCGCGCACTCAACTCATTCCAATAGGAAGGCCAACACCTCGAGCCTATCAGTCGACAGGCCCCCTCAGAGCAACGCGTCAACAAGTATCATTATCTTACTGGTAAGCCTTGTCTCTTTGCTTAATAACAATAACGTAAAGCCTACACAGTGAACCGCAGAAGATTAGGCTATAAACGCAGTGTTTCATAACACCACAAATTGACTCTCGTTAAAACGCAGGAGGCTTATTACTCATTTCAAGTGATATTTGTGTAACCATACCATTGTCAAGCATTTCAATCCATTATTATTAGGCCTCATCAATTATTCTATGTGCATCCATGCAATCATTTAGCCTACTTAATCAGTGTCACGTTTTCCATTCAGTGTACCAAACGCACGTGCATTCTTTAAATCATTTACTAGGCCCATTCAAGGTTCCATGTTGCATGCCATTTACATACCATCAATGAGTATATTACTTATTACCTGTCAATTAAGCTATTAACATTTCATCTTATTAGCTAAGTCTATGTCATAAGCATAACGTAAAACTATCAATTAATTACTGTAAATTCTTTGTTATACCACAGTGAATAAATAACGGCTTTATTTTCATAATAAAATACAAAACCATAAAGTGTCTTTTATAACATTAATCCAAGCTGGTGAGCCTCGCTGCCATTCCGGTCGCTTCCAATAGTATGGTGGGCCTACTCCATTAGCTACTTTTCAATTGGTGATACTTTACATCATAAATTATTAACCCAGCTTATCATTAAAAAACAATCAGTCATTACATCAATTAATCACTAGCATACAATTAAATCATTATCACCTTAAACGGCTAAAGCTAGGTCCACTATATATATATATATATATATATATATATATCAGGTCATCCCATAAGTAATGTCGTTTTTTACGATAGATTAAGTTTAAAATAGTCCTACTCGGTTTAAGCATAAATTTTCCGAAGTTATATCTAAGAGGAGATCTATCGTGTTTCGCTACATACTTTACAGACCTTGACCAGTGAAGACCTGTGTTTTGCTTTATGTGAACCCCTCATAAACATGGCGGTCTCAGAAGAGCATATCAGGCATATAATGCTTTACGAGTCCAAAAAAGGGAATACTGCTACTGAAGCAACGCGAAACATTCAGGACGTTTATGGCAACGATATTCTGCATGTGAGATGTCAAAGATGGTTTCAAAAGTTTAGGAATGGTGACTGCTGTTTGACAGATGCAGCACGCTCTGGACACCCTGCTGAGTTTGATGATGACCTGCTGTTAGCCGCACTTGAAGAAGACTGCACAACAACTGTCGAAGAATTGGCCCAGAAACTCAATTCATCCCCGTCCACCATCCATCGACATTTGCAACAACTCGGGAAAGTGCCTAAGTTAGGAAAATGGGTGCCACATGAATTGTCGGTCGACAATCTGAGGGTGCGGGTAAACATTAGCACAGCTCTTCATTCTCGTGAACTCCAAGATCCGTTTTTGCACCGTTTAGTGACTGGTGATGAAAAGTGGATACTGTACCCGAATGTTAAGCGTCGTCGACAGTGGGTTTGTGCCGGAGAACTAGCGACACCACAGCCAAAACCAAATCTTCACCCTCGGAAGGTGTTGCTTAGTGTTTGGTGGGATAAAGGTGGTGGAATACACTTTGAAACCTTACCACACAACCAAACAATCACCGCTCAAGTCTACTGTCAACAACTGGATCGATTGTACACTGCACTGAAAGAAAAGAGACCTTCTTTGGTTAATCGGAAAGGAATCGTGTTCCACCACGACAACGCACGTCCTCATACCGCTCGGATCACTTCTGCAAAAATTGAGGAGCTTGGGTGGGAAAAACTTCCACATCCTCCATATTCTCCACATCTTGCGCCATCAGATTATCATCTCTTCAGGAGTCTGCAAAACTATCTTGAAGAGAAACAGTATAAACATGGCATTGAAAAGCTTGTAGGACGTTGGCAGTGTCATTGAATCCGATGGAAAATATATACTAGATTAAAAAGTTTCAGGTGAGTTTTTTTGTCCTTCAAATTCCGATCTAAAAAACATTACTTATGGGATGACCTGATATATATATATATATATATATATATATATATATATATATATATATATATATATATATATATATATATATATATATATGTTGTTATAATGTAATAATGTTTCAGACCAACAAAGACCCTAGGATCAAATCATGGCTGGTGTACCTAACTGCGTACGTAATTGTGTATTGCGCATGTCCTCCGTGGTGGCGGAGGGGACCTACAATTTTACGTGGGTTCCGAACCACAAGAACGTAAGAACATGAGAAATTTTATAGTGGGCACACTACGGGCCACTTCGGCCCATCGAGGTGGCTCCACTCTGTAAAAACTGCCTGTACATTGGCAACAACCAATTTTACGAAGCTAAATAATTATCAATTTAAAACTAATTAATTATCAATTAAAGACTAAAGATAGAATCTCTCGATCCAGAGGATCAAGTCATAATAGACTACTATCCACACATGTGTTACACTCTATATCTATTTATAACCGACATGCAAATATATCAGATCCAAAGAATCCAGTCAATTTCACTACGGTATCCATAACTACCAGTACCTTGCCAACCAAAAATAAGTCACGGTCCATATGAATTGCGGAGCAAGTCACAATTTACAACCATATACATTTCCATATATACACTTAGGAGGAAAAGTGTAGGTGTGGCTGTAAAGACTGTACAGTAATGTAGTGTGCACCCATTTTGGGTCTCCCATTTAAAGGTGTTTGTGGGGCAAGTGAAGATCATGAGTTTTTCAAAACCCAACAGTACTATGGAGGGCACCGCTCGCTCGGCAGAGGAATCTCTTTAAATGGGGTGTGTAAGGACAGAGAGTATCCCCTAACCCAAGACGCTGCCTCCCGATATCCCACAACACTTGTGTTGAGCTGTGGGATCTATCCCCACAAGCCTTAATTTTACTACCTTAAACTATACCCAATCTTTCAACATATGCGTCTAATCGATTTTTAAACATGTTTATAGACGTGCTACTAATTACTTCTACCGGCAAACTATTCCAGCTATTTACTATTCTATGCGTAAAAAGGTTTTCGCAACTGCTGTCTCGAACCTTCTACTTGTCAACTTACACCCGTTATTTCTAGTCCTATTATATTGAGGTATTTCGAAAAAGCTATCTCTATCTCCGTTATCGAACCCATTCATAATTTTGAAAACCTGGATTAGATCACCCCTTAGCCTACGAGTCTCTAGTGTAGTCAATTTTAACTCCTTAAGCCTATCCTCGTACGACTTTGACCTGAGCGACGGAATCATCTTAGTTGCTCGTCTTTGAACTCTCGATTTTGTCTATATCTTTGCGCATATGCGGATTCCAAAATTGGACCGCGTACTCCACATGGGGTCTAACAAATGATTTATAAAGAGGAACTCTAATATCGCGCGATTTATACTCAAAATTCCGAGCTATAAAATGTAACATTTTGTTCGCCTTATTGACCGCTGCTGTACTTTGTTTCGCTACTTTTAAATCACCAGTGACTATAACTCCTAAATCTTTTTCCTGTTCTACGCTTGTTAACTCTTTCCCGGACATACTATACGCCAAATTACCGTTACGCGAACCTATATGCAAAATTTTGCACTTATCGACGTTAAATCTCATTTGCCATGTGACTGACCAATCAACGATTTTATTCAGATCTTCCTGGATTTTACCTCTATCGTCGTCATTCATCGCCCTACCACCCAGCTTCGTGTCATCCGCAAACTTTGAAACTGTACTGACTAGGCCGACATCTAAATCGTTAATATACAGTATATAAGAAAAAGAAAGGGGCCCAACACAGAACACTGAGGAACGCCACTCGCTACATTAGCCCAACCCGACTCCGCTCCATCAACGACCACCCTCTAGTTCCTACGTCGCAACCACTCTTCTATCCAATTTATTACTACACCCCTGATTTCATGAGCATTAGTTTTTTCAATGAGTCTTTTGTGCGGCAGGGTGTCAAACGCTTTTTGAAAATCTAAATACACTACATCAACCGCCCGATGCTTATCGTAAACGTCACCCACGCTTTGGAAAAATTCTAAAAGATTAGTTGAGCACGATTTGTTTCGCCTAAAACCGTGCTGCGTATTTTTAACTAGTTTATGCAATTCTAATGTGTTCGACTATACGATCCCTAATTATTGATTCCAGTGGCTTACCTACAACAGACGTTAAACTGATTGACCTATAATTTCCCGCCGCACCTTTAACGCCTTTCTTAAAGATAGGTGTTACGTTTGCTAACTTCAAATTATCTGGTACGCACCCCTCAGAAATAGACACATTAAAAATCTTTGTTAGCGGCACAACAATGCTATCTTTTAATTCTTTTACTGGTATGGGATATATGGAATCCGACCCAGGTGATTTACGCGTTTTTATTTTACCAATATAGCGCATTACCTCTCCTTCACTAACCACAATATTATCCAAAATATTACCATTATCAAAAGGTATTATGTCTATGACAGTAGGGATATTCGTAACAACTTCTATAGTAAAAACTGACGAAAAAAATTCGTTTAGCAAGGTAGTCATTTCCTTGTTTTCAGAAACTAGATCTCCGTTTACATTTTTCAACGGCCCCAAGACACCTTTTTACTGGATTTCTATTGTTGACATATTGAAAGACTCGCTTGGGGTTTCCTTTACCGTCACGAGCTATGGAGATTTCAAATTCGCGCTTTGACTTTTTTATTACACTTTCCGCTTCACGCCTTAGAGATATGTAGTTGTTTCTTAACCACAAATTGTCTTTATCGCACTTGTGTAGCCTATATGCCCTATCTCTGCTCTTTATAATGTCTCCTTCTCTAGAAGTAAACCACAAGTGCTTGTTGTTTGGTTTCGCACGCTTAATTTTGCACGGTACAAATTCCTCATTTATTGTCCTAAATACTGTTTCGAACGATTCCCACATTAGATTTGCGTTGGAGTTCCCCATTACGTTTTCCCAGTTGATGTGTAACAATTTATTTCGAAATTTACAAAAGTCTGCATGCTGGAAGTTAGGAATTTTAGTTGAGTTAGTTGGTTTCGAGTGACTTACTGACAGGACAAACTCCACCATATTGTGATCGTTATTGCTTAAGAGTTCTATTACTTGAAGATCAGTAATTAGCCTATCATCCTTAGTTTTTACTAAATCTAAAATACTGTCCAACCTCGTAGGTTCCCCAACCTTTTGAATAAGAAAGCTATCCTCGAGAAAATTAACTGAACGATTACCTTCCGCGTCTCCCTGCAATGTATAGTAATTCACGTTGTCGAAATTAAAGTCACCCATAACTAAAGCCTGCTCACTACCTATTATTCTCTTTAGTTGACGATATAACGCTTCGTCCGTATCAGCTGTTTGATTAAGGGGCCTATATATAACCGCAACAAGAAGTTTGAAGTCGTTTAATTTAAGTTCTGCTATAGTCGCATCTATCGGTTCTGGAATTGAGTGCTTTACTTCTATAACGTTCGCAATATTATCTTTGATATACAACATAACACTGCCTCCTCGCCTACCTATTCTGTTTTTAACAAAAAGTCTATAACCTTTAATTTGATACTCCCCTACAAAGTCACGTGTTTCAGTGCTAAGCCACGATTCGTTTATCGCAATTAAATCATAGTCGTTACAAGCAATTAAAGAAAAAAATTCGTTTATTTTATTTCGTAGGCTACAAGCATTTAAGGATAGAACCTTCAAATTGTTTGTAACTGCGACATCTTCGCGAGCGGAGTGAAAATTTGTGGAATTTACGCTGAGACCGTTCGAGTTACGGCAGCCTGAAAAGAAGAGACAGTATTATGAAATAGTCTTCCTAAACGCGCAGCTCCAACGTCATTAAGATGAAGTCCATCTTCGAGGAACAAGTCCCTCCTGCCTTAGAAACTGTTCTAAAAATTCCCAAAATGAACTCTTTCCTGTTGGCAAAGAGACTTTAGGTTATTGTTAATATACGTCGCCTTGCTGTAGAAATCGTTACGTTGGATAATTCGAGGAAGTATACCTGTTAAAACAATCTTATTAGTTTTTCCTTTAATCGCTCTAGTAAGTCCCTGTAACTAGTCAGTAGTTCTTCCGATCTAGAATTTAAAACGTTATTACTACCGACATGAATAACATACTTGTGTCCTCGGCGGTTCCGTCTGTAAAATGGTCAACACTATTAGTTATATCCTCCACCCTTGCACCAGGGTAGCAGTAACGGCGCCTACGACGAGGGTTTCTCCCACAGAATTCCCCGAGCTGCCCTCGAACAGTGGAATCGCCAACGAGTCGTATTTCCGGTTCATCAGCATCTTTGAAACCTAAAACAGAAAACTTATACCTTGTTGTTACCGGTAGAAAAGTCTTAGGTTTTCTCAATGGTGCTCCATTATGCACTCGAACGAAGGGTTGGGAACTAGTGGAAGAGAGAGGACTATTAGTACTATTTATATTATTAGTAGAAACTGAGGCAGGAGGGGTCGTAACTGGAGTCTCAAGGGATTCTAATTTTGCCGTCAGGAGCATCAGCTTTCTTCAAGCCTCACCCTGGCCTTCCTCTTACGTTCTAACTCGTTCCTCAGCACTTCCATGCTTGAGCACCTCCTACAATCTAACTGTTCATTATTATTAGCCATTGTAAACACGTAAGCGGCAAATTTCCCTTCACACCAACTACAAGTACTTGACGGGTGTGCCGTGAGCCGTGATTAAAATTAGTTAAAAAAACGAAAAACAAAAAACGAGCGTTTGGAAATTAATAAATTACAACGTAGGTCTACCATGTGCTTTTTGTGCCGTCACCTGCGAAAACCTGCAAAAATGTTCTTCAAACGCAGAAAAAGGTTCTTTTAACACAGTTGTATGCTAAAAAAAAAAATGCTATAACAAAAATATACATATATAAAATATATAAAATATATACATATATATATTATATATATATTGTATATATATATACATATTGTATATATATATACATATCTATATATATATATATATTTTATATATATATATATATATATTATATATATATATATATATATATATATATATATATATATATATATGTATATTGTATATATATATATATTGTGTATATATATATATATATATATTTTATATATATATATATATTTTGTATATATATATATATACTGTATATATATATATATATATGGTGTTATATATATATATATATACATATATAGAGTTTATATATATATATGTATGGTATATTTTATATATATTGTATATACTGTATATTGTATATATATATTGTATATATATATTGTGTATATATATTGTGTATATATATTGTGTATATATATTGTATATACATTGTATATATATCGTATATATATCGTATATATATTGTATATATATCTTAAATATATATAATGTATATATATAGTATATATATCGGGTGGCCACAAAAAACTTTACTTAATTGAAACTTTAATAACTGCAACAATTCAAAACTTATGCGATTGAGATTTTGCACACATTAACAGATGTATATAATCTATAATTGCTGGAATTTTCAAATATGTAGGTTCTATAGTTTTGTTACAGTGAACAATTTAAAAGCATATGTCTAAAAATAGCATGCCTGGTGTGCATCTGACACGTACGTGCGCTAGCATAGGCTAAACCTAATGTAGCGTAGTATGACACGCGCGCTGGCGTAGGCTAAACCTAATGTGAATTTGCTTTCTTTTACTTTTCCGCTAAAACCCCGCCAGCATGACGTTAAGTAAAAGTGATAAAGCCATCATAGAAGCATGTGTCAAGGAAAAAGGTTGGAATGGAAATGATTGTCCGAGAATTCCCCGCAAAGAACTGGACTCGTCAAAGTGTTTATAACTTAATAAGAAAGATAAAGGATACTGGATCAACAGCTAGAAAACCCGGCAGCGGCAGGCCCAAAAGTGTTTCAACAGAAGAAAATAAGGCTGCCGTGCAGGAACTGATTCAATCCCAGGAGAATACACCAGGAACTCATCGCTCCCAGAGACAGATTGCGTACGACCTTGGGATTTCTCGCTCCTCTGTACAAGGGATTGTAAAACGTTTGAAATTAAAGGCCTACAAGAGAATTCGAGTTTCTCGGCGTGATCAGAATGTAAGACAGCGTAGAAAGACCCTCTGTAAATCCCTATATGAACGCTACTCAGCTGAAGACGTGCAAAAAGTTGTGTTTACAGACGAAAAGGATTTCACGTTGGGGTGGCCAAAAACAGGCAAAATGACAGGGTTTATGGTTCAAGGAAAAAGGACATTCCTCCCTCCAGGCTTTATCATGAAACCTCACGATTCAGCAGAAAGGTAATGGTATCGGCGAGAATTTCATGGAAGGGGAAAACACGAATTCATTTTATTGCCACAAACGAAACTAAAGTTAACTCTGAGCGCTACATCAACCTGTTAGATAATGGGTTACTTCCTGATTGTCGTCAGCTGTATCCTGATGAGGCCTACATTTTCCAGCAAGATGGGGCACCCGCCCATACAAGCCGAGCGACCCAAAATCATCTAGAGCAAGAGACCCCTAATTTCATCAAAAAGGATGAATGGCCGCCTCAGTCTCCCGACTGTAATCCGATGGACTATTCAGTATGGGATTCCCTCATGGTGAAGGTTTACGGCGGCCAGAAAGACAAATTCACCGAAGATGAACTTAAGGAGAAAATCAGTAGAGCATGGGAGGATATCACCTTAGATGAGGTTCGAAAGTGCATCTCCTCGTGGAAGAAGCGATTGAGGGCAGTTTACCAACAGGGAGGTGGTCACATTGACCATTTGTTTAAGTAAATTTTGTTAAGTTCAAATTCATTTTCTTCGGCATGCTATTTTTAGACATATGCTTTTAAATTGTTCACTGTAACAAAACTATAGAACCTACATATTTGAAAATTCCAGCAATTATAGATTATAACCATCTGTTAATGTGTGCCAAAGCTCAATCGCATAAGTTTTGAATTGTTCCAGTTATTAAACTTTGAATTAAGTAAAGTTTTTTTGTGGCCACCCGATATATATATTGTGTATATATATAGTATATATATAGTATATATATATATATATATATATATGTGTATATATAGTATATATATATATGTTATATATACATATATAATATATATATATATATATATATTGTGTGTATATATATATATATATATATATATATATATTACAGGGTGGGCGAAAAGTAGCTCCCTATTTGGATTGGTAAAAAAATACGTATATTATCCATTTATTTCAGAAGAAATAATATGAAAAGGTAGGCATACATGGTAGGTTTTCTCTAAAATTCAATGTGGGCTCCAATTCTTTCCACCAGCTTCTGAAGCCGCCCAGGAATGGCGTCCACTGACTTTAGCAGGAACTCCGGCGGGATGGAGGGCATGACTTCCCGAATTCGGTCCTCCAGTTCTTCCAATGTCCTCGGTTTGGTGCGGTAGACTTCTTCCTTTCCCCCCCCCCAAAGAAAGAAGTCGCACGGTTACCGCTGAAAAACGGCAGAATCGGTTCAGTGTAACGGTGTGGTGTGGTATGACCTCAGATCAGGTTGTGGGCCCGTTCCTTCTGCGCAACACCATGAATGCTGAGCGGTACCTTGCTATGTTGCGAAACGAGGTCTGGCCGGTTGTCAGCACATGGGAGAACATCGACGATCTGATATTTATGCAAGATGGCGCCCCTCCGCACTTCGCTCTTGTTGTCCGTGAGTGGCTGGATGCCCACTTCCCTGGGCGTTGGATGGGTCGTCGTGGTCCACATCAATGGCCAGCCAGGAGCCCCGACTTGACACCGTGCGACTTCTTTCTTTGGGGGTGGGTAAAGGAAGAAGTCTACCGCACCAAACCGAGGACATTGGAAGAACTGGAGGACCGAATTCGGGAAGTCATGTCCTCCATCCCGCCGGAGTTCCTGCTAAAGTCAGTGGACGCCATTCCTGGGCGGCTCCAGAAGCTGGTGGAAAGAGTTGGAGCCCACATTGAATTTTAGAGAAAACCTACCATGTTTGCCTACCTTTTCATATTATTTCTTCTGAAATAAATGGATAATATACGTATTTTTTTACCAATCCAAAATAGGGAGCTACTTTCCGCCCACCCTGTATTATATATATATAAAGAGTAGAGATAGGGCTTATAGGCTATATAAGTGCGATAAAGATAATCTGTTGTTACGAAACAACTACATATCTCTAAGGCGTGAAGCTAGAAGTGTAGTAAAAAAGTCCAAACGCGAATTTGAAATCTCCATAGCTCGTGACGTTAAAGAAAATCCCAAGCGATTCTTTCAATACGTCAATAATAGAAATCCAGTAAAAAGTGTCATTGGGCCGTTGAAAAATGTAAACGGAGATCTAGTTTCTGAAAACAAGGAAATGGCTACCTGGCTAAACGAATTTTTTACGTCAGTTTTTACTATAGAAGATGTAATGAATATCACTACGGTCATAGACAGAATACCTTTTGATAATGGTAATATTTTGGATAATATTTTGGTTAGTGAAGGGGAGGTAATGCGCTATATTGATAAAATGAAAACGCGTAAATCACCGGGGCCTGATTCCATATATCCCATACAACTAAAAGAATTAAAAGATAGCATTGTTGAGCCGCTAAGAAAGATTTTTAATGTGTCTATTTCTGAGGGGTGCGTACCAGATAATTTCAAGTTAGCAAACGTAACACCTATCTTTAAGAAAGGCGATAAAGGTGCAGCGGGAAATTATAGGCCAATCAGTTTAACGTCTGTTGTAGGTAAGCTACTGGAATCAATAATTAGGGATCGTATAGTCGAACACTTAGAATTGCATAAACTAGTTAGAAATACGCAGCACGGTTTTAGGCGAAACAAATCTTGCTTAACTAATCTTTTAGAATTTTTCAAAACGTGATTGACGTTTACGACAGTCATTGGGCGGTGATGTAGTGTATTTAGATTTTCAAAATGCGTTTGACACCGTACCGAACAAAAGACTCATTGAAAAAACTAAGTCTCTTGGAAAGAGGTGTGTAGTAATAAATTGGCTAGAAGAGTGGTTGCGAGATAGGAAACAGAGGGTAGTCGTTGATGGAGCGGAGTCGTGTTGGGCTAATGTAGCGAATGGCGTTCCTCAGGGTTCTGTATTGGGCCCCATGCTTTTTATTATATATTAACGATTTAGATGTCGGCCTAGTCAGTTATTAGTACCGACATGAATAACATACGTTGTGTCCTCGGTGGTACCGTCTGTAAAATGGTCAACACTATTAGTTATATCCTCCCCTTGCACCAGGGTAGCAGTAACGGCGCCTACGACGAGAGTTTCTCCCACAGAATTCCTCGAGCTGCCCTCGAACAATGGAATCACCAACGAGTCGTATTTCCGGTTCATCAGCATCTTCGAAACCTAAAACAGAAAACTTATTGCTTATTATTACTGGTAGACAGGTCTTTGCTTTTTTCAATGGGGCTCCATTTCGCACTCGAACGAAGGTTTGGGAACTAGGGGAAGAGACAGGGCTATTAGTACTATTTATATTATTAGTAGAAACTGAGGCAGGAGGGGTCGTAACTGGAGTCTCAAGGGATTCTAATATTGCCGTCAGGAGCATCACGCTTTCTTCAAGTCTCACCCTGGCCTCCCTCTCACGTTCTAACTCGTTCCTCAGCACTTCCATGCTTGAGCACCACCTGCAAACTAACTGTTCATTATTACACTGGCCAACAAAATGAAACTTCTTTTTCTCATCACAAACATGATCACACATTTCTTAATGCATTTTTCGCGCTGATTCCGAATCTGGTTTTATGTTTTTTCTAGCACGTATAGTTATATAGATACACTGGTTTTGATATTTTTAAGTTTTTGATATTGCTATAAGAAAATTTATGGATGTATAGATCACACTTAGAAATGCTAAACAACAAATACATCATATACCTTATTCAATGTACTTATAAATAAAGAATATATACATTATTTTATTAAAAGCGCTGTGAGTGTGATTTCCTTTTGTAAATTTGGCCTGGATTGTCACGATACAGCATCCAACAATGGTCCGCCATCATGCTTTCATTCCAATATCCTTGGTAGCGCTTCTCCATCATCTGAATATCTTCATGGAAGCACTCTCCTTGCTCGTCACTCAGTGCACCAAGGTTTTCAGGAAAGAAATCTAAGTGGGAATGCAGGAAGTGAATTTTTAACGACATTCGACACTCCATTTCTTTGAAGGCATCAAGGAGGTTCTTGACTCCATCCTTATACGCAGGTGACTTGTTGCTTCCAAGAAAGTTTTCACATATCCATTTGAACGCCAGCCAAGCCTTCAATTCCAGCGAACTTAGGACTTTTTCAAATTCAGTGTCATTCAAAACCTCCCTTATTTGTGGCCCAACAAAAATTCCTTCCTTCAATTTTGCTGCCGTAACCTTCGGAAATTTCCTTGAAAGGTATTGGAACCCTTCAGAATTGACTTTACCCATTGCTTTAACAAAATTCTTCATTAAACCAAGTTTAATGTGAAGAGGTGGCAGATAGATCTTTTGGGGATCCACTAAAAGGACAGACTGGACATTGCTTATCCCTGGGACATATGTATACCTAAGTGGCCAGTCACTTTTGGTGTAATGTTCTATAGTGGCGCGACTGTCCCACAGGCAAAGGAAACAACAAAATTTTGTGAATCCTGACTGCATACCCATAAGCATTCCTATAACTTTTAGATCTCCAAAACATTCCATTGATGACTGTCGTATTTGATTGCCTTAAGTAGTATATCCATATTGTCATATGTCTCTTTTAGATGGACGGAATGGGCAATGGGGATGGATGGCATTATATTACCATTATGCAAAAGAACTGCTTTCAGGCTTCTCTGCGACGAATCAATAAAGAGGCGCCACTCAGATGCCACATACGTCTGATACGTCTGAGATATGGCTGTAAATAGTCCATTGATGTCATGGCAATAACAGAGAGGACCGTCTACTGAAAAGAATGCTGTTAATTCAAAATTCCGCTTTCGGTAGTAACTAATACGAACATTGTTCTCAAGTAAATTGTTCTCCTTTAGTCTTGAGGCGAGAAGCTCTGATTTCTCTTTAGACAGCGATAAGTCTCTAACAAGATCATTCAACTGTCCTTGGGTTAACTTTTTAGGCTCTAAATATGTACCTTCAAAAGTGTACTCTGGTTCTGTAGATGGTCCGGAAACGCCAGTTGCACCTTCATCACTTTCCATGTCATCTATGATAGAATCTAGCCTATCACTTGGGGGAATTGGAATGGGCAATGTTTCATCATGTTTTACTGGTCTACGTGCTGAATCCAAGTTTGGATATACAGTACAATCTGGTGTTTGTTCTTGGCAGAAAACCCCATTAAGTTCACACTACAAAAATAACAGTCTTCATGATGATCTCTCGGCTCCCTCCATATCATGGTATGGCAAATGGCATTGAAGCTTTCTTTTTGTTAAGCCAATCACGTAATCCATTTGAACAGCCAGAACAGATTTGATGTGGCGCCATGGTTTATCTTGGTCACTAGATGGCAACCAAAGATAGCTTGTATATTTTCTTAATGTCGGTTGTAATACTTCGTCGCTGTGTTTTAGTTGTCAACTGGCCGCATACGAAACAGAACTTGTCGGGGTCATTCTTACATTGTCGAGGCATGTTGACTGACCTGAGCAAACTATAAATTAAAAAAAAATGTACACCAACTTGACACAACAAGTTCTTGGACTGGACTGATCTTTTGACACACAAAGCACGGCGTTGTTGCCTGAATCACAATGCTGCTAGACGTAAAAGCTCACACCTGAAATACATAAGATGTATAATTAAGATAATTGAAATAAATAAGATGAATAAACTAAAAAAACACAATAAAATAAACACAATCAAATGTTGAAATATTAGTATTTTGCCTATTTAAAATGGTTAAATCTGTGTAGTTATATATATGCCTTCATCTTGAAAACTATACGTGCTAGAAAAAATCTGAATGCAGTTTTGGAATCAGCGTGCAAAATGCTATCCAGCCACCACAAATTTTACTCTGATGAAAAATCTTTGTTGACCAGTGTTATTAGCCATTTTAAACGCGTAAGCAGCAAATTTCCCTTCACAGCGACTGCAAGTACTTGACGGGGGTGCCATGCTTTTAATTAGTTGAACAACAAAAAACAAAAACAAAAAAACGAGCGTTTGGAAATTAATAAATTACAACGTAGGTCTACCGCGTTCTTGAAACGCAGAAACAGGTTCTTGTAACACAAATTTATACTAAATTAATATAGAATTAAGCTACCGACAAAAGATCTGTAAAAGAAGAGTATCTATAACACTTATGTGTTCGCGATTCGACCCGATTTTTTCCTTTTTTTCACACGGTTTCTGACGACACACTACCTGACCTCTCGAAGCACGGAAAAATGAACCTTATGACTGCACGTTTTCTGATTGATTTTAAAAACAAACAAGGCAAACCACGTGCAGTAGCCTTGGTTTGATCAAATAATATAGTACTGAATAACGTCAATAAATGAAATATATTCGTTAATGAATGATTAGTAGCACGAAGTAATTTAGTTAAGAATGCACGGAACACTTTTTTTTTAAAACACTTCAACGAAAACCACTTATTCAATTGATAACACTTGACACTCGATAAAACACGTCTGTTCACAAGGAAAGACTGATCACATATATATAT
>JAJOZX010004768.1:170000-280000 GCA_023014485.1 Bathynomus jamesi | reverse complement strand
AATTCGGTCAAAATCATTAATTACACAACTATATGAATTGGGTCTCAGTGTGAGTTATGACCGAATTCTTCAAGTCGAAAGCCAACTTGCAACAGCAGTGTGCCAGAACTTCAAGACCAAAGGAGTGGTTGTACCAGCTCAGTTTCGTCATGGACCATTTATTGTTGGGGCACTTGACAATCTGGATTACAACCCATCTAGTACAACTGCCGTTGGATCATTTCATGGTACAGGGATTAGTCTGTTTCAGTTCCCAACTGTCTCAAACTGTGGAACCAAACAAGGTGATCTTGTGCTACCTTCTCTAGGTTCAAAGGACTTGGAGTTACTCATGTCCTACTCAATTGTACCAGCTGTTGCAATGGACAAAACCAAGGTAGAAGTCCTGAAGTTGTCTAATGTGTCTGACCCTATTGAGGGACACTACCATGAAGCATGTTTCCAGGAAAAGGAGTGGATGAAAGAAGCGTTCAGGATCTTGGAGAAAGACACGATAGGGAAGGGTGATGTTATATCATGGTCAGCATACCACGCTACAAGGCAAGAACAAGATGAAGATCAAATGAAAACCCTTTCCTACCTCCTTCCCTTATTCCATGAAAAGGCCGCTACTCCAGCGATGATCAAGCATGGAATGAATGTTGTTCGGTCTGCTACTGAATTCCTTAACCCCGGGCAAATACCAGTTGTTGCATTCGATGCACCCCTATATGCCCTTGGTAAATTCATTCAGTGGAAGTGGCCAGACACCCACGGAGAAGACAAGGTCATCGTCATGTTTGGAGGTCTACATACAGAGATGGCCATGTGGAGAACGTATGGAGATTATCTAGAGGGATCTGGGTGGACAAATGCCTTGACACAAGCAGGCATTGCTTCGGCAGGAACTGTTGACTCATTTCTTAAAGCCTCTCATCTTACAAGAACCAGACATGCTCACCAGGTAACAGCTTTGACATTGGCAAAGCTGCAGCATGAAGCCTTTATGGAAACTGTTGGTCCCTATGATGACAAGACAAAGGAAGAGTGGAAGAAGAAGATGGTTCAGGTCAGTCCAACATTCCAATACTGGGAGACAATTCTTCAGATGGAGATAGACGGCCTCATATTCATACGATCACATCGTGCAGGAGACTTTCCATTGTATGTAGAAAGCTTGAAGAAAGTAGTTCCCTGGTTCTTTGCTCTTGACCACCAGAATTACGCACGTTGGCTTCCACTCCACATCCGGGACATGAAGAATCTCCCTCAGCCAGTTATGAATGAGTTTTCACGAAATGGACACTGGGTAGTACACAAGACCAAGAAGAGATTCTCAGCCATGCCTTTAGACCAAGCGCATGAACAAAACAATGAGAAAGTCAAAGGTTCAGGAGGCGCGGTGGGTCTGACTGAGAATCCAGTGGCATTCAAGAAGTGGATGGTAGCAGGGCCAGAACAAGCCAGATTGATTACTGAATATGAAGACGAAAACCTTCCAGAAACTGAAGACAACAACTTCCACCACGAAGAAGGACTATCTACACAGAGAAGATTCAAGGATCATGTTTCTAATCTCGTTGAAGTCTTCCGTGATATGGGAAATCCATTTTGTGATAATGGGAATGAGTTACTGGCCTTAGACACAAGGAATGTCATGGATGAATCTGTGGTCCATACAGTGAGAACTATAAAGGATTTGGGTAAGGAGCAATATAGCCGATACTACAAAGAAGTTGTCACAGATTGTACAAGGTCAATTCATACACCGATCAAGAAGAACTCGCTTGCCCTCTTCAGATGTCCTCGGCCGAAATCTCAGGTACGGAATGTTGGGGGAATCCAACTACTGAAGAACGATGTTGCTCTATTCTCTCATCTGTATATTGTTATGCAACATCGGCATAGTGACATGGATGCATTCTTCCAACACGAGAATCACCCCTTTCCTTCTTCCCTATCTGATGGTGGGAAATTGCGGTTTGGGAAAAAGTCTGACCTACTGAAAATCATTACATTTGAAAACAAGGACAACCCTCCAGATCCTTTTGATGTGAAACTTCTTGATGGAGCTGCCATCGTCCATTTGCTGTCTACTGCAGGTGTTACCAACTTTGAAGAGTATGCAGATCGTGTATTCGTCCCTTATCTCATCAAACAGTTAGAAACTTGCCAGCGAATTGACATCGTCTGGGATACCTACACTGCAAGCACCTTAAAAGAGACTACCAGAGAAAAACGGGGAAAAGGAATCAGAAGAAAGGTTGAAGGAAAAACCAAATTACCCCTAAATTGGCATGACTTCCTTCGAGACTCTAGAAACAAGCAAGAACTGTTCGCTTTCCTATCAGACAAGGTTGCTGCAATGGAAGTTCCTAACAACAAAGAAGTTGTTATTACATCAGGACCTGAAGTCATCATCAATGGGGCCGACCGCACAATGCCAAGATGCGACCATGAGGAGGCAGACACTAGACTGTTCATTCATCTTCAAGATGCAATAAAGGAAGGGCACATTAACTGCATGATCAGAACTGTAGACACGGATGTTATTGTCATTCTAATAGGAAAATTCCATCACTTGACGTCCATAAGATCTGAAGTAAATATTTGGGTTGGTTTTGGCACTGGGAAAAACTTCACTTACCATCATATTAACACAATCTGTGCCTCTTTGGGTGAAGAGAGATGCACATCCCTACCACTGTTTCACTGCTTCACGGGATGTGATACAACATCATCCTTTTACGGAAGGGGCAAGAATACGGCATGGGCAGCATGGCACCATTACCCTGAGGTAACACAAGCATTCACATTCATGGCACGAAATCCATTTGCAGATGTTGACGCCGAAACTCCCCACTTCAAGCTTCTTGAACGGTACACAGTTGTCCTCTATGACAACACCAGTGACATTGAACGTGTAGATGAGGCAAGAAAGGTCATGTTCTGTCAGAAGGGAAAAGCTATGGAGACTATCCCACCAACTCAGGATGCTCTTCTCCAACACACCAGGAGGGTCACATACCAGGGAGGAATATGGTCGACCTGTGAGAGAAGTGAACAGAATCTTCCAACTCCTGAAGGATGGGGATGGACCTTTAGCGAAGAGTCCCAGTCATGGACACCAGTTTGGACCACAAGACCAGTAGCATCTAAAGCTTGCAGCGAATTGGTCAAATGCGGCTGCAAGAGCAAGAGTGGATGTGGCACCAGGTGTGCTTGCAAGAAGGCCAGGTGGAAGTGTACAGAACTGTGTAGCTGCAACTGTGCAGTTTAACATATAGCGTCGAGCGGGGTGAGTTGGGACAGTTCGGGACAGGGGGTGAGTTGGGACAGTAGGCATTGCAATGCTAAATGCCAAGATATTTCCATTTTATGGTGCCCATTTAATAGCCCTGCCCTTACTCTACAAATGTTGTTAATACAAGTTTTCTATAGAACCACGAATAATGCATGAAAATTGTGCAAATATGAAAGGGTAGCATTTTGACCTTTGTAGAATTTCATTTTTTAAAATGCACATATTTTGCCAATTTTCCTCTCCCACATTCAGTTATAGAGCTAAAGGTCTACTTTTTGGTGGGTGAAATCTTCAATTGTTATAGTTTCGTTGATTTTTCTTAAACATGGTTTTCTTGAACATGGTTTTTGTGTTAAAATATTCACGATTTTCACTGTATATGTTGTACGAAGTGTGATTTCTGCAGTAAACATACTTCTGATCAGCTTAAAAGTTGTTTTATTGATCTGATCATGCCAAAAAACATATAGTTTGATGCCAAACATGCCAAGGGAATTCTCTATTGAAACTTATATCAGAAATTCCATTTTGTCTATGGCGGCCAAGTAATGGTCTCTGAAGGTGGTTCCGGGGATATTTTTAATTGTTGGTCCAAAATATACAAGTAGGGAAAGTTTGGTGCTTTTGTCCGGATTGTCCACTTCAACTTGTTTAGCTGCCCTACTAATATATATACATATACATATATATTAGGGTGGATCACTTTTCACTTTTTTGAAAACATTATAGCTGGTCAACGTTTTTCCTATGATTTGGTTCAGTGGAAGTACACTGACACCATTTTCACCAAAATCGATCAATATTTAGGGGTCGCGCATCGACCTTGAAAATTTCAATTTTGGAAATTTGGCCAAATTGACAATTTTTTACTGAATAAAGATAAATCATCAAATGACCATATTTTCTGAATCCTCTCAGTGAAAGAAATCCTCTCAGATACTTACCAAGTTGATAGGACAAGTGGTTTAGAAGTTATTCTCACCTTGAGATAGCATTAAAATTTAAAATACCGTATTTGTCCCCATACCTCCATATGCTGTCTGCCATTGTCTGCTTTTTAGGATAAGATAAAACGAATAAGGAAAGATCAAATGTATTTTGTATTAAAACGGTTTACCGATATCACTAAAGGCACTTACTCCGGTGCCCCTACTGTAACTAGGTTCAAAAATTGTATGAATCGTGGTTAGAACACACGTCATCTTAAGGCGTGCGCCATGTACTCTCTCTGCTAACTCCCTTTCCCTCTGCGCTACGTCATCTTGGCAAGTGACGACTTCTTGAAGTCACCGAGTTCTTTCCGGCTCTTTTCCACGAGCTGAAGAAGACCCTGCAGCTGTGACTCATCTTTTGTGACAGTGCTCGCGTAATCTTCTATCAGTTTTATTCCTCTCTCTGCCACGTCGTTGGTAACTTTCAGATGCGAGATGACATTCTTCAGATCACAGTAGTTCTTATCTTGATCCCACTTATTCACCGGCAGAGTGAGCTACGTAGACGCGCAAACCTGCAGGCCTGTGAACACGAACCACGATGACTCATCGACCAGGTCCGGAAGGCGCGTCGTGTCATCAACCGAGACGTTGTCATACGTGAAGTCCTCGGTCACAGCAAGGCGGCACAGCTTCTTTGCCATCTCGTGCTTCACAGTGTCTTCCACTTTGCCACTGCAGAGGGCGAAAACGACGGTCTGAGGCCTCAGATACCACAAGTGCCGCCTGATCACTGCCAGTGAAGCCTCTGCAATCTCGCGATCCACAGCCCTGTAATGCAGAAGACGCTGGTACAACACAAGGTCATTCAGCGGGGCATCAACTGCGACAGGAGCCGCCAGCCAGGCAGGTGCGTAGAGGAGTGCAGTAAATAGTACCACTCTCTGAAGTTTCTGTACCAGCTCGTCGTCGAACTCCAGCTGACCGTTGAACATCAGGAGCTTCGTGTAGTAGATGATCTGAAACGAATACGCACTGTGATGTATAAATACCGATACCACTCCATATAAGTTTGTTTAATGGTAAATTATTTATCTTATTTTTTTCTGGTAGGGACTTCAAATGGCTGTTTGCAGAAGGCAATACAATATTTAACTTCTAATTCAAAATACCAACCTTGGCCATCCACCTCGCATGATGGTAGGCTCCTGGGCGCATGAAGTGTGTGCCACGACGTGGCTGGGCCCCGAGTATCAGGAGTGTAATGTCCGCCACTTCTCGGTAGTCTTCTCTGACAAGACCAGAAGCGGTGCCGAGGAACTTGACTGCCTCATCCCGGAGCTCCATCAGCCACGTCACCTCCTCCAAATGCTCGATCTCCAGCTCGCGATAAGTTGAGAGGTCGAGCTTGTCCCACCTGAAAGGGGAGTTATGAAAGTATTGCATGAAAACGACTGAAGTTTCCCTTTTCGACCGCTATTAACATCATTAGTAGAAGGACATTGATATCTCAATTGCTCTGAAGGCAAAAAATCATTGGAGAAAACAAATGCGCCTTAGACTTGAAATTCACCTTCTCCTCAGATACTGGAACAAAGGTTCAGTTGGTGCTGTGGTTCTTCCAAACGCGGTGATGACCACTGCCCCCACGATGAGCTCCATAACGTGATGGCGACAGCCCAGCTGGAAGAGCGGTTTACCAAGTATGTTCTCCAGCCGGACCACCGCACCCTGCACCCTCCCCGTATTGGAGGAAGTTGTGTCGAAGCACAGTCCAATCACGTTGTTCTCGCATCCCCAGTCTTTGAGAGCACGAAAGGTCGCCTGGGCCTGGGACAGACCGGTGCCGTCAGCAACAGTCGGAACGGCCAGCAACTTTCCTTCTGTGCATTGGGGAGCTCCGGAGATGAGAATCGCCTGGCGGTGCTCCAATGATCCAAGAGAGTCCTGAAACGTATGTCATACATGCCAATCCATTATCGTCCACTGGAATATGTCAATCCACTGTCGTCACTGGAACATGTTAATTCACTGTCGTCCACGGTGAAGGCAAAACTGACCTTGATTACTTTACCGTCCCAGTGGACGACAGCATGCCTCGGAGATACGAAGGATTTCTGCACAGCTGTCGATACTTCACAACGATATGCCACTCTTCCACGGCGAGACGTGTCCTTCGAGATACTGAATTTGTCCAGGTCTGCTGGCGGATCTGCCGAACGTAGTACTGCCGCCACGACACTTGCCACCTATGTGCGAAATTGAAAGGAAATTGACAAGGATGCGTATGGTTTTTATGTGGCAAAATAATCACTAAATTTTCCGTCGTTACGTCTATTATATCTTTGTCAAGGAAAGATCATTACTGATATATACACACCTGATTATTGGACATCCGGAAGCGATCAGCGGCAGCCAGCGCTTTCGCGACAGTAGCCAGTTACGATTTGGTAGCCGTTGAGACGGTACGTGTCGCCCACATTACTGCTTAACGCATTTTTAAATCTGTGTACATTGATCAGTAAATGTCTATTGATTCTGTTGACTTGCTTTCACGAATTTAAATTTATCAACTATGTTTTATTATCTTTCAGACTTCAAATTGGGTAATGAACATAACTACAAGAAGCCATACTGAGCTGTGGCTTATTGGTCAACCATTGAAAGTTATTCCTGGTTCATAACTTCCAACCAAGCGCCATGTTTTAAGAAATTACTATTATCATCGTCAGAATAATCCAGCATCAAAATTCATAGCCCATCAGTGTTCTTCACTTGTTGTCAACGAAGTTCTTCAATTTTGGATGAAGGCTAGTCTACCAACAACTCAAAAACAAAATGCTATAATACTTGCATAGGTACCAATTTATTGCGTAAATTGGTAATATAATATGAATGATGATAATTACGGTTAATTGTTAATGATTGATTGTTAATGATAAATGCTTAGGCCGAGGTCGCCAGATCTTTGCAGATCAAATAATGTTATTAATTAAGTTATTAATTAGGTTGATTGATAGAATGAGTTTTCTTCCTTTATTAAACAAGATAAATGATTCATAAATGAAACAGAATATGTTGATTGTTTACAGATGAAATAATAATGACTTCAATATTAATAACGCGCAAGGTAATGATTAGTCTTTATATAAAGTTAGTTGAATGGCACCAGGCCCAAATGGGGCTTGCACAAATGGTGTTCACATGGCGATGGTTCGTGTGTCACTGCTGGTGTTCGAATAGAGAGATCAAACCGCGTCCAGAATTCCTTGTAACAAAGTTGAGGTGTGAGGCAAAACATATGGACATGCCATGATTGAATCCTCGCGATGTGACGTCATCTTAGTCATGCTTGTGTGACGTCATCTTGGTCGTGTTTGTGTTGATGGAATATTGCTAAGGTATTTGAAAACGTCTCTGCCACTTCAGTAGTCACTATAAGTGTTAAAAAACTAGTGGATACTTATCAAAAGATCTGCAAAAACAAGAAACGTGGAGGGGAGTCACAAAAGGCGAAAGAAGAAGAGTTTTCCCGAGTACTGGAAACTCTTTTTGATATCGGCCATGAAAGATTAGCTAAATGGTGAAAATACGGGAAGATCGACTAGTTTTGTCTTGATAAAAAAAAAAGAACAGTAAAATGATGATGGGAACAAAAGACAGAAAGTTTGGAAGAAGCTTCATGAAGAGTATGGAGAGGAAAGAAAAACAACATTTTTCTTGAAAAACAAATAAAGAAACTCTCTGATAATAGGATAGCCATGTCCAGTGATAGTGATGGCCCAGATGAAGGTAATTCTTTGCAAGATAGCGCAACAGATGATGACTGTGGTAGTACTTATCAGAGAGCTTTGAGCCAGTCAGGAAAACGGTCGTTGGATCACGGAGATGAAAGGAAACGAATAATAAAAGCTCTGCTAAGCTCAGAAGTGACGTCTGCACTGGACACAACACGTGTAACTGACATGCAAGCAACATACACCTTAATGGCTGCTGCAACTTCGCTGTTAGGTAAAGATGCAGGTGAACTCACTATTTCACGCACTTCAGCTCAAAAAGCTCGTAAGCAGAATCGCTGTTCCATTACGAAACAGATAAAAACGAATTTGTGCCAACAAGTCTTTTGATTGTACATTAGGACACAAAACTCGTGACAGATTTTACTGGGGAGAAGCACCATGTTGAGAGACTACCAGTTTTGGTCACAGGACCTGGTACAGAGAAATTACTGGCAGTCCCACGCATAATTAGAGGCACAGGTGAAGCAGTGGCCATGGCCACTGTGGCTACTTTAGAAAACTGGAATGTCAGTGACAAAATAAGGGGAATGTGCTTTGATACTACTGCTAGTAATACAGGTAATCAAAGTGGAGCATGCATACGTCTACAACAAGAACTGGGACGTGAGTTGCTTTGGTTAGCGTGTCGCCATCGCATACACAAACTCTTGATTGCTGATTTATTCAAGCTTTACTTTGGCCCCTAGGAAGGTCCAGAGATTTCACTCTTCAAGAGGTTTTCAAACAAATGGAAATCCATTGACCAAGCCAATTTCTCGCCAGTAGAAGACATCCTAAATGGATCTGATATGGATACTCTTCGAAATGAAACAGTCAAGTTCGGGAGTGAGGTTCTACAATCAGAAAAACAACCTAGAGACAACTACCAAGAATTTCTAGAGTTAACGATTATATACTTAGGACACCAACCATCAAGAGGGGTTCACTTTCGTGCACCAGGAGCTTGCTACAGAGCTCGTTGGATGGCAAAAGTCATTTATTGATTAACGATCTATCTATTCAGAAATCAGTTCCATTTAACACCTACAGATAAAAAAGGCCTGGAAAGTCTAAACTTATTCGCAATACTCATCTATATGAAGTCTTGGTTTTCATGTCCAAAAGCTGCTGATGCCCCTATAAATGACCTTAATTTCATAAAGAAAATGGAGACGCATTCTGAAATCTTTGGAGATGATGTAGCCATTACAGCTTGTAAAACCATGAAAAGACATTTGTGGTATCTCACTGAAGATTTAGTTTGCTTAAGTATTTTCTCTAATTCAGTCGGTTACGATGAGAAATCAAGAACGGTTGAAGCTCTCAAAAGACCACAAACAAAAAACAGCTTAAACGGCTGGAAGGGAAAAGACTCGGTGAATTTAAAAATAAAGATCTAAGCAAATTTGTTAATTCAAGATCAAAATACCTCTTTGAAGCTTTGGACATGGACATTTCTTTTATGGCTCATCATCCGTCTCTATGGGAAGATCTTAAAAATTACAGGGATAGTAAGAGCATTGTATCATACTTTCACTTAAAATTGTTGTTGTTGTTTAGCCGATCAGCCCAGCCTGATCGAGGAAGCCGGCGGAACGCAGGTAATCGATCGCCCTCTCCGGAGTGGACCAGAGGTTCAGCGCACTAGTGATGTTGTGTTGTGTTCGTTGTTGTGCTAGAGCGGTACAGTCTGTCATAATGTGTTCAATTGTTTGTGGTGTGTCCTGGCACAGGTGGCAGGTGTTGTCTATGGAGTTGTCTAGTCTGTGTTTATATGTCCGTAAGTTGGGGTGATGTCCACATCGGAATCATGCTAAGTTAACTCGATCCGATCTGCTCATTTAAAGTTGTAAATGATGCTGCAGAAAGAGCAGTTCGCTTGATGTCTGACTTCAACCAATCCCTAACTGTTGATGAAGAACAAAAGCAATTCCTGTTTCAGGTTGGTGAACAACACAGGAAGACCTTCAGATCTCCCTCAAAGTTTAACCTGATGAAAAAATTATTTACAGTTTATACTATGACCCCATTTTAGTTTTCATACTATTTTATTTTTTTGACAGCATTCTATAAAAAAAATTTCATTTTGTTAATTTTTTTTAATGTGCTGTGAGTAAGGTTTATATACTCGTAGTTTATAGGAAGAATTTTGCAATAAAATGTATCAGTGGTTGTCATGGTAAATAAAAGTATAAAATGTTTTGATTAAATGAAAAAATAAAGGGAAAGACATGGAAAGCATTTTGGAGAGTCTAGTAAGTTTCACTGATGTTGCTAGACGGGATTAGGGGTGTGTCTGCACTGGAACTTTCCATTTCTTTACCAACCATTGCCTGCATTAGAGATAATGAGACTAAAATTTATCCATCTCGGTACCAATTCTAGTTACCTATGCTGATACCAAAATGTATTCCTCGTTACTATTTATAGTGTGTTGTGGATTAGATTAGGGTTTATAAAGGTTGAAGCATTCTTTTAGCAAAACCGCCAATTTCCACGATAATCATGAGACTTCAGTGTCGATGAGCACCCTTTAAATATTGTTTGATGTAGCTCAGTTTCTGTCTGGATTATTTTCATACAGTCTGTCACATAAATTTAGGTTGAGACCGGTGCTTTTTGAAACTTTGTGATTTTGGGCCACCCATATATATATGAAAATTATTTCACGAAAGTAACACGTGAAAAATTTATCATATATATATATATATATATATATATATATATATATATATATATATATATATATATATAAATATATATATTTATATAATATATATATATACACACTGTGTATATATATAAAATGTGTGTCTGTGTGTGTGTGTGTGTATATATATAAATGAATAAGACTGACATTCATTTTTGCATAAGGTCCAAACTCGCATGACATGCTACTGTACATAATATTCATAGAGAGTTTGGAAAACTAAATTAATTTTCGATTTTCTTTCTATTTTATTTTTGCTAAGTAATTGATGAATTATTTTTGAATTATCTAATCATTTTTTAGATTCAGCTTAAGCATGTAATCGTGTTAAATTCTGCAATGTTAATTGTTTTATACATTCTCTCTCAGTTGTGAAAGATAAAGTCATACCTTGCCGAAACTCGAAATTAACACTTAATTTTAAATTTTAACACTTAATTTTGGTTCATATGCATGTTTAATTTTAATTCATAATAAAATGCATATTTCAATTTCCATTTTTAGTTGACTTGGCAAATCATGATAACATTAGATCTGTCAATATGCTGTTTAAGAGAAAAATGTTCCTTCATCCTCAGATATCTTGCTTTTCTCTCAATATGTTGTTATAGCAAAAATTTGCCTTCATCTTCAAATATTTTGCAAAAGAATTCAGCCTATTGAGAATGAAAAAAAGTTAGGTCAACATTAAATAATAATGACGTCACAAACTTAAAACATATATAAACCTTTGTAATCTTCCAAATTATTATTCTGTTTTGTATAATCTGACCTAGAGGCTGAAAGCATTACCTGTAATATCAAGAAGCAGTAAAAGTCAGTAAAAGATAGCGTTACTTCAATCTCGGGTCCGTGTTCTCAAGAGTATTATTGTTAAAATAACACAGCATTTTGAAGAATCAGTAAAGTAAGAAATCAGTCAGTCTTACGTCTGAGACCAGTTTTGCCTCTTTAACTTCTCCGATATGCTACAAGAAGAATCAGGGAACCGTCAGATAATTTAGTAAGTTTTCACAGATTCCTCTAATCCACTACAAGAGAAATCGGAGTGTAGTATAAAGAAAACTATTGCGATTCCTTACACGGTACCAACTATCCCAGAGTGAGAAATCCGCTGCTGCCACCTAACCAGAACCCACGTCAACCTCGAACCACCGAAGGTCATAGACGGAGGACGGAGGGTTAATATATATATATATATATATATACACAACGAACTCATTTTCTTTGTGCAGCCAAATGACGTTTTTATATACTAATCAATTGAGTCATACATCTAATAATGGTTGATAAGGAAAATGAAGTGCGCTCGTGCTACAATTATCTCTTCTGAATGGGATAAAATCGATAAATAAAAAGTTCTCTTGAAGGATTTAATTATTTAATTATTTAATAATTAATAATGAATATAATGCAGTTATGTGTAAGCACTTTCCATTATTATTATTATTATATATATATATATATATATATATATATATATATATATATATAATATATATACACACAATTGTGTGTGTGTGTATATATATATATATATATATATACACACACACACACACATATATATGATGAATAAAACCACGAAGGAAAGGAAACAGAATGGTGCTCAAGCGCTTTCGTCTAATGACATCCTCAGGAACACTGAAGTCCATAAAGAGTTACAGCCTATATATAGATTACAGAAAAAAAATTATATATATATATATACAATAAACGGAGAAATAAAAATAAAAATTAAATATTAAAGGCTTGTGCGAGGAGTATACAAATTTGTAAGGAAAAAACTACTGATGTTTTAGCACTTTGCTCGAATCCAACACAAGATCAAATGAATTGTTTTCAACCAATGTTATAGTTAATTAAAAAATAATAATAATAATGAATTGAAAAATAAAAATAAAACTTAAGAGGAGCATACAAATTTATACTGGAAATCTACCCAGGTTTTAGCACTCCGCCCTTCTTATCTAAGTTCGATGTATATAAAAATAAATTGAAAAGTAAAAGTTATTAGAGTAGCCTACAAGTTTACCAAAGGTTTAGCTAGCGTTCTACCCTTCTTATCTAAATCCCTTCTGAAGGAATTCAAAACAAGAGGATCGAGTTGAAAAAGAACCTTTGCTTATGTTGAGGTTATTTGTAAGTTGGATAATGGCAGACTCAAGAATATTTCTATTAACAATGTTGCTAGAGTGAAACAAAACTGTAGCATTATTCCAATCAATACAGTGGGATAACTCTGACAAATGGACAAAAAGGGCACTGGACGACTGTCCTCTTAAGTTTTATTTTTATTTTTCAATTCATTATTATTATTATTTTTATAATTAACTATAACATTGGTTGGAAACAAGTCATTTGATCTTGTGTTGGATTCGAGCAAACTGCTAAAACATCGGTAGTTTTTTTCCTTACAAATTTGTATGCTCCTCCCACAATCCTTTAATGTTTAATTTTTATTTTTATTTCTCCGTTTATTGTATATATATATATATATATATATATATATATATTTTTTTTTTTCTGTAATCTATATATAGGGTGTAACTCTTTATGTACTTCAGTGTTCCTGAGGATGTCATTAGACGAAATCGCTTGAGCACCATTCTGTGTTTCCTTTCCTTCGTGGTTTTATTCATCATAAATATTTTTCACGTGTTACTTTCGTGAAATAATTTTCATATATATATATATATATATATATATATATATATATTATGTTACCCCTCCATCCATGGTCTTGGGTGGTTTAAGGTTCAAAGTTTTCGGGGGTTTTGGTTACATGGCAGCAACGAATTTCTCACTCTGGGGTAGTTGGTACTGTGAAGGGAATCATAATAATTTTTTTTTGTACTACCCTCCGATTTCTTCTTGTAGCGGTTCGGAGGATTCTGTGAACCCTTACTAGGTTATTGGTCGATTCCCCGATTCTTCTTGTAATATATCGAAGAAATCTGTGAGGCAATGCTGATCTCAGACTTAATGTCTTTTGATTTCTAATTTTACTGTTTTTGACGATGTTGTGTTATTTTAAAGCTAAATTCTCTTGGAGGAGATAGGACTCAAAGGAAAAGATAAGGATATCCTTTTACTGAATTTTACTGCCTCTAAATATTACAGGTAATGCTTCAGCCTCCGTGTCAAATCAGACAGAACAACGTTTGAAACGTTACAATGGTTTATATACTATTTAAGCTAGTAACGTCATTATTATTTAATTTGACTTGTTTTTTCAATTTTTAATAGGCTGAATTGTTTTGCTAATTCAAAAGAATTGTTTGGTGTATTATGTGGATCTTGCAGAAACTCAAAGCAAAATATTTGAAGATGAAGGCAAATATTGCTGAACAGCACATTGACAAATCTGATGTTATCATGATTTGCCATGGCAATTAAAAATGGAAATTAAACTATGGTTAAAATTTAAAATTAAATGCTGATTCAGGATATGACTTAATCTTTTATGATTTAAGAGAGAATATATAAAAAATGAATACTGCAGAATTTAACAAGATTACATGATTAAGCTTAATAAGAAAAACAACATCTTGGTAGCTAAACAAAGAACGATTCAGCAAGACATCATTGAATGGAAAATCACCTTAGCAAAAATTGAATAAAGAATAGAAAAAATAAATAAAATTTTTAATTGTTTTCCAAGCTTGCATGAATATTATATACAGTTGGAATGTAATGCGAGTTTGGACTTTATGTGCAGAAATGAATGGTAGAATTATCATTTTTACACACACACACACACACACACACACATATATATATATATATATATATATATATATATGTAAAGAACGACGCTTGTGTAGAAGAGCGTTCCGCACAAGATGAGGAGGGAGAACGAACAAATGAAAAATGAGGTACCACCCGGGAATCGAACCAAGGATCATCCGATTGCCGGTCAGATATGCTATCCACTACACCATGGACCTCGATCAATCAGAAGTCATAATTCTCCTACATACGAGCAGAAACCAATGCCCTGAGGGGGCACCTTCGCATGCCGTACATATATATATACATTTTAACTGCAAACAACACAGTATAATTAATGTAAAGAACGACGCTTGTGTAGAAGAGCGTTCCGCACAAGATGAGGAGGGAGAACGATTGAAAAATGAGGTACCATGAGGTACCGCTCTTTACATTAATTATACTGTGTTGTTTGCAGTTAAAATGTATATATATATGTACTGCATGCGAAGGTGCCTCCTCAGGGCGTTGGTTTCTGCTCGTATGTAGGAGAATTACGACTTCTGATTGATCGAGGTCCATGGTGTAGTGGATAGCATATCTGACCGGCAATCGGATGATCCTGGGTTCGATTCCCGGGTGGTACCTCATTTTTCATTTGTTCGTTCTCCCTCCTCATCTTGTGCGGAACGCTCTTCTATACAAGCGTCGGTCTTTACATTAATTATACTGTGTGTTGTTTGCAGTTAATATATATATATATATATATATATATATATATATATATATACGGCATACGAAGGTGCCCCCTCAGGGCATTGGTTTCTGCTCGTACGTAGGAGAATTATGACTTCTGATTGATCGAGGTCCATGGTGTAGTGCATAGCATATCTGACCGGCAATCGGACGATCCCGGGTTCGATTCCCGGGTGGTACCTCATTTTTCATTTGTTCGTTCTCCCTCCTCATCTTGTGCGGAACGCTCTTCTATACAAGCGTCGTTCTTTACATTAATTATACTGTGTGTTCTTTGCAGTTAAAAAAAAAAAATATATATATATATATATATATATATATATATATATATATATATATATATATATATATATATATACAGGGTGTCCCATAAGTCCGGCATCATAGGAGAAATTCATATTTTTCTATTTCTACAAACCATAACTCATATTTTTCTTATGCTCGGGATGCCAATTTCCCGTCCACCATTCTGTTCAGTGACGAGGCTGTTTTTAATGGAAATGGTGAGGTAAATCGACAGAACACCCGCTACTGGTCTCAAAACAACCCTCACTGGTATACCTCTTCAAACGAACAAGGTGCATCTCGGGTGATGGTATGGTGTGGCATTTGGAAGGATCGCATCATAGGCCCCCTCTTTTTCGATGAACATGTCACTGGAGGCACCTACCTACGTATGCTCAAGGAAGAAGCATTTCCCAGTGTCTTGAGCAAAGAAGGAAATTTCCCAACATGGTTCCAGCAAGACGGCGCTCCTGCACATTACAGCACCCAAGTAAGGGAATACATGTACCAACAATTCCCTGGGCATTGGATAGGACGTCGAGAGCCTGTGGAATCGCCAGCTACTGTAGAAGCCCGGATCTCACGCCACTTGAAAGCGCTGGTATACTCAGAGAAAATCAGGAGTGTTGAACATTTGCGGCAGCGCATTATTGGGGCATGTAACACCATTACTCCTGGCATCATTCACCGTGTGCTTGCTGACTGGGTATCACGTCTGAATTTGTGTATTGAAAACAATGGTGGACATATTGAGCACGTTCTGTAAATAAAAAAGCTTTTGTTTTGCCTTTTTTTATTATTTTTCCTATGATGCCGGACTTATGGGACACCCTGTATATATACATACACACACACGCACACACACACATATATACAGGGTGGTGCAAAAGTCTGGACCCATAGGCAATTTACTATATAAAACATATCTTTCGATTTTTATAATAGTTTTATAATTTAATTTTGTTTATAATTTTACTAAATATTTTTCAGATTGTTACCCTATGGCAGACAAGTTAACAATAGCAGAAAGAATAGAGCTTGTGCTTTTGTACGCAAAAGAATGAGCCACCTCACGTTCAGTCGCAAATTTCCTTATGCCTCGATTATACGAAATACCATTACACTTATTGTAAATTCTGAACTAGAACGTTAAATTTAATATAATTTAGTCACTGGTGTATGGTTAATTAAATTTCATTTCATAATAAACTTCCTGCAGGCCACACTTTTTTTTCCATATAAACCGCCTATGGGTCCAGACTTTTGCACCATCCTGTATATATATATACAGGGCTTTTTTTTGTGACGGTACGCACCGATACGGCGTACCGGCACTTTTTTTGAATAATTAATTCGTAGATTATCTAGAATCTGTCTCATTAAATTTTTAAGTTTTCTTAAACTTAAGCGATATTGTATTATAATATTCTGTAGTATAAAATTATACTGTATACCTATTTTATTTCATGGCAAGTATAGTTGTTATATGGTAAGCATTGAAATCAATTGTAGATAATATGAAAATAAAAACCCACTCTAATAGACAGAGTTTATTTCCACGACAGTTTCGACGCCCACTGGCATCCTCCTCGGGTGGATACAGAAACACGAATGAACCAAAACAAGAGGGAAAAACAGTCCAGGGACCGACCGTTAAGAAATTCGCACCTAGGTTAGATCCCATTCTCCCGACACCGGAAGGGCATTTTCATTAAGTACATTCGCGCAAATTTAAAACTATCTTCCTGTTCTAAACATATAGATTCTATTATATTTTTCTTACATAATTATTGAATTTATTATTAATTTTATTACATTTAATATTGCATAATTATTTATTACAGAAATTATAAATTTATTATTACATTAGTAGTATAGCCGCAAAAGGGGAGAGTGCAAGAATGTTGCAGGTTATTATGTAATGTTGCGAAAGGGGGTGGGGGTTGTTGCAAAGGGGTTGTTGCAAAGGGGGTGGGGTGTTGCAAAGGGGGGTTATTGCAAAGGGGGGGGAAACTTGGAGGCGGCGTTATCCCCCAAGAGAAAGGAGGAGGAGAGAAAGGAGGAGGAGAGGTGTTCACCTGGCAGGAGCCAAGTGCACATTAAGACTTCAGCCGAATTGGCGTTGTTTTATAGGCTCCTAATCAGCCAGTTGGCTTAAATGGCTTGAGTTGCCAGATACCGCGATACCATTGTATACATTATTATAGACTCCTAATCAGCCAGTTGGCTGTAATTGGCTGCCAGATACCTCTTTTTAGCAGTATTAGTGTATACATTATTATTATATACGCCTAATCAGCCAATTGGCTGTAAATGAGTTGCCAGATAGCGCTATGTATTCATTTAATCGAAGACAGAGTTGCCATATACCATTGTATACACTATTATAGACTCCTAATCAGCCAGTTGGCTTAGAAGGCTTAAATATTGCCAGATACCGCAATACCGTTGTATACATTATTATATGGCTTAAATATTGCCAGATACCGCAATACCGTTGTATACATTATTATATTTCGAATACCGGAAGTAGAAGGCATAACAATAAACAACATTGCATCATTCTTTTTATTATAAATATATAGAAAATAAATATACATTTGAGGAATATGCGTATAACAGAAATATATACACACAATTATGGATATATATATAAAATAAAATATACATTTCAAATAAATATACACTTCAATAGAAATATGTACATAACAGTACAGGAGAAATATACACACACACACACACAATTATGGTGATATATAAAATAAAATATACATTTCAAATAAATCTACACTTCAATAGAAATATGTACATAACAGTACAGGAGAAATATCACGCAAAATATATATATATATATATATATATATATATATATATATATATATATATATATATATATATAAACACAAATCAATAGAAATATGCGTATAATCAGTACAGGAGAAATGTCAAGCAAAATATATATACAATTCACTTTTTTCAAAATACTAAACTCGGTCTTAATCGAGTTTACAATTACATCATTATTGCTCTGCATTACGCAGTATATGCGGCTTAATAATATTTCACCGCTTAAAGTATAGGGAAACCTGTATTCGATATGAAGGGCTTTCATATCGTTCAGTACTATTTTTGTTCCCACTTTACAACCGGTTGGTAAGTCATCTTTAAACACATCTAGAATACAATCAAAAGCACGCACAAAGAGTTCATCGTTAGCTACATTATTAAACACAAGTTTATAAGAACGCTTTTCCAATCGAGGGTTTATTTCTACCGACTCGAGCTTTTCAATCGTGAACTCACTCAACATAGCGGCAATTGAAATAATCTTCTAAATCGTTACGACAACTGCGCGTTATATAAAGAAATAGTTCTTCAGGGTGAACGGTGTAGGTGAGCTCAGCCTTGTACCGATCAATTGCTTTGTACCAAAGTTCATGGTATTTCAAAGAGTCTAAACTTTTTAAATAAACATCCAGCACTAGACCATTCTCACCAGCCCTACACTCGGTAAACCCATCGAGCAGAGCAGTGTATGCGTATTCAAGTACTGTATCAAAATAAAACATATCCGTAACACGCGCGTCTAATATAGGTTTCAGTTTACGGAATCCGACGATTTCAAACATTCTGTCGAGGATGAAACGGTTTCGCGTAGGAATAAGAGCGTTATTATCAGAAGCATTCTTCCACATCAGCCTTATATCAATGCACGGCCGATCGTTATTTATACACAACGTACATACAACGGCGTATGAGGGTGCGTCACTAATCTGCTCTCTTCTTGTACCTACGTTAGCAGGTATTTTATAACGATCTTCACTCCACTTCTCAACTATCACAAAGATTCTATTCATCTCCTCGATACTTAAATAAACCCGTTTGTTTGTCGGTCTACATTCCGTTTCCAGTACATAGCTAATGGTACCGGAATTACGCCTGAACACGCGCAACGATTTCGTCACGGACACATCGTACGAGGCGTTGAGAATGCTGCTCAAAGGAAGTTCCATCGTATTCGAAGAGCGCACGTCCACTCGGCTCAAGCTCTGAGATAACTATGAGCCGTGTGAGGCACGCAGGTAGGCAGGAATGGTTCGACGGGCGGCTGACTCGATGATACGTGAATGGGCTTGTTCCGCGAGTCGAATTGTTGTACCGGTACAAGAATATCACTACCAGCCTACGCACCAGACATTTTGGATAAGAACTAGGAACATTTTACTAAACATCTCCACACTCAGGCGCACTATTTGAGAGGAACATATGTTCATATTTTTCCTTTCTGCCCATCAAACGATACTCGTCTCTAAACTCTGTTAAAAATTCACGCAGGGCACTAGCCACAACCTCACTACGAACCTCATCATGATATACGGTAATATAGTGATAAAAATACTTAAGATTGTCCATGATCACGAGATTCACATTTCCAGTCGTAGGGTATGAGTAATCGACATGGTGTAGCATGACGTAATACCGCTTGTCACACCACCCATCAGCAAGACTCATTATCCATACCTGCTGCTTCTCTTCTGCACGCGTTGTTTCTTTACTTCACGGTGTATGTGAGACTTTATAAAGTTTAGCTCTGCAGTATACTTCAGCACATCGTCTGTGCAACGAAAGCCTTCAACGGTCTCACCAGAACATCCGTAGAGTATTTGTACATCTTGGAACTTCGCACAATCCAATGTGTTTTTAAAAGAGGCATAGGAGGGATGAATAGGAAGTTTTTCGGTATCCACCACATCCTGGCACTTTACTGAATACCATTTCGTAAACGTTGTACAAGCAATATTAAAGGTAGCCATTTGAATACACGTCTGATCTGAATACACGTCTGATCTCTCTGGCTTACTGCGGTCGACTGACCACGCAGGGACTCCCAGATAGTAGCATGACTCACGGTCTTACAGTGGGCGGAGCTTAGAACTTTCACCTACACACACACACACACACACACACACACACACACACACAAAGGAGAAAGTGAAACGCTATTTGAAACATGATTTATTTAATAAACGAGATATTCAAGTTATATATATTTACAAATACGATTTAATAAACGAGATATTCAAGTTATATATATATATTTACAAATAGATACGATTATATACAAGACGTGTGAGTTAGAAGCATCATTGGTATCCAAAGGGTACGGTATCATAGGTACCAGGTAACTGGTAACGTTTCCTATAGGTGTTACGGCACACCATCGTACCCCTAAGTTCCTTCACGCCTCCCAGCTTCTGCGCCCGAAAATTGTGGGTGCCTACAATTAGTTGGTGAGGTTGTTCATCCAAACATACTAGATCCTTCAACGACTCAAAGTTAACAACCTCCCGATTCGCATGGTTGAGCGTAATACCCTTTGCCTTCACGATATATTTCATTTCATCCCCCACCCTGACCCGTACCCCATAAGTCTTAGGTCCTGTTGAGGCAAAAGAGTCGGCGTATGCGTTGTCCCCATACTCATCCTTGATCTCATCAGTGAGCTCGCCGAGGAACTCCCCAATAGTGGGCATGTATTCACCCTCCCTCTCTGTGAATATCACGCTATCTGTATCGGCATACAATACTCTCCGCCCAAGAGAATGCATTAGACCCCAAAGTTTTATACGGGCGTAGGCTGTTGTGAAGCTGGCCACAGGTATGTTTGTAACCCTTGAGGTATCTGTGGCAAATTCAGTGTTGTTGTACTTTATTACGTAAGTATTACCTACATTTACGATCTCCATGACCTCTTTATCGGGGGTATTGGCATAATCTCAGACATCGCTATAACTTTGTGCCAAATGAATGCTCCCTCTGCCGGTATTCTGCGCAAATTTTCCCCATAGACTGTTTAGACACAACTTTGCACTAAAGCGCTTGCAGGATTCTTTACAATTTGGACACGATCAAGTTGTATACCTTCGCGGTCGCGGTAACGTTGAATATAGGCAGACTTTTCATCTTCGGTATCAACTCCTCGCGGATACCCTGATGCCTCAACCTATCCTTCAAAAAGGTGTTTATATATGGTGTGAAAAGGTTGGGTAGCTTCTGAAACCTCCACACCTCATGTATCTTCAGTATTCTATAACCATGGCGCACGGCTAGGGCCAACTCAGGACTTGTATATACGCCTCTGATCTTACGCTGGTGGGGTATATGGTTACATTCGCCGTTATCCTCTTCCGCGCACTTCACGCACAGGGGAAACATGAGCTTGTCGTCGATAACGACAGGTAAGATCGGCATCCATAAATTGCGTGGGGGGAGTACGTCTACGAAAGAGATCCCAAAGTAACGATCATTCAAATTTTTTGAAAATTCATTGATGGATGGTAGGCTAGGCCCCACCAGTTTCTCAGGAGCGCCCACGGGTACGGATTGCTCTTCATCACGTATGGGTATAAAGAACAGAAATCGTAGTAATGGAGCTTCACGCCCTCCGTAGGTGGGAAGTATAGTCTGAAAGGATTTGTACGTCCTCCAAACAAGCTATCACCACATTTGAGAGGATCCAGCACATTGAACGCTTGATCGCTTTTATTTCCTCACGGTACACTCGTCTGTCTCCATCCGTGCATCATATTCATGCTCCCACAGACTTTGTGAGTGAACTGTGATCCTATAAGTTGATCGCGGGTGCGGGTCGATGCAAGACAGTCGGCAGGAGACCTACCGTTGATATCTCCGGTGACTCCGCACTCAGGACGGGGCATCCATGCCACCAGCAACCGTTAAAGGAGTACACAGCTTCACACCAGTGACACGGTTTTCACTTAACCCATCAACCCAAAAAACACGTCCATTAATCTTAATGGGTACTTCACCCGTGTTGCGGGCGTGCTTTATGTATACACCTGTCTGTTGCTGTAGGTGTATGAGCCAGTAAATAGCCTTGTGCCCGTAACTGCGGGGATTGTTTCGGTGAATAATGGCTAAGGTGTCTTTCGGCATGAAGTTATTCTTGAACACCGTAAAACATAATGATGCGATGGTGGTTGCGACTTGCAGTGGATCGCATTTGAAACGGGCTATGTACATCCTTCTAAAGGCCTGGAAACATACTCTAAGCACGCGCACATCATTCACGCAATAACGCTCACATTCATCAGCTATATTATAAGGGTTACTTTCATTAAAACTGTCGTAGTATCGATCAAAGTCCACGTTCATCCATGCAGTCAAAATAATGTTTGGGGGGTGGTGGGCCTACGTAGTTTAAAGTCTCGCTGGTGAGGAAAGTGTATGGGAAGTATCCTTTGGAAACTTCAGCTGCTACTCCCATCACCTTGGGTAGCTTTGCTAATTTACAAGGTGTGAATAATAAAGTATCTTTAAATTGTACATTGCCTCTTATCTGCATCTGTATTAATTTGTTGCCTCTTTTCAATGGATCACCTGTAAATATCTCAGAGGATTCGTGTTCAAGCAACTCCTTATAAAGGAACTGCGTGTCAAACTTTGCCCCGTTATGGGCGAGAATATACACAGTCATTTTTTGAACTTGTCGGCTAACTTGACAATATAGGACACAAATAGTTTCACAGGACTATCGCTGACATTCGTTTTAAAAACGTTTGTCCGTTTACCACATTTGGGGCACTCGTCACATTCGATATCCATACACTCATCACAGATAGTCTGGCTCACAAGTAAATGTGGAATTACCTCTTTGGTTTCAGCGTTCGTATATGTTTCTATATCGTAGTATACAGTTATACAGGGGTTATTTTTAGGCTTAGCATCTTTCATATAACATACATGCTTTACCCATCCGCCTTATATTCCTCCTGGCATGTAGGACAGTGAATTACGTCACACTTGTGCTTAAATTTTCCCCAATTATCCATTGTGTGAAACATACCACATTCACAGATTCTCATTTTCCTGCACGTGCCAATTGATTTATGGAAATCAAAACAGCTATTATTGAAAATGTGCGTCTACACACATCACAGTCTCTCTTCTCAGCTTCAACTACACGGCTTTCACATTTGGTGCTTTTACACTGCTCACATACCATGTGACATTCTTTACAATGTCTCACTATATCATCCGCAAACTCGAGGCACCCCTTACACAAATCATGATGTCTCCCATATTTTCGACTTTTGTCATAACTCGCGTAAAGCCACCTTATATTACGGATGGGGAGATACGTTGTCCCTGACAATCCTAAAATAAGTAGGGGCCTTGTACGATCTCTCACACAGCTTTTAAAAACATACACAGTCCTACGACGATCATCCAACCCAAACACAACTATGCGGACATTCATTTCCTGTTCTACCCTTCTCAGCTCTTCAGGACCCATATTACAGTCAAATTCAAGTTCACAGTCTTCAGCTAGTTTACGGGCATGCTCCACGACTGTAGGCAACCAAATTTTTTGAGTTCGTGTATTTTGTACAGTAAACATACGTGCTAAGAGTACTGCTATAAAGCCGCAACCACGATCGACGTTTATATGCCGTCTATAAATAGCTTGAGAATTGAAGTTAAGAGTATACGGTATGGCACTATGACCCGCAACACGGTATACATGGTCAATATTTACCGTGAAGTTGTCCATATTGAAGGCTATACTACTTTGGGCGGCTTGCATTATACGCCCTAATATATATTCTACATCTTCAGCCGCCAAACGTCTAAATGGCACTATCACCCAATAATCGTCTACATCACCGTCATCTGACCCGAATCCAAAGGACATACTCGTCCTGACTTCACGCTCGTCACGATTCTGAAGAGCAAACTCTATAATACGCTCTACAACCCGGCGTAGTCCGCGCTCAATACCATTGCTATACATGACTCTAGGGTCTACCCTGACTCTATACCGATTTCTAGTCAAGGCTGGGGTGGGGGCTGCGGATCGCACCAATTCCAGCGTTATACCATCCTCAACAGAACGGGGGGCGGAATTAGTGGATATATTAGGTGCTGCTGATGGGGGCCCTGTTGCGTAGGAGGTTGATGGTTGGGGCTCTATTATTGTAGACTTAACAGAACGGGGGGCGGCGGATGAATAAGGGGATATATTAGGTGCTGCTGGGGGTGTTGTTGTGCGTAAGAGGTTGAGGGTTGGGGATCTATTACCGCTGCAACAGACGCGTATTTCGGTCGCTTTATACCTGACGTGGGTATCTCATACCTCCGCTTTGGACGTGTTACCGGTATCGCTGGTGAGGGTTCAGGGGAGGAGATCACAACTACACTGTCGTCGAGGTCATCCGTAATGATGGGCTGCTCTACCTCATCGTCATTCACGGTTCTGTGGGAGAAGAAATATAAGGATCAGCACTCAAAATTTGTAATATTTTGTAAATGACTCACTTAGGAGTGTGACGTGTTAGAAATGGACTCTGTAGAAAAATTCAGATTCACGAGCCCATCCACATGTATTATATCTGGACCTACAGGATGTGGTAAAACTGTGTTTATGCTTAAAATCATTAAAGAAAAGGGGGAGATGTTCTCGAAATTTGTGCGTAAAGTTATATGGTGCTATTCGACGTATCAATCAGTGTTCAACGAGTACCAAGATGATATTTTGTTCCACAAAGGCGTATATGACGTTAATTCGTTAAAGGGAAATGAACATACAATCATTGTAATTGACGATCTCATGTTGGAGATGGATAAAACGTTTGCCGAGACATTTACAGTATTCTCCCACCATCTTAACATAAGCGTGTTCTTCATCAATCAGAATCTATTTTTCAAAAATAGATACATGCGCGATGTGTCGTTAAATACGCAATATCTAGTCTTATTCGCGCAACGTAGAGATGTATCACAAATTGGGGTATTAGCCAATCAAATGTTCCCGAATCAGCGTAAGGAGTTTTTGGAAGTTTATAAAGAAGCTACAAGCACGCGTTACGGATATTTGCTTTGCGACCTTCATCCGCGAAACACGTTTAGAGTGCTTCTGCGAACGAATATATTTCCAAACGAGCCTGAAACGGTGTATATTCCAGAATGACAAAGAGACTAAAGAAATACCGTGAATTAATAAAAATCTATCATCGACTGCCCGGGCAATGCAGCAGATGTTTATTAAAAATATCGATGCCGACTTTTTAAAATGCATCTGTGAAATCTGTCTTAACGTTATAAATTGCAATGTATCAATGAAAACCCATCAGAAGGCTCGCCTACGCCGCTACAAGAACATAATACGTGCACTCGCTCGTAAAAGCCAAACTGTAGCGAAGAAAAAACGAATTATTGTACAAACAGGAGGGTCATTTCTCCCCATCTTATTTTCAGTTTTGGGTCCTTTACTGACTAGATTAATATAATGAAGAAAGTGGTAGTGATTCCCCACGAGGTGTACGCCTCACTGCAAAGAGACACGGATCTAGATCCCCGTAAAAGCAGACTTAAAAGAATGGAAAGCGAATTGTTAGCCCTATTAAACAGTGAAAAAACACCTGATGAGAAAAGAATCTTATACCAAGAAGCTCTGCAGAAATTTCTTCACGAGTACGAAAATTATAAGAGCCCTACAGAGATTCCTGTGGTTATTAGGCACAGCACGGGGGACGATGGCGACATAGGATCTATACCCGACGACACAGCTGACCAACCAAAAAGATTAGCCACACAACATATCGAACATGTATTAAAAAATACCCTCCCACTTACATTGAGGAGTAAAGGCTTAAGTCTTTATAATCTATTGAATGAGGATCCCGCCATACAATGGACCGATACAGGGGAGATCATTGTGGAAGGATCAAAGGTACAGGGATCGAATATCGTAGACATTGTCCATGATCTGGTGAGAAAGTGGGATAGGCCATCACCATCAGGATGGAAGCATATTAAAGCAAGACTACAACAAATAAATGTCCCTAAAACGTTGATAGGAAATCTGAACAGGTTAAAAGACTTGGAACATGCAACGCCTGTGACACAATTGAAGGCGCCGTCACCCCCGGCGGTAACACCTTTGAAGAGGAGCAAGAAGAGGTTAAACCAACCCTACCCACGTGCCTCTAAAATACGCAAATGGCTAACGTATTAACTAAACGCTATTATGACATTTCTACCCCATCCTCTTACGGCGGCGTAGATAGACTGTACAGAAGTGTTTACGGAGTAGGAAAAAAAGATGTTGAAAGATTTTTGAGGGAGCAGGACGCTTATACGCTTCATAAGCCTGTGAGAAAAAGGTTTAAAACAGCCAAGACAACGGCTTCCTCGATTGATTCTATTTGGCAAGCAGATTTAACAGACATGCAAAGATATTCTGTGTATAACGATGGTTACCGCTACATTCTATTCATAATAGACGTGTTCTCTAGATATCTGTGGCTAGTTCCTCTGAAAAATAAATCACCTGAAACAGTTGCTAAAGCCACCAAAACGCTAATGTTAAAAGAAAACAGGGTTCCTGGCTATTTTTGTACGGATATGGGGAAGGAGTTTATAGGCCGTGCTTTTCAGAATATGTTGACAGAGTTTAATATCAGCTATTACACAACCAATTCTATACATAAGGCTTCTTTAGCTGAAAGAGTTCAGCGCACCATAAAGGAACGCATGCACCGTTATTTTACACATAAAAACACATACAGATTTCTAGACATTCTGGAATCATTGGCATCATCCTACAACCGCTCACACCATCGCACGATTGGGGCAACACCTAACGAAGTTTTAGAAAGAGGTACGCTCCCGAGAAGAGATGGATCACCACCACCACCACCACCACACTCTGTGCGCTTCAAAATCAATGATTATGTAAGGCTGTCGCGTTCGGGGAATAAATTCGCAAAGGGTTTTGAGCAAGGATGGACACGCGAGATTTTTAAAGTTAGGGCTGTGAGACCTAAAGGTGTAATAATGATGTATTACATTGAAGATTTGAATGGGGAAGAAATCTCAGGAGGCTTTTACCGCGAGGAATTGCAGAAAGTTGCGTTTAATTTAGAAAAAAATGTGTTTAAAATTGAGAAAATTTTAGGAAGCAAAGGTTCAGGAAGGAGAAAAATGTACCTGGTGAAATGGCTAGGGTACCCAGAAAGCTTCAACACCTATATAAAAGCTGATGCAATAATGAAGCTTAAATAGTATGCAACATGGCTCCTAACCATTTCTACGTCACACTCCCGTCCTCCTCGTCCCTGTCTGTACACCCTAACAACACGCTAGCCAACTTTGTAACAGAACTCCATGGGCACATTGAATTGGGTCGTGATTCGTATGAGGTGGGGATATGCGAAATTCAGCTGGACACCGTCTTTTTAAATATTGAACATAAAGAAACCGTTTTTACGATTCTTAGAGACATTGACGAGTGTGAAAAAGCTGGGGTAGCTATGGATGAAACTATGCGCATCGCTCGGACTAAGATTACACGGTATTACAGTACAGAAGTAAGACTAGGGCCGGGTCAATATGGTTCGGCCGAGGATGTTGTGAGAGGCTTAAACGTGAGTTTAAGAAACTCAAACCTTACGAATGATTTAGTATATGAAATCGTAAACAACCCTGCACATACACTAATCCTAAAATCAAAGACTAACAGACGTCTTAAAGAACATAGAAAGTTCAAAATTCTAACCAACGGCCGATATAGCGCAGCCTTCCAAAGAGACACATTTCACGAGACACAGTATAACTTGTCCAGATTAATGTATCAATTGAAGATGGAGAAATTGGCTGAAAGGTCCCCAGACATGTGCTATATTTACAGTAATATAGTGGAGCACCAGTTTGTTGGGGATACCCAGGCACGCCTGCTGCGCATTGCTCACATCCCCAACCATAGAGGAAGGAGTTTGAGTATTACATATGACAGGCCCCATTATGTGAATGTCGCAACTAATTTAATAACCAATATCACAATATATATAAGAACGATTGAGGGCGAAAACTTCCCATTCGGTAACGGGAGCTTAACAGTGAAGCTACACTTTCGACGCACTGAGTTATAATGGATAGAAAGCCTTTCACCGTCTATCGAGGGATGCGATACCAGCGCGGTAGTGGACTTGGATCCATTTTTTCATCCATACTACGTACGGCTGTTCCTTTGCTGAAGAGGGGTGCCAGATACCTTGGAAGGAAAGCGCTACAATCAGGCCTTAACACTGCAGAAGACATATTGGCCGGGGCTAAACCTAAAGAAGCTCTAAAAAAACATTTAAAGCGTACACGGAACGAAATCATCAAAGATGCAAAGAGAAAAATGCGTGGTGGCGGGAAGAAGAAGAGGGCTCCCCGGAAGAAGAAGGGGTCACGTGGTATTAAACGTAAAAGGCTATCAAAAAAGAAATGCTGTAAGCGAATGAAACCTATGGTTGACCACTTTTTTGACTGATATAAGCTAAGGATATTGATCTCATGAATCATAGTTTGTTTACCACTTGTCGAGAGAGGAGTCACTATTTCGCCATGGCACGCTTCATCCACCCATGTAGTTCACAATGCTGTAAATCGGAGCTGTCCTTTTTTGAGCTCCCGCCAACCCAAGTTTCTATTGAGCACAGTGACTTTATTACAATTAACCCTTTAAACACAATTAGTTCACCGAGTGCACCTATAGAATTCGTGATACCCAGCTCAGGTCCTTACTTTTTTGATCCAAGCTGTGTGCACATGTACGCTAAGCTACGTATAGCCCATTCTGATGGAACGGCCTGCGATGACAAATATGCTGTATACCCTGAAACAAACTTTCTGCACGCCATATTCAACCAGTGTGACGTATATTTAAATCAGACCAACATATCGGCAGGCACGGGGTACTATCATCTACGAGCCTATTTGGAAAATGTCCTCAACTTTTCCAAAGAAGCGAAGGCTACCTTTTTAAGTGCGGAGGGATATTATCAAACTAAAGATGAAAATAGTATAAAGGACAAATTTAAAAATTCTAAAAAGAAAATATACGAGTGTTTTGGACGGTTGCACACAGATTTCACTTTCCAGGAGAAGTTGCTTGTGAACGGGGTGGATATGAAAATAAAGCTCACCCGCACGAGTCCTGAGATCTGCTTAAATCTGGATGCGAATCAAGAAGAGGGTGCAAAGTCCGTTGTGGTTCACATTATGGACACATACCTCCGCGTACGGCGAGTGAAATTAAGTTCACCAAAACAACTAGAAATTGAGAAAAATTTACTAAACGCTACAGTGAAATATCCTATTAACAGAGTGCAGATCAAACTATATACGGTTCCTGCAGGGTTGGCATCGAAGCAGATAGAAAACATTGCCCTGGGAAATCTTCCTAAAAGGATATTAATCGGCATGCAGGACCACGCTTCGGTGAATGGAAAATATAAAAAGAGTGCCTTTAAATTCGAGAATTTCGGACTTAAAAATATAACTCTATACGTTAATGGCACTGCTTTGGGTGGAACAATGGGTACGGACTATTCATCAGACGCTGTGTTACCTCTTTGTGCCAGAGCCTATAGTAATCTGACCCATATTGCAGGTGATTGTGATGAGCTTGGTAATGGGGTAACGCAGGAAGAATTCATTGATCAATTTAACCTTTATCCGTTTGACATTACACCTGACTTATCTGCTAGCGTAAATACCCATTTAACACCACAGCAGAGCGGTAACATCTCAGTGCGGCTGGAATTCGCCAAGCCTATAGACGCTCCTATTAGTGTACTAGTATATCTCGAATCGCAAGCCCTAATAGAAGTAGATAGATTTAGAAGCGTTATCACTGACTTTTAAAATGGATGCTAATACACTTCAGAAAGTAATGGAGCGAGTCACACGTTCCAAATTTATCGGCGTGTTTGCGAAGAATGAAACATTGAGTTTGCCAAGTACGCGAGAATGCGGTAGTCTTATTGTGAACACAGACATCATCGGTAATGAAGGGATTCACTGGATCGCTGTCTATTTTAAAAATAGACAGCGCCTGTACTATTTTGATTCACTCGGTACTCAACCCTGGAGTGACCCTATTATTGTAAAATTTCTCGCTCAGTTACATATTCCCGAAGTTGTATGGAACCCATTTCGTATGCAGGGATATTTACTAATGTTTGCGGAATGTACTGTGTCTCATTTCTCATGCATATGTCAAATGATAAAGAATTTATAAATTTTTTAAATTTATTTGACCAGTGTCACACTCACCGAAACGATGAAATGGTATGCAGACAGATAAAAAACCGTTTTCCAATTGTACGTACTCGTTGTATATTATAATGTTTTTGTTCGTATATTTGTAACGGTATATTCGTTTATTGTACTGATTTCTTTCATTTAATAAATTTATGAAAATATATTGTGTCTTCTTATCCCAAAAAGATCGAAAAACACTTACATTATTTCGGTGTGACATTGTTGACTGATCAGTATACCCTCCCTATTCCAAGATTCTTCAAAAGATTGTATAACTCGTGTCAAATCCTCATCGGACCTTAAAGGAATAATGCTTTTAAAACATATACAGAGTATACAGAGAGACAGATCCCCATTATGTGAAGATATCTTTGGTTCGAGGAGTGAACGCCATAAAAATTTCGATTTTAGCATAATGGGGAAATAACACTGATTGACATTTTTGGCGAGTATCTATTTGACGAGATACTACAACTCTCCATATATATAAAAATTCTAATTATAGACACTTACATTTCTATGGTAGTCCCTTGCGTCGGGTTGTAAGGAGCGTCACTGCAAATATCTTCTACGGTTTGCGTTGAAAATAATAATTCGCCACAATCAGTCGCATTGAAAAGACTAATTGTGGTTAATGCTGCAGTATCACGTTCTTCATACAAGTCTGGGGAGACGTACAGGTCCATGGTGGAGGATGTGTGACACTGCTGACTGATCAGTATATCATCCATATTCCGAGGTTCTTCAAAAGATTGTATAACACGTGTCAAATCCTCATCGGACCTTAAAGGAATAATGCTTTTAAAACATATACAGAGTATACAGACAGATCCCCATTATGTGAAGATATCTTTGGTTCGATTACCAATTTCGATTTTAGCATGATGGGGAAATAACATTGATTGACATTTTTGACTAGTATCTATTTGACGAAATACTACAACTCCCCATATATATATAAAATCGAATTATGGACACTTACATTTCTATGGTAGTCCCTTGCGTCGGATTGTAAAGAGCGTCACTGCAAATATCTTCTACGGTTTGCGTCGAAAATAATTCGCCACAATCAATCGCATTGAAAAGACTAATTGCGGTTAATGCTGCAGTATCACTTTCTTCATACAAATCTGGGGAGACGTACAGGTCCATGGTTGAGGAATGATTATTCACTGATGCGAAAATAGCTACTGTTACTCCCAACTGAAAATATCCCCTTTTATATGCACATTCGCCAAGCTCCGCCCAAAAGACCAGATGTTCGTCGTGATTGGCTGCCGATGTAGCTGGGTGGAGCTATGACGTGTACCATTCCGCTATAACGGGTACGGACGAGTAATTGCATCTTTATATTTCACTAATAGAATTAATGCTCTTATTCTCCTTTGAAAATTATTTGGTGATTCGTATAGAACGTTGATATTGATTCCAAATATGGTTTCAGAAGTTTTCTATCACCCATAGTTTTCGAGAAAATAATATTTCCATTTACTCAATTTCCCGCATCATTAGTCACTAATGTAATCGAGAGGGTATAAAGAAATATATCATAATTATTTTAAAAATAACATTCGGTTTCAACGTTAAACTGTAGGTCTAAGGTGGTCATTACACATAATAAAATAAAGTGGTTGGCAGATAAATGGGCACCCTACGTGTGCTAGTGGTTAAGACGCGGGGCTGTTGATGGTTCGGAGTTGAACTGTAGGTCTAAGGTGGTCATTCCACATAATAAAAGAAAGTGGTTGGCAGATAAATGGGTACCCTATGTGTCCTAGTGGTTAAGACGCTGGGCTGTTGATGGTTCCACGTTAAACTGTAGGTATAAGGTGGTCATTACACATAATAAAAGAAAGTGGTTGGCAGATAAATGGGTGCCCTATGTGTCCTAGTGGTTAAGACGCTGGGGCTGTTGATGGTTCCACGTTAAACTGTAGGTCTAAGGTGGTCATTACACATAATAAAATAAAGTGGTTGGCAGATAAATGGGCACCCTACGTGTCCTAGTGGTTAAGACGCGGGGCTGTTGATGGTTCCACGTTAAACTGTAGGTCTAAGGTGGAGTGGAAAGCTTGACCTTCGTCAGAATGAACAATTCGGGCGGAAGCTAACCAAAGGTTATCCAAAGGGTATATATATATATATATATGGGATGAAATTCACAATAAAACACGTGAAATGAATGAATGCTGAAAACAAGGAGTGAGGTGAGGTTTTGTTTGATTTGACTCGTAGAAATGTAAAATATGGTCGACCGAGTTGGGCAGATTCTCGGAAATCCTTTCCTCTATCGGATTATGTTTTGGGTATTTCCAACTTTCTTCGTTTCTTTAAATTTCGTTTTTCAATTTTCTTCGCAGGGATGAAGCTCATGTGTTTCGAATTGTATCGCGGAATCATGAAAATATTTTAGAGATCTGGTTTTAAAGCTTTTGTTAATGAAGAATATTAAATATACTCGTATTTATAGTAAATATTGATGTAGTCTTATGATAATACAATAACTAAAATTTTAGTTATCTCATTCACGTGAATTGGAACTCTTTATTCACGTTTGCTATTATTTATTGATTGGTGCATAATTAGTTGGGCATCCCTTATAAAAATCATTTCTGTCTAACGATTTATTTATTGGGTAACTTTACTAATTCTATTAACGCGTAAATCTTTCTGAAACATGAAATCATTGTTCAAAGGCTTTATTTGCTGGATCTATTTAAACTCCTTCGCGTGCAGTTTAGGTAATTACATTTATTCAAGTAGAGTTTGCAACCTCTCCTTTCTTCAAGCGAATACTGCAACGTTATACACTATCGGATTATGTTTTGGGTATTTCCAACTTTCTTCGTTTCTTTAAATTTCGTTTTTCAATTTTCTTCGCAGGGATGAAGCTCATGTGTTTCGAATTGTATCGCGGAATCATGAAAATATTTTAGAGATCTGGTTTTAAAGCTTTTGTTAATGAAGAATATTAAATATACTCGTATTTATAGTAAATATTGATGTAGTCTTATGATAATACAATAACTAAAATTTTAGTTATCTCATTCACATGAATTGGAACTCTTTATTCACGTTTGCTATTATTTATTGATTGGTGCATAATTAGTTGGGTATCCCTTATAAAAATCATTTCTGTCTAACGATTTATTTATTGGGTAACTTTACTAATTCTATTAACGCGTAAATCTTTCTGAAACATGAAATCATTGTTCAAAGGCTTTATTTGCTGGATCTATTTAAACTCCTTCGCGTGCAGTTTAGGTAATTACATTTATTCAAGTAGAGTTTGCAACCTCTCCTTTCTTCAAGCGAATACTGCAACGTTATACACTATCGGATTATGTTTTGGGTATTTCCAACTTTCTTCGTTTCTTTAAATTTCGTTTTTCAATTTTCTTCGCATGGATGAAGCTCATGTGTTTCGAATTGTATCGCGGAATCATGAAAATATTTTAGAGATCTGGTTTTAAAGCTTTTGTTAATGAAGAATATTAAATATACTCGTATTTATAGTAAATATTGATGTAGTCTTATGATAATACAATAACTAAAATTTCAGTTATCTCAGTCACATGAATTAGAACTCTTTATTCACGTTTGCTATTATTTATTGATTGGTGCATAATTAGTTGGGTATCCCTTATAAAAATCATTTCTGTCTAACGATTTATTTATTGGGTAACTTTACTAATTCTATTAACGCCTAAATCTTTCTGAAACATGAAATCATTGTTCAAAGGCTTTATTTGCTGGATCTATTTAAACTCCTTCGCGTGCAGTTTAGGTAATTACATTTATTCAAGTAGAGTTTGCAACCTCTCCTTTTTGATTCTTCCAACTGATTAACTATATAAATATATATTGTGGTTTACGTATAGTTTAAAATAATATACGCTTGGTATGATTTTCATAATATATATATATATATATATATATATATATATATTATATATAATTCTGTTTTCTATGGTTGGTTGAATTATGGATAACTACGTTATTTGTTTCGATAAGTTCAACTTCAAGGAAGCTCAAGTTAATGTTATATTTTGCATATAATCCACTATATACATCTATTGTAAAACACTATATACATCTATATTTCAATTAAGTGTGTAATTATTTAATTCATCTACCATATTGTGGTACACAATGCTTATTAGAATACATGGTGCGATCTGGCAACCCAGCACCCCAATACAAGGCGTGATCTGGCAACTCAGCCAGAATAGAGGCTTATAAAAGATCGAGAAGCTGGTGAAGACTTATTCCCAGCTCGGCTCCAGCCGAGCAAGGACATCTGGTCCTTCTTTTTTTGGCCCTTTGGTAAACCCCTTAGTGGCCTCTTAGGTTAGGAAAACGAAAATAATATGCCTTAAAGGCAACTACTCTCTCTCTCTCTCTCCTACAGGCGTCTTTCTCCCTCCTTCAGCTCTCTCTCTCTCTCTCCTACAGGCGTCTCTCTCCCTCCTTCAGCTCTCTCTCTCCTGCATGTGTACCTCCTGCATGTGTGCGTATGTGTGTGTACCTCCTGCATGTGTACCTCCTGCATGTGTACCTCTCCCCCCTTGGCTGATTAGACGTATATAATAATAATGTATACAGTAATACTGCTAAAAAGAGGTATCTGACAACCATTTACAGCCAACTGGCTGATTAGGAGTCTATAATAATGTATACAATGGTATCGCGGTATCTGGCAACTCAAGCCATTTACGCCAACTGGCTGATTAGGAGCCTATAAAACAACGCCAACTCGGCTGAAGTCTTAATGTGCACTTGGCTCCTGCCAGGTGAACACCTCTCCTCCTTTCTCTCCTCCTCCTTCTTTTCGGGGGATAACGCCGCCTCCAAGTTTCCCCCCACCCCCCTTTGCAACAACCCCCTTTGCAACAACCCCACCCCCTTTGCAACATTCTTGCACTCTCCCCTTTTGCGGCTATACTACTTACATTGGTTATTACATTATTGTTTATTATACAGAACTTATAAACCGAAAAACGAATGAAAAAAGCCGATTAGGAAACAATCCAGAGAAATTCGCACCTAGGTTAGATACCGTTCTCCCGACACTGGAAGGGCATTTTATTACAGGGTCCGCTTATAAGTACATTCCCACAAATTAAAACTATCTTCTTGTTCTATAAGTGTGAATTTCTTAAATGTCTCTGGATTGGAATGTTTCCTTACTCGCCTTTAGTAAATGTAATAATGGAAGTAATAAATGTGGAAATAAATATAAATGCAACAGATGTAATAATAAAGGTAATATTATAAATTTAATAATTAGGGTAAAGGTAATAATAATAAATGTTATAAAAAAAAATAAAAAAATGTAAATGTAATAATAAATGCAGTAATTATTCAAAATATTAGAATCTGTATGTATAGAACAAGAAGATAGTTTTAATTTGTGGGAATGTACTTATAAGCGGACCCTGTAATAAAATGCCCTGCCAGTGTCGGGAGAACGGTATCTAACCTAGGTGCGAATTTCTCTGGATTGTTTCATAATCTGCTTTTTTCATTCGTTTTTCGGTTTATAAGTTCTGTATAATAAACAACAATGTAATAACCAATGTAATAATAAATTTATAATTTCTGTAATAAATAATTATGCAATATTAAATGTAATAAAATTAATAATAAATTCAATAATTATGTAAGAAAAATATAATAGAATATGTATGTTTAGAACAGGAAGATAGTTTTAAATTTGCGCGAATGTACTTAATGAAAATGCCCTTCCGGTGTCGGGAGAATGGGATCTAACCTATGTGCGAATTTCTTAACGGTCGGTCCCTGGACTGTTTTTCCCTCTTGTTTTGGTTCATTCGTGTTTCTGTATCCACCCGAGGAGGATGCCAGTGGGCGACGAAACTGTCGTGGAAATAAACTCTGTCTATTAGAGTGGGTTTTTATTTTCATATTTTGACCTTCACGTAGAAAAAAGTGAAGTTTTTTTGCATTTAATTGTAGATAAACTTTACGTGCACAACAAATGTAAGGCATCTAAAAATTAACAACTACGAACTGGTACACAATACAATTTATTATGCAACATATACGCCTAGGTGGCGCTGGTTCAACTCTGTCTGTTGAACGCAGGTGCAGTAGTTGAATATATATATATATATATATATATATATATATATATATATATATATATATCCCAATGAGTACCGGCACCTTTTAAAAAAAAAAAAATAGTGTATATATATATATATATATATATATATATATATATTTATTTTATACTCAAACGCCTCTTCCTCTGCAGTGAGGTTGCGTCAGGAAAAGGCAGGAAACGCCTCAATCGCTCACATTCACTTCAGCTGACATGTCAATAATGAATCTGACTCAGGGCAACATATCCACAGCCCAGTCCTGCAGACTACTCCACGGTTTACCCAGACCGCTTCATACACCCTGAAGCGGCACATTCCCAGCCCGTCGCCCAGCATATACCATATCGCTCCACTTTTACCCTACCAGACGTCCAGGCCCCGCTGACCCAAAGCCTTCCTCACCCAATCCATTCAGCTCCTCCTCGGTCTACACCTCCCCTTTCTCCCTCCGACACGTAAACCTTCTTTACCATCCTCTCCTCACTCATACTCCCCGTATTCCCAAACCATTTTAACATCCCCTCATCTGCTCTCTCCACAAGACTCCTTCAACTTCCAAACCTCTCACAGATAACCATGTTTCTCACATGATCAATCCACCTCACCCCACAGAGCGTTCTCAAGCACTTCATTTCCAGTACATCCACCTTTTCCCCTTCCTTCTCATTCGCCACCCATGCTTCACATCCATATAACACTGTTGGCGCTACTCTACCTTCATACATACCCGGCTTCGCACCCATAGACACTGATCTCTCCTTCCAAACACTTCTTAGGATACCCAGTGCCTTTGCCCCTTCTTCCACCCTGTGACCCACCTCTACTTCCATAGTCCCATTCCTTGCCACATCCACCCCTAAGTACCTGAAACATGCCATTTCTTTCATTTCCTCACTATACAAACTTACACTCAGTCGCTCACGAACCTCCCTTTCACAGCACCACATAACCCTACTCTTATTCACATTTACTCTTAGCTTCCTTCTTCCACACACCCTCCCGAGCTCAGTTACCAGTCTCTGTAGCTTTTCTCTAGAGTCCGCCACCAGAGCCGTATCATCCGCATACAATAACTAATTCACTTCCCAAAAACCTTCCCCGCAACATGCTTCATCCCCGCTCCCCTCCTCATGACCCTTGCATTTACCTCTTTCACCACCCCCTTCTATAGACACATTATACAATAGCGTGTAGCGTCATGAGCGATCTGGAGGCACATTTCAGGTTTTGTATAATCAACCTTGCTGATTTCAGAAAAGAAATAAAAAAAATTCTGCAACAAGCAGAACACCTCCTTTTTCGCATGTAAAAAATACAAAATTCTTGTTAATTACAATTGGCAACACTGACTGACATGGTACTTCTGGCAGCTTTCTAATTATTCTCAGTGAGTCATCCCCTGGAATTTCTTAGTTCTACGCTAGCTCGCTTGAGAGAAACAAGTGTTTTTTCTGTGGATGGGGTGTTCAAAAACCCCAAGGAACTAACGAAAGGTGCGTTTTGTGATATATACATTATACACATTTCTTTGTTTTGTTGTGTTTTACATTGTTTATAAGTTTGTTATATGTCTTAGGGTATATATATACCTATGGATATTTATATACATAATACATATGTGTGTGTGTGTGTGTGTGCAGTATATTTTTATATATATATTGGTAAACTTATTGTTCACCAATAAACCAAGCCTATATATATATACTCATAATCATATATATTTTTTATTTATACGTTTGTGTTTTTGTTTCAGTGTTCCTGTGTGAAACTTGTTGAGTTTTGCTGGTACAATGAGCACGCAAAGAACACGGGGATCTGCCAGCCACATTGTCTTTGGTTCTCCACTATTAGAGCTTCCTCTGTTTGAACTTCCAACCCGTATACAAGTTGCAAGGCATTTCCTCTTCTTGAAGGAGAACAAGTACACCAGCAACAGGGAGATTTTTCCGGAGGTATGCCAAACACTCATTGACCTTTGGAATCGTGCTAACATTCCATCACAGCCAATCAAGAATGTGAAGACCAAGCTGCTCCGATTGATGGAAAAAGGCTCACAAGCATTGAAGCAAGGCAAGCAGGCCACAAAAACCAAGAAGTTCGAGGAAAGCCTGAATCAATTGTTTGACATAGCTGTCTGCCAATGCGATGATCTGTCTGCATGCTACTGTGAAAAAGAAATGAAAGTTCCACGACGAGAGCATGCCTTTCTGATCGACCAGAGAACCACGCGAATCATGCAGATTAGTCGGGTGGATACGAATGTGACTCAGATGATGGAGAGAAGGAAGTCAAGAGAGGATCGGATGCAAGAAAGACAAGAAGAAGAGAATAGAAGAAAAACGGAACGGCAAGAGGTAGCATCCTCTGCAGATGTGGTCGAATCAGCTCAAGCAGAAGCAGACTCCAGTGGTGAAAGTGTTGGTGATGAGTGGATGGGTGATAGTGCCCAGGAGGACAGGAACATCACACCGATTCCCACTGTTGCTTTGGAAGCTGACCGGTATAGTGTATCGAACAGGGCTGCTGCAGCTATCAGCACTGCAACATTGGTTGACTATGGCATCATTATTTCTGATGATCAGATAAACGTAATTGACCACCACAAAGTATGGAGAGCACGGCAGAAGGTACGGAGGGATCTGAAGGAAGCAGTAACTTACCACGATGTGGAAGTCACTGCTTTATTTTTTGATGGGCGGAAAGACATGACACTTGTCAGAGAAAAAGGGGAACAAATGGTACAGCACAAAGAAAGTTGAGGACCACTATGTGCTGGTCGGAGAGCCTGGAACCTTCTATCTAAGCCATCTGACACTGGAACGAGGAACTGACACTATCATTACGGATGGACTTCAAAATGCGATTGAAGAAATGGGTATTGCAGACAAGATAATTGTAGTGGGAGCCGACAGCACAGCCACAAACACAGGGCACAGAAGTGGAGCAATACACCTGCTAGAGTGCCGCCTGGGTCGCCCTTTGCACTGGTTCATCTGTAGTCTGCATTTAAATGAACTCACACTGCGCCACTTGTGCAAGGAACTCATCGGCCCAACAGAATCAATCTGCAACTCAATGAAAAGGACCAATTGGCAAAGCTTTGGCCACATGTGAAAGTTTGCCACTTTCCTCTAGAGGAATTCAATGTATTGCTGATGGCCACACACTCCCGGATGTTGACCTTACTGAATTGAGTCGTGACCGAGCCTACCTCTACAGAATGATGAAAGCGATAAGGACTGGTGTCATTAATGAAGATCTTCTACGAGAGAAGCCTGGACCAATCTCCCATGCAAGATGGGTTACAACTGCCAGCAGAATTTCTCGGCTATATGTAGCGATGGCGCAACGAAGTGATGAACTATATTCACTCACACAGTTTGTCGTGTGCCACTATGGACCCATGTGGTTTAGCATCAAGTGCCATCCAAGGTGCACAGATGGCCCAAAACATTTCCTGGAGCAAATCAAGCTGCTACGATTACTACCACTAGCTAGCAAGACTGTCACATGGCCTGTGATCCAAAGAAATGCATATTGGGCTCACCCTGAAAATGTTCTACTGGCAATGCTTGCAAATGCAGATCAAGCAAACCGGAAATTGGCCATCGATGTAATCAAGACCATTCGACGAGCTCCCAAACCTGCTCAACAGCAAGTCAGAGATTTCGGCCACCAAAGATCAAACAAAGTGCTCAGAATTTGAAAGATTTACTTCCACCAGTGGAGGAGTGCACAATGGAACCACCACTCACGAAGCAGTTCTCTGTCAAACAACTCGATAAGATCACTGAAGAGCCCCTTGTTGTCCGGATACCATGTCACTCCCAAGGTGTAGAACGCTGTGTTAGGATGGTAACTGAAGCGTCTGGGGCAATGTATGGAAAGGATTCAAGAGATGGTTACATTAGAGCCGTACTTAAATCCCGTGACTTAATGCCATCATTCAAAACTAAAGATTTTAATGTATCATTTACTAAATAAAACTATCTAGTCTACCTACCTACCTACCTACAGTGTATATGTTTATTCCAAAAATAAATTTTTCTATTTTTCCTGAAAAGCAGTACATTGTAAGGGGTCAAATGATAGCTCAAACCCTAGGAAAGCAAGTGTCCAAAAGTTATGGGTAACTAGCAATTTTCACGATTTTCACATGCGAAAAAGGAGGTGTTGCACTTGTCACAAAAAAATTTTGTTTTCATTTTTGAATTTAGGGAGGTCAATTGTACAAAACCTGAAATGTGCCTCTTGATCCGTTACACTTTGCCCAATGACGCTACACGCTATTATACAACCATGGAGGCATCACACACCCCTGTCGTAGACCCCCTTTCACCGGAAAACACTCACCCTCCTCTCTTCCCCCAAGCACACATGATCTACTCTTTCGGTAAAAACTTTTCACCGTATTCAACAACGACCCATGCACCCACATACAAATCCCTTTCTTTCTCCAAGTATTTCTCACACAGCATCTTCAATCCAAACACCTGGTCCACACACCCTCTCCCTCTTCTAAAACCCCCTTGCTCCTCCCCAAACTGTTGCTCCCATACACCTCACCTGGCACACTCAACAGACTAATTCCGCTATAATTCGAACATACATTTTTGTCCCCCCCGACCTTTACACAGGGAGACGATACATGCACTTCACCACTCCTGAGGTAGCTCGCCTCTGTCCGTACACATTAAATAGACGCGCCAACCAATCAACACTACATTCACTGCCTTTTTTCAAGAGCTCTACAGCGATCCTATCCACTCTTATCGTTTTTCCACCTTTCATCCTGTCTAGAGCCTCCACCACCTCCTCCCTACGGAGCAACCCATTCGCCACAACTCTCATATTCTGAACCCCCTCTCTGCCCAAACATACCACATCTGCTTCCCTATCTTCCAACACGTTCAATAGACCCTCAAAATACTCACTTCACCTTGTCTTCACATCTCTGTCATCACTTCCCCATTGACTATTTTCACAGTCATGCTCATCTGCCGTCTCATTTTCATCACACTATTCACTTCTCTCCAAAACATCTTCTTGTTCTCCCTGAAATTTTCTGACATTCTCATACCACATATCTCATTTGCTCTCTCTTTCAGCTCTCGCACTTTTCTCTTTACTTCTTGCCTCTTCCTCTTATACTCTTCCCAATTACCCACACTTCTGCTCTGTAAGTACCGAGCATATACTTCTCTCTTTTTGCTTCACCAACATTTCAGCCTCCACATTCCACCATTCACTACACGGTCGTTTATGCCCAACCCCAATCTTACGTACCCGAAACACTTCAATCGTACACTTCAGCACCGCTTCACTAAATATGTGTACTCCTCTTCCACACCCTTTGTTTCACTCTCTCCCACCCTACACCATGCCCCATTCAGTCTCTCCTGATACATCCGTCTACAATCCCTTTTCCTCAGCTCACTCATTTTCACTACCTCTCTCACTTTCGCCTCCATCAAGAAGTAGTCAGGCATCCGACCTGCCACTTCTCTCAACACATTCACATCTAACAACCTCCCCCTAGTAGATCTCGTCATCAAGACAATCTATTAGTGCCCTATCACCTCGGACACCACTCACCCACGCGTTCTTATGTACATTTCTTTTACGAAATCATGTATTCCCAATCATCAATTCTCTTTCAGCACATAACTCAACTAACCTTTTCCCACTTCCATTTCACACCAGGTACTCCATGCGCCCCAACTATACCATCAATTGGCACATCCCCCACTTTTACATTCAAGTCCTTTAGCACGACAACTCGGTCCTTCGCATCAAAACTACCCAAACACTCACCCAGTTCGTCCCAGAAAGCATTCCGTATCTCTTCGCTCTTCTCACTCCCAGCAGGTCAATACGCACTAACAATCACCCACCTCTGTTGGCCCACTTTCATTCTAACCCACATCAACCTGTACTTCTGAATACATGAAAAGCCTTGGAATCATTTTCCTTTTTCCTTGTGGGTTTACATTATATATATATATATATATATATATATATATATATACATATATATATATTATAATTAGCTATTTCATCTAAGCGGGTGTAAGATGAGCTTCGACCACTTAAATAAAAGTTAAAATGAATACTGTCCTCTCAATTACAAGAAGGTGAGGCAGTTTGCCCTTATACCCCAGCAATTTCTTCTTTCCCGGTTAGGTCAACTGTCCGCCCTTGACAATTGGTTAGGTTAAGTCATGATATTTTCGTTAAAACTAACGAATATTTGAACGAAATACAAACGAATATTTTAACGAAAATATCACGACTTAACCTAACCAATTGTCAAGGACGTACAGTTGACCTAACTGGGGAAGAAGAAATTGCGGGGGTATAACGGAAAAGTACCGAAGTTGAAGTAAGGAAGTAAAACCACAATGAAAAAGGGATTTATTTGAGGACAGGTTTTCGACCTATACTGAGGTCTTCTTCAGGTGCGATTGATGAAAACCTTAGTAGAGGCTGAAGTCTTGTGTTCTAATACTGTAAGTCCATTTTTTATTTTCAGTTTATTATCTGGGTTAAGATTAATTCATTATTTGTGTAATTCTGAAAAGGGGTCGAAAATTTTTCTTATATTTAAAAACGTGGAAGTAATGTAAAAATTTAGCTACTTTAAATGTCATACCTTATTGGGCACATCTTTGGTTAACATAACCGAATAGGTTAGACATACTGATATATATATATATATATATATACATATATACATACACATGAAAATTATTTCACGAAGGTAACACGTGAAAAATATTTATGATGAATAAAAACGAAGGAAAGGAAACACAGAATGGTGCTCAAGCGCTTTCGTCTAATGACATCCTCAGGAACACCTGAGAATGTCATTAGACGAAAGCGTTTGAGCACCCTTCTGTGTTTCCTTTCCTTCGTGGTTTTTTTCATCAAATATATTTTTTTCATTTGCTCGTTTTCTCTTGTGCGGACACTTCTAAACAAGCGTCGTTCTTTACATATACATATATACATATATATATATACACACACACAGGGTCTGTCAAAAAAAAACTAAGCCAAATTCAAACCTTTATTAAAACAAAAACCATTTATCTAATTAAGTTGAATTTTTTACACAATAAAGTATAAGTACTCACCTATTATCCTTTAAATTTTCATGACGATATCTTCAGAATTGTTAATTTTATTAATAATTAACTAAAAAGTGAGATTCTCCTACTTAACAGTTTAATAAAATTAAAAGAACTGTTCAAGATGATTCCCTTGCATTTCTATCACTTTTTTTAATCTTGGTCTGAATTCGTCTATTGCTCGATTTATTTGCTCTTGGGGGAGCTCTGCCCATTTTGCGATAATCAACTCCCGCAACTGATTGACATCCCTTATTCTGTTCCTATACACTCTCTCTGCCAAGTTTTCCCATATTCCGTAGTCTACAGGGTTTAGGTCAGGGCTGTTAGGTGGCCAATTATTCGGTTCCAGAAATTCAGGCACATTCTTTTTCAAATATTCGATGGTTGTTTTGGCAGTATGTGATGTTGCAACATCTTGTTGAAAAATAAAGTAACCTTGACTAGCCAGTTTCTCATTTCTGGAAGCATTTTCTCAAGCAGGGTATTTGAATAATATTGAGCATTAATTTTCACTCTTGGCTCAATAAAAAATATTGAAGTTTTTCCCAACTTGGACACTCCAACAGAAACCATGACGCTAGAAGAAAAGTGACTCCTTGTTGCGTAGTCTTTCATCTTGGATTTCATTTGTCTTCGCAACATCAGAATAAACCCGGTCATTCTGTGAGTTTCTTGGTGGCTCTACCATAAAACGTTTTTCATCCGTAAAAAATGTCTTGGAAAGTTTATCTTCAGTTATTATACGTAAAATACGTTTGAATTTCTAAACTCTTTTCTGACAGTTTACTTCTGACAATCTTTGTCCATGCACTCTTTTAAATGGTTTAAATTGCAGATCAGATTTAATAATCCTTCTTACGCTTGGTTCTGATATTTGAGCAGGTGTCATGTGGCTACCAGGTCGATCCTCTTGACTAAGGATACGTTCCTCCACTTTCTGAATATTTTCATCTACGCTAAGTGATTTTGGTCGCCCACTACCAACCTTCCTTTTTCATCGACAGTTCTCAATAAGTAATCTAAACCCGAGCTTGTCCATCCTTTATAATCGAATTCAGAGAGTAATTTCCTTGCACTATAACCTTTTTCAACTCTATAATGCTTTATAATTATTTTATCTTCATGTGAGAATGGAATATTTAGAGGTATTTACGAAAAATTTTAAGTCTAAAATTCTGAAAAAGAGAAAAAAGAAGATATTACATAATGAGAAAAACTGAAATTTTCGCAATCTGTAGAAATAACCGCATAACTCCTAAAATATTTAAAATCTCTATTATATATATATATATATATATATATATATATAATATTTAGGAGAAATCCAATGACAAGAAGGAGAGTAAATGCCATGAAAAGTGTCTTCTTTAATGCGCAACGTTTCGAGCAATACGCTCATCTTCAGGCTAAACAGTGAAAAAATGACAATATGAAGTTAAAATCAATAATCAAATGAATGAAACACATAAGACAAAATAATTACTATAGAACCTATTCTTAGAAACAAAATTTAAAAAGACTAAAAGAAGAGGGTTGAGTTCAAAGTTATAAAAAAAGTTTACATATAAAAATACAAGAAATTTAAAAAGCTATTTTTAAAATTATATATACTAAATTTGAAATTAATACAATAGGATAATTAACACTACTAACCTTTCATTGCTGGTTCCGAAGCACAAGTAATTTAAAACAAAGCAAAGGGAAAATACTATGGGTTGGGTGGTTGGAGTTATGAGTTGGGGGGGAGGGATTATAAAAAATTTAGAGGGACAGCTGAGGAATCAACGTTTAGAGAAGGGGTCAATGTTTTAATATAAAGGGATTAAAAAATCCTAAGTGAGTTGGGACAAGGATTACAGCCAAGAATTTTAAAATTATCTAGAGTGACATCTGTTTTACATTTAATACTATGTTCCCGGATACTAGAGGCTTCTTTTTTATTTAAAGTTTTACCTGTTCGACAACTTATTCCCATAAAAAAGTACACCCAACTTTAGATTGTACTAACTCCTCCAAAAATTGAGATATTTTGGATCTGTTTGTTTGATTTAATATAGCAAATTATTCTTTGTTAACATTCAAATTTATTCATGTTTAAACGATTTAGTGTTTAAGCATCTGCTTTTAACTGAAGGGTACAACAAAATGGATTGCGCAAAATTGGTCAGTGAAAAAATAATGTGTGTGCTATCGATGTAATGAAAAGACAAATACATAATAATAGATACTTTAACATAATTTTAATAAGATACAAAGCAGATTTTTCTTTATTCCTTATTGCAAAAGTTATGCTTAGTTTCGTTTTCTTTCAACATGACCGCCATTCCTATCGATACAAATCTGGAGGCGAGCTCTCATCTTCCCCATCACTCTTTTGATAAGATCTGGAATGTCTTTTAACAAGTTGATTTCAGCTGTGATGCGAGTCCTCAAATCATCTAAATTGATAGGTTGTGATGCAAATACTCTATTTTTCAAATGACCCATAAAAAGTAATCACACGGGGTCAAGTCAGGGCTTCTGGGAGGCCATTCAATGTCATGGCCTGTAGCAATTACTCTTTGGTGGAAGACTTCCTGCAAGTGTTCCTTCACAATAACTCTCCTGTGAGCAGGAGCTCCGTCTTGCACCCACTAAATACGATTAAATCGGTTTCCATAAGTAATACGTATTTGTGGAAGGATTTCTCGGTCTATCATTTCTAGGTAAGCTTCACCATTTAGATTACCATCGTAAAAGACCGGGCCAATTAACGCTCCATTACCGCACAGTCCTACCCAGAGAGACAGTTTTTGTCTAGAGTTATTCTTTTCGTAGATATGATTGTCAGGGGATGATTTTTTGGTGCATACTGACGGCAGATTTGTCTGTTCACTAGACCATTCATAAAAAAGGCCGCCTCATCTCCAACCACTAATTGTTCCGTGAATCTTTCTGGTTTTTCAAGAAACCACTGGGCAAATCTTAGGCGGCGAGGTAGATCTCCTTCAATGAGTTGATGTCGAATTTCCATTCTGTATGGGTACAAATTCAAATCCTCACGAACTATTCGATGAAATGACATGCGTGAGAGTTCTGTACCATTTCGCCTGGTGGACACTTTTGGATGTCTCTCTAATAAATGCCGAACATGCTGAATGTTCTCGTCTGTTCTTGCCGTCTTCGGATGGCCTGAACGTCCTTTGTTCAAATTGAGGACCGTTCTTTCTTCTTTGTATTTCCGAACATTCTTCAAAATTTTATGTTTAGTTGGAGAAGCTCTATCGGGAAATTGCAGTTCGAAGGTATTCTGAACTTTTTTTAAGCTTTTAGTTTGCAGATAAGTTGTGACCATGAGAACGCGCTGCCTTCGTGTAAACTGCATGATAAGGGTTTCAAAGTTATTTATAAATTTAGTAATTCAGATTCTTCATTTATATGTATGACTCGTATCTTAGATGCAAAAGTTCGAATTATTTAAAAAAAATATTTGCAATATCCTTCGACGTAAAAAGTAGCACATTGGTTAAAGCAAGAGGAGCTATCTGGCTGGGAGAAATGATTATTCCGCGCAACCCATTTTGCTGTACCCTTCAGTTAAAAGCAGATGCTTAAACACTAAATCGTTTAAACATGAATAAATTTGAACGTTAGCAAAGAATAATTTGCTATATTAAATCAAACAAACAGATCCAAAATATCTCAATTTTTGGAGGAGTTAGTACAATCTAAAGTTGGGTGTACTTTTTTGTGGGATATATATATTATATATATATATATATATATATATATAATACAGGGTGTCCCAGAATTAACTATCTATTTCAATGAAATCGGACATATTTAATAAAAACTGACATAATTTTGTTTATTACTAAATTATGATACAAAAACAAATAGATTTATAAATCATAAGTCAAAACTTTATTGAGAAGTTTCAACATGTGCACCGTCTGTATCTCTGCAAATTTCAAATCTATCCTCAGCGCTGCGAAACACATTTTGAAGCATTTCAGGTGTTATCTCCCGCACTGCCAACTGGATGCGTTCTTTAAGTTCAGCTAAACTATTGATCTTTTGGCGATAAACCTTTGTTTTTATGAAACCCCATGCAAAGAAATCCAGGGGTGTCAAATCCGGAGAACGCGGAGGCCAAGGTCGAGGTCCTCCACGTCCAATCCACCGATTCGGAAGGCGTCTGTTGAGGTATTCTCGAACAATTAGAGCATAATGACATGGTGCTCCATCTTGTTGAAACACAACATTATCAAGAATGCCATCATCAAGAAGCTGTGGTTCGAGAAACTGCTGAAGCATATCAAGGTAGACGGTGCCTGTTACAGTTGCTTCCGCAAAGAAGAATGGGCCATAAATTTTGGATTTGGTCATTCCAAGCCACACGTTAACTTTTGGAGAGTCTCTTTGCCATTCTAAAAATAAAACTATGAAAAACTATGAAAAAATTATGAAAATAAAATTATGAAAAAAATTTAGAAATTTATACATTTTTAACACATATTAAACATGATAAACATAAATAAAAGTGTGTTTTTAAAAAATTTGTCCGATTTCATTGAAATAGATAGTTAATTCTGGGACACCCTGTATATATATATATATATATATATATATATATATATACAGGGTGTCCCGTAAGTCTGGACCCATAGGGAAAAATAATAAAATTACAAAATAGTCCAAAAATTTATTTATAATATATTTTTTTATTATTTTTATTATTATTTTTATTATTTTTTTATTATGATCTTACTCCGCTGGAGTTTTATTTGTGGGGCCACTTGAAAGCCAAAGTGTACGAGGTCAAACTTCAGAACATTTTCCACCTTAAAGCACGCATTGTGGAGGCGTGTCAAGAAATTTCTGCGACTGTGATTCAGAAAGTGCTGTCGCAGTGGAGATTGCGTCTTCAACTATGTGTGCGACACAACGGCGGACACTTTGAACAGATTATGTAATAAATTTTTGGACTATTTTGTAATTTTATTATTTTTCCCTATGGGTCCAGACTTACGGGACACCCTGTATATATATATATCCCAACGAAAACAAAACCTTTTGTTTCTCTTAACGTAAATTTGTTCCATTTGTATTTGTCTATTTGTTAAGATAATGGTATGCCATTTTTCTTTCTTTTTTTCTTCGTTACGCTGGCAATTTTTTAAATTTACTTTTTCCAGCTGTTGTCTTCGTTTTCCGTTTCCTTAATTCTTTTAAAGGAAAAAATTTAGGTCCCCCTTATCTTGGTCACGAATGCAGAGGAGTGAGGTAGAACGACAAATAAAAATAAAAGTTTAAGAACCAAAAAATCTTAAACTTTCATGTTAAATGGAGGAACATAATGTAATTGCAAATGGTTTTAAAGAGATTTGCGATGGTGTTTCTCAAGCTGCAGCGAAAGGTTGGTAAATGAGCTCGCTTTTAATTGATGTTCGGTATGTACGATGCGCAAATTCTAAACGAACAATAAATTTTTTCATAATATACTGTATTGTATTTGAATAAAATTCGGATTCAAATTCAAAACTTTATTCAGAAAAGAATACAAGTGACAGAGTTATACAATTTTTAGATAATTGTTATGCCATTAATATGTTCATAGTAGTACTCTTATCGGAATATGCCCTTGGAAGCATGGAGGCCTTCTAGGCAAAATTAATGGCACTTACCTTATTTATTAATCCTCAGCAGGTACCATCAAAATACTTACGCATTTAGTACCATGGGATCAATATGACCCCATTTTAAAAAATTGATAAAAAATAGTTTTTATTGCTTTCTTATGTTTATTATGATACCAACAGAAAATAACATCTTTATTTTTCACATTTTACAATCAAATCAGTAACAAATTAATTTCAAACTTTGCAAAATTAGCATTTACTAAAGAGCTATCCAAAACCCCATAGAATACTCGCATTGGCCAGCGATTTGTCTTCCTAGCTGTACTAAAAAGAGTGCATTTCTGATCATAGCTATCGACGCCTCCTTTGTTTCGGTTGTAATAAATATTTATTTCTTCCTTTCCAGTTATCACATCTTTATTTTTTGCAGAGTAACAACATCTAACATATCATCCCTTATGAATAAATTGAATGCATCTTCGGGAGATCTTCTAAGAATTTTATCATTTAATTTTCGCTAAATCATCTTTATTTGACATTTTTGTAAAGAGGGACTAATAATACTTTAGAAATAATACTTTAGAAATAATAATACTTTAGAAATTTATAAAATAATCTGAAAAAAAAACCGAAAAAAAATTAGTTATGTTACACATTCAGTACCATGGGATCATATTGACCCCATCGTCATAAAAATACCTGTATCTACCTAATTACTCGTTATATGATAACAAAAACTTGTGAGCATTACATTCAGTCATTAATAAACGAATACATGTGAGCACGATAACCATCGTGGCGGATTTTTAATAAAAAATAGTCATTTGAAATACCCTGGGGTAATAGTGACCCCATGGTACCTGCTGAGTGTTAAATAAAAATAGTGACAGTGGCAAGTAATAATTGGGGATGATTAAGAGGCCCTTAGGCAGTACTTCTCGGATTTTCCATGGAATGATTACTGTTTCCGTGGCCGAGTGCGCTGAGCGCATCACGGAGGAGATTCTCTCGGGCATGGAGGCATACATTCCATATTCTTTCCCAACTACTAACGAAAAAAACCCTTGGTTTAACTTTACTTATTCTAGTGCTATGAACAACAGAGAGGAGTCTTCCAGAAGGTACCGTCGCGAACCAACTCCTGACTCTCACTCAGCTTATATTTGTTCCCGGAATCTGCAAAACCTGTTCTTCGACTAGCCAAAAAGTCCTTCATCCGACAAAAATGTGAAAACCTATCCAATTCTAATTCTTCTCGCACTTAGAATTTCTTCCAAAGATGTTTTTCTGCCCTTATCTGTGCTCAACTCTAAGAAGGCGTACGGTCCTGATGGTGTTCCTCCTCTTGTTCTCAATAACCGTGCTTCTGTGCTGACACCCTGCCTAGACAAACACTTTCGTCTTTGTCTCTCATCCGATACATATGTTTCCTTCCTGCTGAAAGTTCACTTTCATTCAGCCTGTCCCAAAGAAGGGTGACCGCTCTCAAACCTCCAACTATCGTCAATTGCTTTCATTTCTTGCCTTTCTAAAGTTTTTAAATCTATCCTTAAGAGGGAAATTCTTAAACACCTCTCTTCTCACAATCTTCTTTCAGATCGTCAATATGGGTTCTGCAAGGGACAGTCTACTGGCGATCTTCTTGTATATCTGTCTGACTCTTCGTCATCTTCCTTTCGAGATTTCGGTGAAACTTTTGCTATTGTGCTTGACATATCAAAATCTTTTGATAGAATCTGGCACAAATCTTTAATTTTGAAACTGCCCTCCTTCGGTATCTATTCTTCTACAGGTATATGTGCCTTCATCTCTAATTTCCTTTCTGGCTGATCTATAGCTGCGGTTGTAGATGACCACTGTTTTTCCTTAGGGTTCTGTCGTATCACCCGCTCGTTTCCTTTTATTTATTAATGATCTTTTAATTCGCATTTCCTGTCCTATTCACTCGTATGCCGATGATTCCACTCTTCATTTCTCCATCCGCTTCCCAAAGCGTCCCTCACAACAGCCACTCCATGATTCGGGTTGGATTGCTATGAAACACCTGACCTCTGATTTTTCTTCTATCTCTGATTGGGGCAGAGAGAACCTTGTGGTTTTCGGTGTCTCATAAACTCAGTTCCACCACCTGTCTACTGTTCACAATCTTCCACACGACTATCCCCCTTACCTTCAACAATACACATCTCAAACGCCTAACATTCTTGGCTTTTCCTTTTCTCGTGGTCTTTCCTGGAAAGATCACCTATATTCTCTTTCTAAAACAGCTTCTAAGAGGTTAGGTGTGCTGCACCGCCTCCGCGGTTTCTTGACCAACACTCAATTGCTGTCTCTCTACAGGGGTCGTGTTCGCCCCTGTATGGAGTATGCTTCTCATATGTGGGTAGCTCAACCCACACAGCCGCACTTGACCGGGTGAGTAGTATGGTCGCAAAAGGAGTGCCAGTGCCAGTGCCAACCCCCCTTGTTGCAAGGCACCCCCTCAAAGGGGGAGGGGGTTGATGAAAAAGCAACAAGGGTTATGCAACTTGGAGGCTGAGTTATCTCCCAAGAGAAAGAGAGAGGAGAAGGAGAGAGAGAGAGAGGAAAAGCGGTGTTCGCCTGGCAGGAGCCAAGCGCATATAAAGACTTCAACAGAGCGGCCGTTGTCTTATAAGCCCCTAATCAGCCAGTTGGCTTAATCAGCCAGTGCCTCCAGACACTATCAGCAAGTTGGCACAGTGTATACTTCGTTTTGGCACGTACACACCCGTCTATACGCCCATAAAATATTACGCACACACGATTACATGCGCCGAGTTCGAGACCCGGTGGCGGTGTGTCCTTCCACGGTATTTAGATAAATGGGTAGCCAGGGTTCCCTAGCAGGGCTCTCTCTTCCTCTCTTTCCCTCTCGCTCTCTCTCTCTCTCTCTCTCTCTCCCTCTCACGTTCTCTCTCTCCCTCTCGCTCTCTCTCTCTCTCTCGCTCTCCTTCTCTCCCTCTCCCACAAAGTTGATCCCTTCCGTTAGGCATATGGGCTACAATCGACGGTTACGCGCCCTGAACTTGTTTTCGCTTGAAACTCGGAGGCTGCGCGGTCAACTGATCGAGGTTTTCAAGCTCTTACGAGGGTTCAACGATGTCGATTTTAGAAGTATGTTTAGTTTAAATGATAACCCAACTCGCAACAATGGTTGGAAGTTGGATTTGAAACGGTTTAGGACTAGTGTGTGTGGGAATTACGTTACGTATAAGATCTGTGACACATGGAACAGGTTACCTTCGGAAGTTGTGAACAGTTCCTCTGTGGATCAGTTCAAGAAAAGGTTAGACGAAATCTTGCACACTATTTGAGTGTGTAAAGACATTTAGGACCTCAGTCTGCGGAAATTTCTTTTCCTATAAAATAGTTAATATCTGGAACCAACTTCCCTCAGAGGTTGTTTCCAGTCAAAGTGTAAATCTGTTTAAAAATAGGCTAGACAAAGTACTGAACACACTCATAGTTTAAGATTAAAACCTCAGAAAACTCTGCAGGAGTTCGCTTGCTCGGTCTCTGTGAGCAAGCTAAATATAGAGCTATTTATATATTCTCCACTTTCCTGTAAAATTTCCTTGGCTACTTTTCCAGGGTCAAGGTATTTTCTTTATTTTCTTCAACCTTTTTCCGTACCTGCCTCTGGCAGGGAGGGAGTGGAGGGTGGGGAGAGAGCCTTCTACTTTTCTATCCAGTTTTCTACTACTGCTAGCATAGTTGAAAGACAAAATTTTCCCTGGCACCCGTTGCCATTGGTACCTCCTCGGTATGGGCCGCAAGGCCTTTTGAGGTACTTCTTTTCCTTGTAACTCCTTGTAACTCTCTCTCTCCCTCTCGCTCTCTATTTGAGGGTGTAGAAAATTTTCCCTGGCACTGTTGCCATTGGTACCTCCTCGGCATGGGCCGCAAGGCCTTTTGAGGTACTTCTTTTCTTTGTAACTCCTTGTAACTCTCTCTCTCCCTCTCGCTCTCCCTCTCGCTCTCCCTCTCGCTCTCCCTCTCGCTCTCCCTCTCGCTCTCTCTCTCTCTCTCATATATTAGATTTCATCGGAAGCGGACGTGCTGTGTGGTCTCTCCAGTATATTTTTCAATAGTGACTAAGTGACAAAGTTTGATTTTATAAAATTTGTTAGATAAGTATAATATTTATTTACTTTATTATTGAGATTAGGCCAAGCACTATTGCTTAATAATTAGACTTAATTTATTATTAATTGGACTTAATTTATTCTTTTTCCGGTTTTAACGAACATAATTTCATATTGTTTAAATTCTGTTTTTTCGGCTGAATTTCTCTGGGAAAGTTAACGTGAAATAATTTTGCATTGTTTTAGACGGTCGTTACAGATTGCATTTTCAGACGAGTTACATAGTAAGATTTGTATATTCGAGTCTATTTTCGTTTCCGATCTGTTATACGTGCTCTCGCAGGTCCATTTCCGGTCTGTAACACGTGCTCTCGCAGGTCCATTTCCCGCATTCACTACTTCTCTACCACGATCCGTTATATAAATTAAAATAACATATTATATTATTTAAAGTAACATCATTCTGCATTGTTATAAACGGCTCCCTACAGATCCCATTCATTTCCGTATTCAATTCCATTTCCAGTCTGAAACACGTGCCACTCGTCTGCGCGTATTTATTTATTTCCATAGTTCTGCATTCACCATTCCTCCCTCACTAACCAATTTTTGGTCTACATTCTACGGAAATGGGGAATACTTTGGTTCGGACGGGATACATTTTAATCAGAAGGGAAAAAGAAGTTTGGTGATTTACTGAACATTAATTTGTATAATCTTTTTAAACTAGGACCCCCCAAACCAGCAATTGATCCTGCTCCCTCAACAGTTAAACCTCCTCCCCTAGCAGTCGGTCCTCCTCCCCAGCAGTCGGTCCTCCTCCCCCAGCAGTCGGTCCTCCTCCCTCAGTAGTTAGTCCTCCAACAGCAGTTAGTCCCCCTCCAACAGCAGTTAGTCCCCCTCCAGCAGCAGTTAGTCCCCCTCCAACAGCAGTTAGTCCCACTCCCCCAGTAGTTGGTCCCACTCCCCCAGTAGTTGGTTCAACTGCGTCTGGAAACGACTCAGGCCAGTTAGGAAAAATCACAACTTAAAATCACTCAAAACTGTGCTCTTCAATGCTAGGTCAATTAAAAACAAACTAATGGAATTTATAGCGCTTGTCAAATCTGAGAATTTTGATATCATAGGAATAACGGAATCCTGGATTCATTCTGAATCAAGGGATTTTGTAGGAGAATTTGAAATGGTAGGTTACAAAATGTTTCACAAAGATAGGAAGGGAAGGGAAGGCGGCGGTGTACTTTTGTGTGCTCGGGACTTCCTGCACCCGGTAAACAGTAATATCGTATCTGCTCATGAAATGTTGGGAATTGATCTAAACCTAAATAATAAAGTAGTGCATCTACTTCTAGTATATAGGCCACCTCACTACCCCGTTGATAAGGATATAAACTTGTATAACCAATTAAGCAGAATAGTGAATAATAAGATCAGTGTGATTTTTGGTGATTTTAATTGTGGTAATGTAAATTGGGAAAACAAAGCAGCTGATGCTGAGGGCTCAAGACTGTTGGAATTTGGCGATGATAACTTATTAAGTCAATGGGTTGACGGTCCTACAAGGGGTAATAATAAACTAGACCTCATATTCACGAACGAAGATGACCTAGTCTCTAACCTGCTTATTGGTGAAAATTTAAGTAACAGCGATCATAATTTGATTAGGTTTGACCTCAGGGTTCCAGTTAATACACGCGAAAAGACTCGTGAAAGACTGCATTTCTCGAGAGCAAATATTGAAAGCTTCTGAAGTATTTTAGACACACTTGAAGTTCTAGTAAATGAGGATGTCATTGTCACCTGGAGCTCATATAGGGATCAATTTAAAATATTACAGAACACTTTTATACCCACTAAAATAGTTTCCTTGTCAACAAAGTCACCGAAATGGTTTAACAACGAAATTAGCAGTGCTATTACGGGAAGAAATAGAGCCTACAAACTACTTAAGTCGCATTTCAACCAGACTAATTCAGAAAACGATATAAACCTACGTAGGAGAGTTAAGTCCTTAATTAGATCAGCCAAACGTGATGAAGAAGCTAGAGTTGCCTCATATATAGTGTATCTTGACTTTCAAAAAGCCTTTGACAAAGTCCCTCACGCGAGATTGATGGCTAAAATCAAAGGACTAGGAATCACCGGGCTCGTTTCCAACTGGATTGAGGATTGGTTAAAAGATAGAAATCAGAGAGTGGTAATAAATGGAGTGGCTTCGGAGTGGGCGCCCGTCACCAGTGGTGTCCCACAGGGTTCCGTTCTGGGTCCTTTACTTTTTATCATCTATATTAACGATATAAACGTCGGGCTTTTAAGTGCAATCTCCAAATTTGCAGACGATACGAAATTAGGAAGTAGTGTAGGTACTGAGGAGGGCGTAAGAACGCTTCAGAACGATCTTGAAAGGTTGGGCGAATGGTCTGCTACTTGGCAGATGCCATTCAACTTGGACAAATGTAAGGTAATGCACATAGGTTATAAAAACCCGAAGACCGATTACTCTCTCTTGGGAAGGAACTTGACTGAGACCGATCTCGAGAAAGACTTAGGAGTCTATATCAGCAACGATCTGAAACCGTCGAAGCACTGTGCAGAAGTCGAAAAGAGGGCCTTAAAAATATTAGGTTATATTAAAAGACAGTTCCAGTTTCGGAACAAGGAGACTGTAATGTCTCTTTATAATTCTCTTGTCAGACCTCAACTGGAATACTGTGCGCAGTTTTGGTCTCCATCCCTCAGGAAGGACATAGAAAGGTTAGAAAGAGTACAAGCAAGGGCCACACAATTGATCCCTTCAATGAGAATACAAAGCTACCAACGGAGATTGGAGCGCCTAAATCTGTTTACCTTAGAGACGAGGAGGTTGCGGGGTCAGCTTATTCAAGTCTTCAAGATGCTCAATGGAATAGACAGGGTAGATTACAGAAAATTATTCTCACTTAATGCCAATCCGACAAGAAATAATGGGTTTAAACTGGAACTAAAGATATTTAGGACCTCTGTCTGCGGGAATTTCTTTTTCTATAAAATAGGTAATATCTGAAACCAACTTCCTCAGTGGTTGTTTTCAGTCAAAGTGTAAATGTGTTTAAAAATAGGCTAGACAAAGTACTGAATACTCCATAGTTTAAGACTAAAACGTAACATAACTGCAGGAGTTCGCTTGCACGGTGTCTCTGTGAGCATGCTAAATATAGAGTTATTTATAGTCTCCACTTTCCTGTAAAATTTCTTTGGCTACTTTCCAGGGTCAAGGTATTTTCTTCAACCTTTTTCCGTACCTGCCTCTAGCAGGGAGGGAGCGGAGGGTGGGGAGAGAGCCTTCTACTTTTCTATCCATTTTTCTACTCCTGCTAGGATAGTTGAAAGAAAAATAAACTTGTTTAATAACAGGAACCTCCCAGAGTGGACCGGAAGGTCTTTGAGACTTCCTCTTGTCCTTGTAACTCTCTCTCTCTCTCTCTCTCTCTCTCTCTCTCTCTCTCCCTCTCGCTCTCTCTCGCTCTCCCCCCCTCTCTCTCTCTCTCTCTCTCTCTCCCTCTCGCTCTCTCTCGCTCTCCCCCCTCTCTCTCTCTCTCTCTCTCTCTCTCTCTCTCCCTCTCGCTCTCTCTCCCTCTCGCTCTCTCTCCCTCTCCCTCTCTTTCCCTCTCCCTCTCTCCCTCTCCGCAGGGGGTATAAAGGTTATGCACATTCTTTCTGGGTGTTGTAAACTTTATATTTGGGGTGTGACAGCCCTCCGGTCCCGAGTCGTGGGATTCTAGAGAAATTGGCTGCCAGTTCCTTTAGGTTCTCTCTCTTTCGGGAGGGCGGGTGAAGTCTGTTGTACAATCCTGTTCCGTGGGTTACTAGGACCCCATCCCATCCCTACTCTGTCCTTTTAGCTTAGGGTAAGGATGCTCTCCTCTGACTGGAAAAAAAAATCCTTTTAGTATTAAGTCTTTTTCTCTACTTTTACTATTAGGACCCTACTGCTACCTCATGCGTGGGAAGAGAGGCTTTGGAACCTCTATAAATAACACCATTTAACGCTCGTAGGTTGTGAGACACTGGGATTGAGGGGTCCCAGGCATAGGGGCGCGATGAATGGAGTGTGGCTAGCGCCCCGTTAATCCCATTCCTAACGCGTAATGGCGTGACCAGCCCCCTGAGACCGTTCTTTGGTGACCAATTGATGGTGCCTGGCTGTACTGCTCTTAGGTGAGAGAGCTTTACTGCCCAGCTAGCTGCCAGGCCAGCGTAAACTCTCGGGCGTAGCCTCTGGGTCTGGTGGGATATCCTTTGAACACTGGATTCTAAGAGTCTGGCCCTTGTGAGTGACTAGTAAGACTTAGTAAGGGGCTACATCTCGCTGTCGCTCCTGGCGGGAAATCCGTGACGCCTGCGTCGCGAGTGTTTGTCAGTTGGTAGCTGCGACACGTTTGGGAATGTCCGGCCCTGGGGAGACCCTTGGTCGGTGCGGCAGCAGCGAGAGGTGTAGTCTTATGGATGGGATGAACGTCACTTGCAAATTGGTGAATGCGTCTACGCGCGAAAATTTCACCCCCCCTTTTTATATACTGGTCAGAACGTTTTTGATAGTTTTCATTGCTAGAACGCTTTATCTTATTCAGTGTATTCAGAGTTTGAAATAAAAATAAGATACAATGACTAGACGGCAGAAACTGAAGGCTAAATGTGCAAGGTGTGGAGTAAACCAGTGGGTGACGAACTTCAAAGAAGCCTGCTTCGAGAAGATCAACCACTCCAGCATGTGCCGCTTTTGCGAACTCATGCGGTTTTACGAGAAGCTAGAGGAGAGGGTCCGGCGGCTCGAGTAGTCCAGACCGGCTGTTCGAGGTGCGGCGGTCACTGACGCGGCTGCGCCCTCCACCCCGGAGCTCATGGAAAGGATAGCTGGCATGGAAAGGCGGTCCAGCGATGGACTGGACAGAGCTCGGGACCGCGGAGAAAGGGTAGAGGTGCAACCGGGGGCCAGGGTACAAAATCAGTGTGAGGAATCGCCAGCGACCCACGTGGAATGCACGGAACCGCGGCGGAAGGTGGAGGGCGTAAAGAAGGGTGGGAAGGGGCCCAAAAAACCGAAGGATGTAGCTGCCGGTAGGAGTGGGTCGGATGGTGTAAGTGCGTCTATGGGTGGCGACGGGTATCAAAAGGTCTCGGGCAAGAAGGCTGCGAAGCCGAAGCCGAAGCCTGAGACCCCAGTTGCCCCTGTCAGGACCTCCAAACGCTTTAGTCTCCTCTGCTCGAACGAGGAAGACCCCGTTTTGATTGGGGACTCGCAGATCAGGGGCCAGGAGAAGTACTTTGCTTCTGCAAACCGGGACGGGAGGAAGGTAAGGTGCTTACCTGGGCGGGGAACGGCGCACTTAAGGAAGGAGCTAGAGAAGCTGCGCGTACCTAGTCGGAGGACTGTGATCGTTGTCCACGCTGGTGACAACGACCTGTTCCTCAAAGGCGGTAGGGTAGGTCTTACAGAAGGGATCATCACCGAGATCATGTCTCTTGCGGATGATCTAAAACTGGAGACAGTTTTACCGCGGATGAATGCCAGTGACCACGCGCTCAGTATGGTCATTGGCATCAACGAGGGGGTACAAGACTTGTGCGTACCGCTAGGCGTGAGGTTTATTGACCCCCTTGACGCATTTTCGGGGAGGTGGGACCTTTACCAGAGGGATGGTGTCCACCTCAATGACAAGGGTAAAGGTGTGCTAGTAGGGCGGGTCATACTATGCATTTGTTTTAAATCAATGGAGAGGGGTGTTCAAATGACATATTTTGGTGTATAGAACACAATTCTGAAGAAAATATTTAATTCTGATAACCCTAACCTACATCATTTTGCAGTTGATTATTATTAAATTGTTGATTATTTTACTATTGTAGTTACCCCAGAATATGTCTTCTCACGTTTTCTATCATGGCTGCTCACGTTATCTCTCATAGATAGGCTGACCATACGTACCGTTTTGAACGGGACAGTACCGTTTTGTATGGGTTTTTGTATGGGTTCTGTCACTGAAGAATAATTGTAAGCTCAATATGTTTATGTACTTACTTTTTCATGAATACAGAATATTACATAACCCCCGTCCCTTTTTTGCCATCCCAATGTCCCGTTTTTGTCTCAAGGAAATATGGTCAGCCTACTCATAGAGCATTGTTCTAACTAATTCATATAAACACATATAATGTAATTCATATAATAATAATAATATTTAAATACTCAAATAAAAAGGTGTGCCATTCCACTTAATTGTAATTATCATACAGTTTGGTATATGAAATATTTTGACGGTTTTCTGGCGCGCATAAGGCCATTTTCTGAAAGAGAAAGAGAAAGAGAAGGTTGGAAGTAAGGGACCCCACCAAATAGGGGGTCCTGATCTACCAGAGCACAAGAGACAGGTGAGGACATTGAAAAGGCAGTGGATGGAAAGGAAGGCAGAGAAAAGGAGAAGGAGCAAGGAGGAAAGTGCTGCAGTAGCAGAGAAGGCAGCCAGGAAGGATGTTAAGAGATTTTTGGCAGATGGTGATGAGGATCTGGAATTGGAGAGAAGTGGTGATGAAGATGAGTTTGTTCCTGAAGTTGAGCTCTTCCCTCAAACTGACCCTGAGCCAGCAGCTTCGGCAAAGGTACAGAAAAACTATGATGAGATTCAAAACATTGCCCTTGCTAGTGTAAGGTATGGCATAGGGCTGAGGCCAACTGCAGCGATAGCAACAGCAGCTCTGATTGACGCAGGAATCATCACAGAAGACAATACAAGTAAAGTGATTGATAAGAGCAAGGTCAAGAGAGCACAGGAGAAGTTGATGAGAGAGCTGGGGGAACAGTTCGAGAAGAAGTGCAGGGAGGAGGGGGGGATCTCTTGCATCCTCTTTGGTGGGCGGATTGACCTGACCAATGTGATGATGGAAGCTGAGGGCAGTGACCAATCTTTTCCCGCAAAGATCAAGGAAGAACACTAAGTGTTGTTAGTGAGCCTGGCAGCTACTATCTGTTCCACTTTACCCCAGAGAAAGCAACTAAAGAGGAGTCACATGCGGAGAAGATTGCTAAGGTCCTGTTTGCCTGGCTGAAAGAGAGGGGTTATGATAAGACCTTGTTGGCCATTGGAGGAGACTCAACAAATGTCAACACTGGTGAGAAAGCTGGAGTAATGCGGAAGCTGGAGCTGCACCTGGGGAGAAAGCTGGTCTGGTTGGTGTGCAACCTGCACACTGTTGAACTTCCCCTGCGCCATCTCATTGTTGACCTTGATGGCCCTACTCTGTCAAAAAAAAAATTATCCGGGCCAATAGGAAAGCTCCTTGATTCTGCTACAGACTTTGATATCAATCCAAACTTCACCCGAATCTCTGTTGGCCCTCCACTGATCAAGCTTCCTGACAAGGTCATTCAAGATCTCTCAACTGATCACTACTATGGCTATAAAATTGTCTGTGCAGTCAGGGATGGAGTACTTCCTGCAGGGCTGGCTCTGTTAGAGATAGGACCAGTAAACCACAGCGAACAGACTTCTAGGCTCTGGGTGTCAAAGCACGGACTTAAAGGAAAGAACCTGAAGATTCTGCAATTCATTGTGGAATTCATCATTGGAGTGTATTACCCATGTTGGTTCAACGTGAAGGTCAAGCACTCCTGGATCGAAGGGCCTAGGCACATCCTCTTTCAGCTGGACTGCCTCAAGTCCCAGAGAAAGGAGGTGCTGGATATTGTGATGCCAACTGTGAGAAGATCTGCTTGGTATGCCCACAGTGAAGTCATCCTCCAAACACTACTCTGCTCTGAGGATCAGAAGGAGAGGATTGAAGGGGTGGAGAGAATCCTGGCCATCAGGGGAGAGGGGGACCCGGACACTCAGCTGGGGGACTCCTCTGTTAGGAGCAGAAGGACACCTGATATCAATTGTGATGCTTCCAGCATCGGTGACTTGATCAGCTGGTCAGAAGGTGTGTCAGAGCCACCTCTCACCTGCTCTCTAAGCACCTCAGAGATGAAAAACTTCATCAACACCCCATGGAGGTGCGCAACTGGCCTTGCCACACACAAAGCATTGAGAGGGTTGTTAAAATGGTGACTGAGGCTTCTGCTAAGTACTTCTCACAGGAAAAGAGGGATGGAGGGATCAGGGCTCAGGAGACCAGCAGGAAGCTGATGTCCAAGTCTGAGTCAAAGCAGGATTTGTGCAACCTGGCAAAGTTCAAGATGTCAGGAGAATGATCTTTGTAATTATATCCAGTGATATACATGCAGTTCACCTATTAATAAATATATGTAAAGTTGATTTGGCCTTGTCAATATAAATGATTTACCTTATATCTTTTAAAATATTATAAAGGGGTTCAAAAGGGTAAAATTGGCAATTTAGAAATACAAAATGATGTAGGTTAGAGTTATCCTATCCAAAAAAGAAGCTCATATTTGAATTCCCCATGTAGAAACACATAATTTAGACACCCCTGATGGTAGGATTTCCTTCAGATTCATGTTGTCACCTGAGTACGACCCGCCCTAGACTGTGCTAGGAGCGCTGCTCGAACGGCACCTATACAGAATGGTGAGGTCGAGCCCGGGGAGAGATGACGGGCCCCCACCGGGGAGCGATGATGTTGAGCCGGTGGCGGATGTACCTTCAACTAAAGGGTGCGTCCAGGTACAGGTGGGTGACCCTCCTTCCACATTGGAGGGGGATCAGACTCCTGCGGAAGTTGCCTCCTCGTTGGTGAGGGTCTCTTCAACTCCCGACAGCCCTGGCTGTTCGGGAAACGGGTCGTGCTAGGGGGCAGTCAGAATAGGGAAGGCTCCCTCCGTGCAATGCTCTGTAATGCTAGGTCGATTTGGAATAAGTTTTGCGAGCTACGGGCGCTCTTAGCATCAGGATACCAGGAAATCGTTGCTAACGCCGAGTCTTGGATTCATATCGATCGTAGGGACTACGATTGGGAGTTTGAAATTCCCGGCTATAGAATGTTTCGCAAAGACTGCACCCGTGGGGAGGGGGGAGGGGTCCTAATATATGTCAGGGACATGTTGAGTCCGGTTGACTGCCAGTTCCGGTCAGAACGGGAGCTGCTTGGCGTCGATCTGAACGTGGGAAGGACGAACTATAGGTTAGTCTTGGTGTACAGACCTCCGCATCTCCTCCTCGAGGAGGATACAGCCCTGTACACCGAACTCCGTAGCCTGTTAGGGGATAGGGTGTGTGTAGTTTTAGGAGACTTCAACTGTCGCGGCATAAAGTGGGGAGAAAGGACTGCTGATGCTGAAGGGAGGAGGCTAGTTGACTTTGCTGATGAGAACTTCCACACTCAGTGGGTCAATGAGCCTACACGAGGCGAAAGCGTTCTAGACTTAGTATTCACGACCGAATACAACCTCGTAACTGGCCTCACTGTTGACGAACCGTTGGCGGGAGTGATCACGGTCTGATTAGGTTCCGTGTGTGCGTCCCTCGGGTGAAGCGTAGTAACTCGAGAGGCAGTAAGTTCGATCTACGGCGGGCGGAATTTGTTAGCCTCCGGGATAGCGTAGGTGAGATGGGGTTAGAGGTCGGCGGCGATGTTGAGGGAGTGTGGAGTGCATTCCGGGACGAGTTTATGGTGCTGCAGTCTGCTGCCATACCCTTAAAACCGGTCACCCTGCTTCAACGCAGTCTAAGTGGCTCAGTCGTGACATCGCTTCGGCTGTCCGAATTAGGAAAGTAGCGTATCGGAGGCGAAGTTTAGGCTAGCGAAACGCAACGAAGAACTACGGGTGGCAAGCCTCTGCAAGGGGAACCCCAAGGAGTTCTTCAGTTATGTTAATAGTAGAAAGCCCATTAGAAGCATGATAGGTCAATTAAAGGACTCCAGCGGCGTTCTGCGGACCTCCGACGTGGACATCGCTAATGTGCTTAATGAGTACTTTGTGGGAGTTTTCACCAGGGAGGACACCCACGTCATCCCCGAGCCAGGCGTCAGGCACGAAGGTGCTGGCTTGGATAGTGTTCGATGTACCGTGACAGTCGTTGCCGATAGAATAGACAAACTGAGCGCGTTTAAGGCTCCTGGGCCAGACCAGTTTCTCCCCAGAGTGTTGCGGGAGGTGCACGACCAGGTGGCTCCCCACCTGGCTACAGTCTTCAACAAATCGTTGGAGACGGGCCAGGTGCCTGGTGACTGGAGGGAAGCCAACGTGACCCCTATCTTTAAGAAAGAGGATCACGAAAGTCCAGGGACCTATCGTCCCATTAGTCTCACTTCAGTTGTAGGTAAATTATTAGAGGGGATAATAGCGGATAGGATCGTTGACCATTTGGATTCCTACAAACTGCTTGGGGACTCCCAACATGGGTTTAGACGGCATAGGTCGTGTCTCACCAACTTGCTCGAGTTTTTCCACGTCATGTTGAGTGAGTATGATAAGAGTAGGGCGATTGATATACTTTATCTCGACTTTCAGAATGCCTTTGATGAGGTACCTCACCGCCGGCTAATGGCCAAAATGCGCGCGCTGGGTATTGGTGGGGAAGTAGGTAGGTGGATTGAAAACTGGCTGAAGAATAGGCGGCAGAGGGTTGTAATTAAAGGGGCTAGTTCGGGTTGGGCCTCGGTCACTAGCGGGGTTCCTCAGGGTTCCGTTTTGGGGCCACTGTTGTTTACCATTTACATAAATGATATCGACAGTGGCATCGTCTGTAGGATCGCCAAATTCGCTGATGACACAAAGCTTGGGGCCAATGTTGGGACGCCCGAGGTGATAGAGCAACTGCGTGCGGACCTACGTAGGATAGGAGAGTGGTCCGAAAAATGGCTAATGCCGTTTAACTTCGGTAAGTGCAAGGTGATGCACATTGGCTATGCCAATCCCAAGTCGGACTACTCAATGTTGGGGAGTAACATCGAGGCGACTGATTTAGAAAAGGACTTGCGTGTGCTAATTAGCAGTGACCTTAAGTTTACGAAACAGTGCGTAGAGGTGGAAAAGAAAGCCCAGAAGTTGTTGGGTTATATCAGGAGGCAATTTCGATTTCGGAACAAGGAGATTGTGCTCTCGCTGTACAATTCTTTGGTTCGGCCGCACCTGGAGTATGCAGTTCTGGTCACCCACCCTCAGGAAAGATATTGAGAGGCTGGAGCGAGTGCAGGCGAGGGCCACAAAGTTAATTTCTTCCGTTAGGCATATGAGCTACAATCGACGCTTACGCGCCATGAATTTGTTTTTGCTGGAAACTCGGAGGCTGCGCGGTCAACTCATCTAGGTTTTCAAGTTCTTACGCAGGTTCAACAATGTCGATTTTAGAAACATGTTTAGTTTAATGATAACCCAACTCGCAACAATGATTGGAAGTTGGATTTGAAACGGTTTAGGACTAGTGTGTGTGGGAATTACTTTACGTATAAGATCTGTGGAACAGGCTACCTTCAGAAGTAGTGAACAGTTCCTCTCTGGATCTGTTCAAGAAAAGTTTAGACCGAATCATGCACACTATTTGAGGGTGACAGAATTTTTCCGTGGCACCCGTTGCCATTGGTACCTCCTCGGTATGGGCCGCAAGGCCTTTTGAGGTACTACTTTTCCTTGTAACTCCTTGTAACTCTCTCCCTCTCGCTCTCTCTCTCTCCCTCTCTATCTCTCGCTATCTCTCTCACTTATATATACACCCCGTTGAAAAGTAGGTCTATGGCTGGGTGAAAAGTTTTACCTTCGCCAGAATGAACAATTCGAGCCAAAGCCATCGAAAACAAAGGTGATCCTATATATGTACAAATCTCTCTCTCTCTCTCTCTCTCTCTCTCTCTCTCTCTCTTTCGGGTTAACTTGAATTGGATATTAAGGTCTTTTTCATCTTTAACTTTTGCAAATAAAAAATAAAAAAATGACGAATGATACACAGAGCATTTAAATGCAGGTGAAAATGTACAGCACAAATGAATAAGTATAAAGGAAATATGAAGAAGATAAAGGAGGGAAATGAAGATAAGAAAGGCAAAAGCGATATAAACAAAAACCTACCTAAACAAAACCTTACACTGGTATGTATATGAAATTTTTTTGTCTGCTGTGAGGGTTTTCTCAATTCATATTATATAATTCGACCATGCTGAATTCGAAAATGACATTGGTTTTCCTCAATCAGGTCAGGTTTTTTCTCTATTGGCCATTTATTATAAGTCCAATTTTATCCCCAAATTTATTGATTTTTTTAGCTTAAACACTGTAGATACGAGTAATATTATAAGAACACTCGTGAAAAATGAAAACATTGTGTGAATAAATACTTTTATTCATACATTGAATATGGAAAAAAGTTTATTGAGGAAGGAATAAGTTTTTTTGGCTTTCCGTCTGTGTTTTTCTTCGGGCACGTCTCGCTTCAAACACCAGCAATAGTCCGCCAGCATATTGATATCCCAGTTTCCCTGGTACCTCTCTTCCATTATTTTCCTCAATCAGGTCAGGTTTTTTCTCTATTGGCCATTTATTATAAGTCCAATTTTATCCCCAAATTTATTGATTTTTTTAGCTTAAACACTGTAGATACGAGTAATATTATAAGAATACTCGTGAAAAATGAAAACATTGTGTGAATAAATACTTTATTCATACATTGAATATGGAAAAAAGTTTATTGAGGAAGGAATGAAGTTTTTTTGGCTTTCCGTCTGTGTTTTTCTTCGGGCACGTCTCGCTTCAAACACCAGCAATAGTCCGCCAGCATATTGATATCCCAGTTTCCCTGGTACCTCTCTTCCATTATTTTGATATCTTGGTGAAATCGTTCACCCTGTTCCTCACTATAATCCCCGCAATTTTCAGGAAAATAGTCCAAGTGGGACCACAAAAAGTGCATTTTTATGGACATGCGCGACCCATGAGCTTTGAAAGCTTCCATCAAGTTTTCGACAACGGACTCGTATTCTGGACTTCTACGCTTGCCAAGAAAATCAGTGACAACTGATTTGAATGCCTGCCAGGCATTCTTCTCAGATGGAGTCATTGCGTTTTCGAACTGAGTATCCTTGATCAAAGTTCGAATTTGAGGACCATCAAAAACCCCAGCATTTAGTTTAGCATCAGATATATGAGGAAATTTACTCTCGAGATATCGGAATGCTGAACCCTCCTTATTCATTGATTTGATGAAATTTTTCATCAAGCCCAGCTTAATATGAAGTGGTGGGAGCAAAATTTTTGTTAGTGGTACAAGGGGCACTGAAACGACATTATGCGACCCAGGTTCAAAATTCTCTCTGGATGCCCATTCACGCTGTGCATAGTGCTTCTCATCCGCTCGGCTATCCCATTTGCAGAGGAAACATGGGTATTTCGTGTATCCCCCTTGCATTCCAAATACAAATGCCACAATCTGAAAAAAAATGAAAATATTTAAAGAATTTAGAGAATTTGTTCTATCAGATAAAAAAATCTATGCATTGGACTGTATCACTTCTGTGGGGAAGTTAAGTGTTCTTGTATGCTCTCAAATAACCTTTGGAAAAACAACATAGTCAATAGCAATAGTTTACTTATGATATTAGTATTACCTTCAAATCTCCACAGATCCTCCAGTTATGTTGGTCGTATACGAGAGCATCCAGTAAAATTTTCATGTTATCGTAGCTCACAGTAAGTTGTACGGAATGTGCTACAGGGACTGATGCAACCCTATTCCCAATGTTGAGAAGTACTGCTTTCAAACTTCGTTTAGACGAGTCTATAAATAGCCTCCATTCTGATGCGTTATATGGCAGGCCCAAGGATTCGATTAGCCCCTCAACATTGCAGCAGTACACTAAGGAAGAGGTATTTTCGTGCACTGCAAAAAACTTGCGGAATTCTTCCTCTCGTTTCCTATACCAGGAGAATGTTGTTCCCGGAGCCAGCAAGTTGTCCTCTCGAAGTCGTGAGCCCAAGATCTCGGCAGCTAATTTGGAAAGTCCTAAATCCCTGGTAAGATCATTAAGTTTGGCCTGGTTGAGAGGCCTCGGCTCATTTGAAGCGGTATTTTGAGGTATATACGACTGGGACTGGTTATTGGCATTGGTCATTGATTCATCATCAGAATCATCGAAGTCCAGGGTTTGAGGTGGGTCGGGTATTGGAATTCCAGGACCATGGGGTACAGGTCTCATAGCAGAAGGAATGTCAGGGTATAAAACAATGTGTTTATTCTTCTTGTTAACTCCTGAAAATAGAAACACAGAAACATGGATATAAAACTTGCATATGAAATAGAAGAAGCATTCAGACAGTGGCGGCTCGTGAGGGAAGGCTGCGGTCTGTAAGATATGAAATAGGTCGATGGAGTTTGTATATTTTCTTTCTTTTTCATTCATATTGTCCCTTCGGGGACAATATGAATGAAAAAGAAAGAAAATATACAATCATTGTATATGTAAATGTAACTTGTATAACAATATGTATGTGTAAATGTATTTTCTATAACAATATGTATATGTAAATGTATGATTACCATTATGGTGAATATTATGCTATATATGGTGAATATTACATTATGGTGAATATTATGTCAAGTTTCATACGAGGATTTCAAAATATTTAAGAAAAATAAATTTATAAGCCCACCTTGGAGGTTTGTCATGCAGAAATAGCAATCTGTCACGTGATCCTTTCCTTCTCTCCAAATCATGGGAATTCCAAAAGGCAAAGATTTCGCTCTGCCTTTGCTCCATCTTCTCAAATTTTCAATGCACGTCTTGCAGCACATATGAGGGGCGAAATTTTTGTCCTGGTCCCCTAGCTTAATTCCAAAGTATGCTCTATACATTGTCTTCACAAATTTAGTGATTTGGGACTGGTTATTTGGCATGGTAACCGTCCCACATATGTAGCAGAATCTATTGGGATCATTTTTACACGCTCTATTCATTATGAAATATTTTATCTATATGCCTGAAAAGTAAAAAAAGATATTATACAAGTGAAACAAGTGATGATAGATGTTACTGTTCCAATTCCGCTTTGACAAAATCACGAAAAATTATATTTTACTTATGAGGCCATAGCCGGATAACCTGAGCTGATTGAGAAAAACGGATTGCAGATTCGAAATCAGCAGGAAACACTCTATAAGAATCACTTACAAAACCCTTGATAGCAAAATTGATGCATACCAGTGTTATTAAACGATGTAAATAGTTGAACAATAGAAGGACATAAATATTTATGGAAAAATATATAAATATATATAAATATATATATATATATATATATATATATAAATATAATTATATTAATCATCGTTCTGAAAATTGCGTTTAGTGGCGACAGTTTGGCGGAAGCAATAGATAATATCGATTTTAATATTCCAATGAATAAACTTCTTTTCGCAGGAGTTTATTTCAAGATTATAAACTTTGGGGGTTAATGAACCGTATCCACCACTCATCTCTGTTATTTTTTTAAAATTTATTTATTGTATCGTATGAGAATTCCGCGATACAATAGACTTTTGCAGCGGCGAGAGCAAGCTTCGCGCACTGATGATTTTTCTTCATGGTGCGCAGAAGAGAAGGAAGCCTACTGGAGTTCGCTGGAAATAGAAATGGAGAGTTTGCTAGAAAATGAGAGAGTGGTAGTTGGTGCTGACCAGAATGGACACGTAGGAAATAACAAAGATGTTACGGAAAGAGTACATGGAGGACATGGTTTGGGAGAGGCAAATCGGGAAGGTGAGAGAGTGTTGGACCTGGCTGTCTCTTTTGATATGGCAATTGTAAACACATACTTCAGAAAGAGGAACGAACATTTGATAACTTACAAGAGCGGAGGTAGAACGTCACAGGTTGACTACCTACTCTACAGAAGGTCACAATTGAGTGAAGTTAAGAACTGTAAAGTGATTCCAGGAGACCATGTAACACCACAGCACCGGATATTAGTTATGGAGCTGATGTTGAGGAGACCGAGAAAGACACGAGAAACGTGTGTTAAGATCATCAAGTGGTATAAGCTGAAAGAAGAGGAGAAGAGAAGAGAATTTAAAGAGCGGGTGCTGAGCGAGACCAGTACGCCAGAAGATGTACAAAACTGGTGGCAACATAATGCAAATGTAATACGAACCGTAGGAAAGGCTGTATTAGGTGAAACATCCGGTAGAGTGAGGAAAGATAAAGAAGGATGGTGGTATAATGATGACTTCCAAGAGTCTCTACAATGTAAGAAACAAGCAAAGGAACTGTGGGAGGAAACTAGGTCGGGTGACCGGAAGGATGTATATAAGAACGCAAAGAAACAGGCAAAAAAGGCGGTGGCACTGGCAAAAGCCCATGCATGTTGTGATCTTATGGGAAATTAGAAACTCGAGTGGGGCAAAAGGAAATAGTCAGGTTGGCTAAAAGCAGGAATAAAGCCACAAAGGATTTTACTCAAGTGAAACAGGTTAAAAGAGAGGATGGGACAGTACTGTGGAGAAAGATATACAGGTTAGATGGAAGGAATATTTTGAGGAACTATTAAATGAGGAAAACCCTACATTGGTCCATGAGGATGGACTACCAAATATGGCAATGACGAGGAAGGTGGAAAGAGCAGAAGTGAAGAAGGCGTTGGATAAAATGAAGAGTGGTAAAGCAACGGGTCCTGATGAGATACCGGCAGAGGTATGGAAGGCACTTGGCGATGAAGGAGTGGATCTCCTGCATGATCTTATGGAAAAGTTCTGCGACCAAGAGGTGGTCCCGGAGGAATGGCGTGCCAGTATCATAGTATTCATATTCAAAGAGAAAGGGGATATACAGGAATGCTCAAATTATAGGGGTATCAAGCTGATATCGCACACCATGAAAGTGTGGGAGCGAATTGTGGACATAAGGCTGAGGGAGGAGGCAGGCGTGTCGACAGAGCTATTCGGTTTTATGCCCGGACGAAGTACGTCTGATGCTATTTTTGCATTACGACAGTTGGAGGAAAGGTACTGGGAAGGACAGAAGGCATTGCACATGGTTTTCATAGACTTAGAGAAGGCGTATGATAGGACACCGAGACAAGAGGTTTGGAGGTGCCTGAGGGAGAAGATGGTCCCAGAGAAGTACGTCAGATTGATTCAGGAAATGTATGGAGGGGTTACGACGAAAGTGAGGTGTACTGTTGGCGTGACGGAGAGTTTTGGAGTTAGGGTTGGTCTGCATCAGGGGTCAGCACTGAGTCCATTCCTATTCAATGTGGTGTTGAATGTGTTGACTGAGGAGGTTAGAGGGGTTGCTCCTTGGTGCATGATGTATGCCAATGATGTAGTGTTGTGCGCAGAGACAAGACAGGAGGTAGAACAACAGCTAGAAAATTGGAGGGAGGCATTGGAAAATAGAGGTATGAAAGTTAGTCGGAAGAAGACTGAATATCTGAGCTGTAATGTACAACCGAATGAAGGCTGGGTAGTGATGTTAAACGGTGAACTGATCAAACGGGTAGATCGTTTTAAATACTTAGGATCAACAATCGAGGCAGAGGGGGGAGCAGAGGGAGAGGTGAATCGTAGGATACAGTTGGGATGGAGGAGCTGGAGAGAGGTGTCGGTAGTTCTTTGTGATCGTAGGATGCCGGTGAAGCTGAAAAGGAAGGTCTTCAAAACAGTGGTTAGGCCAGCCATGTTGTACGGAATGGAGACGGTGCCAATGAAGAAGACTAGTGACAGAAAGATGGATGTGGCTGAAATGAAAATCTTGCGATGGATGTGTGGTGTAACTCGAAGGGATCGAATCAGAAACGAACGCATTAGAGGAACGGTGAAAGTAGTAGAGGCGTCAAGAAAAGTCCAAGAAGCCAGATTGAGATGGTATGGGCACATGATGAGAAGAGAGGAGGATTACGTGGGACGTAGGGTGCTGGAAATGGAGGTGCCGGGACGGAGAAGAGGTAGCCTGAAGACGAGGTGGAGGGATTGCGTGGCGGCAGACATCCGGGAGAAAAATTTGGACGAGGACATGGTGCATGACAGAAGAGAATGGAGGAGACTCATCAAGAACAGCGACCCCATATAGAGATGGGATTTAAGCTGCAGAAGAAGAAGAAGAAGATAAGTACCATCCAATTTGAGACGTTTTATATTTCAGAGGCTATAAATTTTTCCGATCCTATTTTAGATAGGGCACCATAAATAAGTTCACAAACCAACCTCGTCTTCCTCTTTCCCTCTCTCTCTCCCTCTCGCTCTCTCTCTCTCTCGGGCCGAATACAAGAAAAAATGCGTTTCTCGCTCTCTACGAATGGGAATATCTGACACGCCCCAGATTTCACGGGGAAGCCAATCACAGCCCTGTGGGCGGAGCTCAGAAGCTATGTTTGGTCGCTATGCCGGGCTACGCGTCAAGGCCCGCCCAAAATTCACCGATAGCCAATAGGAAGCTCGCGTTTAGTATGTTGTAGTTTGATCACGATCCCGCTTATAAAAGGGGGCACTTTCATTTCACGAACTCATTTCAGTATTTTTTTCGCTTAGTGCTTTTGAAATCTACTCCATGAGCCAGTTATACAGCTCCCCCGAATTGTTTGAAGATGGAGATTTCTGCCCAACGGCTGTGCTCCACCTTTTCAACGCTGTTGACCAGAATGAACTTCTCTCAACGTAGGTCGTTACAGAAATTTGCGATGTATTGCAAGATCCAACGGACAACTCATTTGAAATGTAGGTGATTAATTTGTGATTATACATACTGCTGTGTCCTTCGTGGTTATTTCGGCATATATATATATATATATATATATATCGTAAAGAACGACGCTTGTATAGGAGATATTCCGCGCAAGACGAGAAAGAGAAAACAACAAATGAAAAAATGAAGTACCACCTGGGAATCGAACCCGGGATCTTCCGAGTATGTAGAGGAATTACGGCATTTGGAAGAGTGAAGTCCATGGTGTAGTGGTTATCGCGTCTGACCGGCAATCGGAAGATCCCGGGTTCGATTCCCAGGTGGTACTTCATTTTTTCATTTGTTGTTTTCTCTTTCTCGTCTTGCGCGGAATATCTCCTATACAAGCGTCGTTCTTTACGTTATTTATACTGCATGTTCTTTGCAGTTGAATGTATATAATGTTACGGCATGCGGGAGGTGCCCCCTTGGGGCATTGGTTTCTGCGAGTATGTAGAGGAATTACGGCATTTGGAAGAGTGAAGTCCATGGTGTAGTGGTTATCGCGTCTGACCGGCAATCGGAAGATCCCGGGTTCGATTCCCAGGTGGTACTTCATTTTTTCATTTGTTGTTTTCTCTTTCTCGTCTTGCGCGGAATATCTCCTATACAAGCGTCGTTCTTTACGTTATTTATACTGCGTGTTCTTTGCAGTTGAATGTATATATATATATATATATATATATATATGGTGTGGCTTTAGTACTTTTCTCGATAATTTAAAAATTTACAGAAAGTAGTACAGGTATGGTTTTAGAAATATTAAAAACTATTAAGAATTGTCTGCGGGTTCGAGACCCGGTGCAGGCAGACGGAGCGTAGCTCCACCCAGCTAATCTTACTTTAGAGCTGTAAATTAGCGTACTTGTTTTTAATTATTCTCTGAGATGTGGAAATAAATATAAATGCAACAGATGTAATAATAAAGGTAATATTATAAATTTAATAATTAGGGTAAAGGTAATAATAATAAATGTTTAAAAAAATGTAAATGCAATAATAAATGCAGTAATAATGTCAAATATTAGAATCTGTATGTATAGAACAAGAAGATAGTTTTAATTTGTGCGAATGTACTTATAAGCGGGACCCTGTAATAAAATGACCTTCCGGTGTCGGGAGAACGGTATCTAACCTAGGTGCGAATTTCTCAATGGTATCTGTGATTGTTTCCTAATCGCCTTTTTCATTCGTTTTTCGGTTTATAAGTTCTGTATAATAAACAACAATGTAATAACCAATGTAATAATAAATTTATAATTTCTGTAATAAATAATTATGCAATATTAAATGTAATAAATTTAATAATAAATTTAATAATTATGTAAAAAAAAAAAAAAATAATAGAATCTGTATGTTTAGAACAGGAAGATAGTTTCAAATTTCTGCGAATGTACTTAATGAAAATGCTCTTCCGGTGTCGGGAGAATGGGATCTAACCTAGGTGTGAATTTCTTAACGGTCGGTCCCTGGACTGTTTTTCCCTCTTGTTTTGGTTCATTCGTTTTTCTGTATCCACCCGAGGAGGATGCCAGTGGGCGTCGAAACTGTTGTGGAAATAAACTCTGTCTATTAGAGTGGGTTTTTATTTTCATATGTACCCTGTTAATTGGGTATTTTACTGTTGCGTGTATTAAGTCTTTCTCAATTTCTATTTGTTTCGGGGAACTTAATTTCACTCGGCGTATACGCAAATACGCCTCTATGATGTGAATCACAACGGGTTTCGCGGCCTCTTCTTGATCAGACCCCAGATTTATGCAGATCTCAGGACTCGTGCGGTTGAGCTTTAGCTGCAGATCGATGCAGTTCATAAGCAGTGTCTCCTGGAATGTGAAATCTGTATGAAGACGTCGAAAACACTCGTATATCTTTTTTTTAGAATTTTTAAATTTATCCTTTATACTATTTTCATCTTTAGTCTGATAAAAGCCCTCGGCCGTTAAAAAGGTGTCCTTCGCTTCCTTTGTAAAAGTTGAGGACATTTTCCAGATAGGCTCGTAGGTGATAATACCCCATTCCTCCCGAGATGTTAACCTGATTTAAATACACCTCACACTGGCTGAATATGGAGTGTAAAAACTTGGTTTCAAAGTACGCTGAGTAACTATAATCGCAGTCCGTTCCATCTGAATGGGCTATACGCAGATTAGCGTACATGTGCATGCAGCTCGGGTCAAAAAAGTAAGGGCCTGAGCTGGGTATCAAGGATTCTATAGGGGCACTCGGCGAACTAATTGTGTTTAATGGGTTAATTGTAATAAAGTCGCTATGCTGAACAGAGACCTCAGTGGGGGCATATCAGAAAGGGACATTTCCGATTTACAGCATTGTGAACTACATGGATGGATGAAACGCGCCATGACGAGTCAGAAATAGTGCCACCTCTCTCGACAACTAGTAATCAGCCTATGATTCATGAGAGTAGTGTCCTCAGCTTATATCAGTTAAAAAAATTATCAGCCATAGGTTTCATACGCTTAGAGCACTTCCTTTTTTATTTCCTTTTACGTTTAGAGCCAGGTGATGGTAACCCCTTCTTCATGGCACATCTCTTCTTTCCGCCACCATGCATTTTCCTCTTTGCAGCTTTGATGATTTCACCTCGTGTACGTTTTAAATGTTTTTTAGAGCTTCTTTAGGCTTAGTACCACCCATTGTGTCTTCTGCCGCGTTAAAACCTGTTTGTAACGCCTTCCTCCCTAGGTATCTAGCATCCCTCTTCAACAGTGGGACAGCGGTGCGTAGTATGAATGAAAAAATGGATCAAAGCCCACTCCCACGTTGATATCTCTCCCCTCGAGAGACTGTGAATGGCCTTCGAGTCATTATAAACGACGAAAGTGTAGTGTCACTGTTGAGCTCCCATCACCGAATGAGAAATTTTTTTCCCTCAATCGTTCTTATATATATATTGAGGTGTTGGTTAATAGGTTAGTCGCAACATTCACATAATGGGGCTTGTCATATTTCCCTCTATGGTTGGGGATGTGTGTAATGCGCAGTAGGCGTGCCTGGGTGTCCCCAACAATTTGATGCTCTACGATATTGCTGTAAATATATCACATGTCTGGGGATGGAGAGCTTTCACCCAATTTCTACATTTTCAATTGATACATTAAGCTGGACAAGTCATGCTGTGCCTCGTGAAAGGTATCTCTTTGGAGAGCTGCTCTATATCGGCCTTCAGCCACAATTGTGAACAGCTGTTTATTTTTAATATTTCTCCTAAGCGTTGATTTTAACTTCAATGTGCATGCAGGCGTGTCTATGTTTACGACTTCAAAAAGTAAATCGTTTGTCAGGTAGGACTATTCAAGACTCTTGTTTAACCCCGTCACAATGTCCATGGCTGTGTCATAATGACTGATTCCTAGCGTTACATTTGTGTTATAGTACTGCACCTCACCGAACAGTACTGAGCGCATAGTATTGTCTAAGGTTATGTCTAATTTTTCGCACTCATCGATTCTTCTAAGGATCAGAAATATGATTTGTTCATTTTCAAGAGTTAAAAAATTGGTTGCTAAGTGGAATTCACATAAGCACACCTTATACGAATCAGGCTTCAATTCAATGGGTCCGTGGAGTTCTGTCACAAAGTTGGCCAGGGTGTTGTTTGGATGTACAGACAGAGAAGAAGAGGACGGGAGTGTGACACAGAAGTGGCTAGGCGCCATGCTGCATAATATTTAAGCTTCATTTTTGCAGCAGCTTTTATATAGGTGTTGAAGCTTTCTGGGTAACCCAGCCATTTCACAGGTACATTTTTCTCTTTCCTGAACCTTTGCTGCCTAAAATTTTTTCAATTTTAAACACTTTTTCTTAAATTAAATGTCACTTTCTGCAACTCCTCGGCAAAAGCCTCCAGCGATCTCTTCCCCATTCAAATCTTCAACTTAAACATCATTATCTCACCTTTAAGTCTCATAACACGAACTTTAAAAATCTCACGTTTCCATCCTTGCTCAAACCCCTTCGAGAATTTATTTCCCGAACGTGATAACCTTACATAATCATTGATTTTGAAATGTTTAGAGTGCGGTGGCGGTGCTCCATCTCTTCTCAATTCTGCAGCGAACCTCTTTCTAAAACTTCGTTAGGTGTTGTGTCAATCGTACGGTGATGTGAACGGTTGTATGATGATGCCAATGACCCGAGAACGTTTATATATCTGTATGTGTTTTTATGTGTAAAATAACGATGCATGCGTTCCTTATAGGTACGCTTGAACTGTTTCAGATAAAGAGGCCTTACGTATTGAACTGCTAGTGCAGTAACTGATATAAACTCTGTCAGCATGTTCTGAAAGTCGCGACCTGTAAATTCTTTCCCCATATCGGTATAAAAATAGCCAGGAACCCTTTCTTCTTAATATCAACGTTTGGTCACTTCAGCAACCGTTTCAGACGATTTATTTTTCAGTGGAATTAGCCAAAAATATCTAGAGAATACATCTATTATGAATAGGATGTAGCGGTATCCGTCATTATACACTGAATATCTTTGCATGTCTGTTAAATCCGTTTGCCAAATAGAGTCAATCGAATCCGCTGTTGTACTTGGCGTTTTAAGCCTTTTTCTCAACCGGTTTATGAAGTGTATAAGCATCCTGCTCCCGCAAAACCTCTCAACATCTTTTTTTCCTACTCTCCTTAAACACCTCTGTAAGTTATTAACGCCACCAGAGGAGGCGGGGTTAGAAATGTCATAATAGTGTTTACTTAATATGTTAGCCATTTGCGTATATTTTAGAGACACGTGGATAAGTTTGGCCGTTTATTCTCTTCCTTCTCTTCTTCAGAGACGCTGCTGCTGAGGGCGATGGCGTACTCATTTGTGACACATGCGAGACATGATCCAGGTCTTTTAACCTAGTCAGATTACCTATCAAAGTTTTGGGGACATTTATTTGTTGTAGTCTTGCTTTAATATGCTTCCATCCTGTTAGTGAGGGCCCTTCCCACTTTCTCACGAGATCATGAACAATGTCAACAATGTTGGATCCTTGTACCCTTGTTCCTTCAACAATGACCTCCCTGTATCGGCCTACTGTATGATTGGGTCCTCACTCAATAGATTATAAAGACTTAAGCCTTTATTCCTCACTGTATGTGGGAGACTTTTTTACACATGTTCGATGTGTTGTGTTCCGTTGTTCTTTGGTTGGTCATCTCTAACGTCAGGACCAGATCCTGTGTCGCCATGCTCAGCGTTGCTCGTGCCTCGTGCTGTGCCTAATAATCACGGGAGCTCTTGTCGGATTCTTATAATCTTCGTACTCATGAAAACATTTCTGCAAAGCCTCTTGGTACAAGATCCTTTTCTCATCAGGTGACTTTTCACTGTTTAATAGGGCTAGCAACGCGCTTTCCATTCTTTTAAACCTACTTTTACGGGGTTCTAGAACCGTGTCTGGAATCTTTGAACTTTGCAATGAAGCATACACCTCGTGTGGAATCACTACCACCTTCTTCATTATATTATATTAATCTAGTCAGTGAAGGACCCAAAACTGAAAATAAGATGGGTAGGAATGATCCTCCTTTTTGTACAATAATTCGCTTTTTCTTACCCACAGTTTGACTTTTATAAAAGCGAGCGCACGTATTGTGTTCTTGTAACGACGTAAGCGCGCCTTCTGAAGGAGTTTCATTGGCACATTACATTTTATAACATTAAGACAGATTTCACAGATGCATTTTAAAAAGTCGGAGTCGATATTTTTAAGACACATCTGTTGCAGTGCCCAGGGCAATCTTTAATAGATTTTTATTAATTCACGATATTTCTTTAGCCTATTTGTTATTCTGGAATATACAACGTTTCAGGCTCGTTTGGGAATATATTCGTTCTTAGAAGCACCCTAAGCGTGTTTCGCGGGTGAAGATCACAAAGCAAATATCCATAACGCTGACTTTTGGCTTCTTTATAAACCTCCAAAAACTCCTTACGCTGATTCGGGAACATTTGATTGGCTAATACCCCAATTTGTGACATCTCTACGTTGCGCGAATAAGACTAGATATTGTTTATTTAGCGACACATCGCTTATGTTAAGATGGTGGGAGAACACTGTAAATGTCTCGGCAAACGTTTTATCCATTTCCAACATGAGATCGTCATTTACAATAACTGTATGCTCATTACCTTTTAACGAATTAACGTCATAGGGCCAGATACAATACATTGGAGGGGCTTGTGAACCTGAATTTTTCTACAGATTCCATTCTAACACGTCACAACCCTAAGTGGGTCATTTACAAAATATTACAAATTTTGAGTGCTGTTCCTAATATGTTGTTTTTCTTCTTCCACAGAACCGTGAATGACGACGATGTACAGCCCCCCCAACATCGATATCACAGACGAACCCGCTGACCGTGCAGCTACAGAACCTTTCCCCGCTGACGAACTCTCAGCAGCGACACCTGTAGCATACGAAAGTTCAAAGCGGAAGCATGATGAAGAGCCCTCCACGTCAGGTATAAAGCGTGCCAGGATTACGCCGGTTGTTAGACCCCCAGTAATAGAGCGACAACCCTCTACGTCTTACGACACAACCCCCACAACAGTACCTTCCTCAAATATGCACCATTATTCAGTTCCGGGTGATTCCTCCACAGCAGCTTGTCATACTGTGGAGGATGGTATAACATTCGAGTTGATGCACACCGCTACCCCCACCCCTGCCCTGACTAGAAATCGGTACGAGCTCAGGGTTGACCCTGGATCCCTGTATACCAACGGACTGAGGCGCGTATTGTGGAGTTTGCCCTGCAGAACCACAATGAACGTGAAGTCCGGACGATGTTGACCTTCAGGTTCGGGTCAGATGACGGGGACGTAGATGATTTTTGGGTAGTAATACCGTTCAGACGTTTGGTGGCTGTAGACATAGAATATATCTTGGTCCGTATAATGCAAGCCTCTCAAAGTAGTACAGTCTTCAATATGGACAACTTCATGATAGATATTGACAGAGTATTCCGGGTTGCGGGTCATAATGCCACACCTTATACTCTTAATTTCAATTCTCCGAGTATTTACAGAAAGCATTTAAACGTCGATCGTGGTTGGTGCTTTATAGCAATAATCTTAGCTCATATGTTCAATGTGCTAAATACTTGGACGCAAAAAATTTGGCTGCCTACAGTTGTGCAGCGTGCCCGTAAACTGGCTTCAGATTGTAAGCTTGAGTTTGAGTGTAATATGGGTCCTGAAGAATTGAGAAGGGTCGAGCAGGAAATGAATGCACGTATAGTCGTGTTTGGAATGGATGATCGTCGTAGGACTGTGTATGTTTTCAAAAGCAGCGTGAGAGATCGTACAAGACCTCTACTTTTTTAGGATTGTCAGGAACATCGTATCTCTCCATCCGTAAAATAAGGGCTCTCTACGCCAGTTATGAGAAAAGTCGAAAATATGGAAGGCATCATGATTTGTGTAATGGATGTCTCGAGTTTGCTGATGATATGGTGAAACATTGTAAGGATTGCTATATGGTATGTGAGCAGTGTAAATGCCCCAAATGTGAAAGTCGTGTTGTTGAAACCGAGAAGAGGGAATGTAATGGGTGTAGACATACATTTTTCAGTAATAAATGCTTTGAACTCCATAAATCAAATGGCACTTGCAGGAAAATGAGGCTTTGTATGTGCGGTATGTTTCACATGATGGATAATTGGGGGAATTTCAAACATAAATGCGAAGAAATTAACTGTTCTACATGCCATGAAAAATATAATGCGGATGGAGTGAAGCACGTGTGCTATATGAAAGATGGCAAGTCTAAAAATAGCCCTTGTATAACCGTGTACTACGATATAGAAACTTACACGAACGCTGAAACCAAAGAGGTTATTCCACAGTTACTCGTAAGTCAGACTATCTTTGATGAGTGCATGGAGCTCGAGTGTGACGAGTGCCACAAATGTGGAAAACGGACAAACGTTTTTAAAACGAATGCACATGGCAGCCCTGTGAAACTCTTTGTATCCTATATTGTCAAATTAGCGGACAAGTTAAAAAAATGACTGTGTATATTCTTGCCCATAACTGATCGAAATTTGACACGTCTGCGATATTTACAGATGATCCCTTGAAAATAGGCAACAAACTAATACAGATGCAGATAAGAGGTAATGTACAGTTTAAAGACACCCTGCTGTTTACATCTTGTAAATTAGCAAAGCTACCCAAGGTCATGGGCGTAGCCGCTGAAGTTTCTAAAGGGTATTTCCCTTACACATTCTTCACTAACGAAACTTTGAATTAAGTAGAACTACCTCCACCCAAACATTACTTTAACTATACCAACATGAGTGATAGCGAGCGTGAAGATTTTGACCGCTACTACAAAAGTTTTAATGAAGCTAGTCCATACAATATAGCCGATGAATGTAAACGTTATTGCGTGAATGACGTACGTGTACTTAGAGTATGCTTCCAAGCCTTTAGAAGGATGTACATAGCCCGTTTCAAATGCGATCCGCTGCAAGTCGCGACCACAATCGCCTCATTATGTTTTACAGTGTTCAAGAATAATTTCATGCCTAAAGACACCTTAGCAGTCATTCGCAGAAACAACCCCCGCAGTTATGGGCACAAGACTATTTACTGGCTCATACACCTACAGCAACAGACCGGGGTGTATATATAAAACATGCCCGCAATACGGGTGAAGTACCCGTTAAGGTTAATGGTCGTGTTATTTGGGTTGACGGCCTAAGTGAGGATCCAGTCACTGATGAGAAGACTGTGTATTCCTTTAACGGCTGCTGGTGTGTGTCCGCACGCTGAATGTGCCCTCACAGGGGACTTTTATGGAAGATCCCCCGCCGACAGCCTCGGATGGACCCGTAACCGTGATCAACTTATAGGCTCCAAGTTCACTCACAAAATCGTGTGGGAGCATGAGTATGATGCACGGGTGGAAACTGATGCCCAGTACCGTAAAAAAATAAGGGCCATCAAACGTTCAATGGTGTTGGACCCCCTCCCTCAAATGCGATGACAGCTTGTTTGGAAGGCACACAAACCCATTCAAGCTATACTTTCCGCTACGGAGGGCGTGAAACTCCATTACTACGACTTCTGCTCTTTATACCCCTACGTGATGAGGAACAATCCGTATCCCATAGGTGCGCATAAAAAAAGGTAGGTTCCACCATACCAACCATTGAGAAGTTTTCAGGTAACTTGAATGAGCGCTACTTTGGACTCTTTTTCGTAGACGTGCTCCCACCTCGCGATTTATGGATGCCAATCTTACCCATCGTTATAGATCGCAAGCTCATGTTACCCCTGTGCGAGAAGTGCGCAGAGGAGAACAACGGTGATTGTAACCATACAACCAACTAGCTTAAGATCAGAGGTGTATATACATGCCCTGAGCTGGACCTAGCCGTTCGCCATGGGTACAGAATATTGAAGATACATGAGATGTGGAGGTTTCAGAAGCTACCCAACCTTTTCACACATTATATAAACGCTTTTTTGAAGGATAAACTAGAAGCATCAGGATATCCGCGAGGGTTTGAGACCGAAGATGGAAAAACGGCTTAAATTCAGCGTTACCGTGCCCATGAAGGTATACAGCTTGACCGTTCCCAAATTGTTAAGAATCCTGGCAAGCGCCTTTAGTGCAAAGTTGTGTCTAAACAGTCTTTGGGGGAAATTTGCACAGAATACCGGCAAAGGGACGTTCATTTGGCACAAAGTTTTTGTGAAGTCTGCGATTATGCCAACGCTCCCGATAAGGAGGTTATGGAGATCGTGAATGTAGGTAATACTTACGTAGTAAAGTACAACATCATAGAACTGGCCACAGATACATCACGGGTTACAAACATACCTGTAGCCAGCTTCACATCGGCCTAAGCCCGCATCAAACTTTGGGGTCTACTGCACTCTCTTGGACGGAAGGTGTTGTACGCTGACACAGAGAGCGTGATAGTCCCAGCGAGGGAGGGTGAATACATGCCTGCTATTTGGGAATTCCTCGGAGAGCTAACTGACGAGATCAAGGATGAGTATGGTGATGATGCATACGCTGACTCGTTTGTATCAACAGGGCCAAAAACATATGGGGTACGGGTGAGGGTGAGGGATGATATGAAGTATATCGTGAAGGCTAAGGGTATCACGCTTAACCATGCGAATCGTCGAGTCGTTAACTTTGACTCGTTGGAGGATCTAGTGTGCTTGGAAGATGAGGGTCACCAGCTACCCCAACTGACTGTGGGGACGCACAATTTTCGGGCGCAGAAACTGGGGTGTGTGAACGAACTTAGGGGCGCGAAGGTATGCCGTAACACCTATAGGAAATGTTACCAGGTGCCTGTTACCTATGATACCTTACCCTTTGGATACCTTAATCCTTGATTGTTTATATATATATATATATATATATATATATATATATATATATACATATAAGGTATGGGTATCGTTAACGATATGTTTATTTATCACATATATTTGCATCAATTAAGGTTTCATTTTCTACTTTGCTTGCGTGCGTTGCGTGTGTTTGTGGGTGTGTGTGTGTACAGGAAAAAAGGTAAGCTACGCCAACTGTAAGATCGGTCACGTGACTCCTGCCACTGCCTGAGCATATCTCTATCCCTGCATGCTCAGTTGACCTCTGCATAACCCTTGAACTCAGATGTGTATTCTCCCGCGTTGACGAAAAATAGTAATGGCTACCTTTAATATTGAGTGTTTAACGTTTATGAAGTGGTATTCGGAAAAGTGACAAGATGTGGTGGATACTGAAAAACTCCCTTTTCCACCCGCCTTTGATACTTTTAAGGCTACATTGAGCCTTGCGAAGGACCAAGATGTTCAAATACTCTACAGGTATTCTGGCGTTGGCACGGTAGGATTTCGTAGTACAAGCGATGTACTGAAGTATATTGTAGACCTAACCTTTATAAAAGCTCACATTTACCGCGAAGTAGAAGAAACAAAACGTTCAGAAGATAAGCAATGGTTAGGGATAGTGAGTCTTGTTGTTGAGTGGTGTGACAAGCGATATTATATCATGTTACATCATACTGACTACTCGTACCCTACGGTTGAGAATGTAAATCTTGTCATCATGGAGGATCTTTAGTATTTATACCACTATATTAATATATATCATGACGAGGTTTGTAGTGAGGTTGTGGGTAATGGCCTGTGTGAGATTTTAACAGATTTAGAGACGAGTATCGCTTGTTAAACAAAAAGGATAAATATAGGCATAGGTTTTTCTCAAATAGTGCACCGGATTGTGAAGATGTTTAGTTTGTGGAAATGAACGTGTGATTAGTGATAAAACATTAAAACCGGTATTTCTCATGTAGCAGAAAATTCTGTTTGCCCAGTATAATTGGGCACAAGTATTCGAACAAGCCCGTTCACGCTTTAGGAGCTTATAGGGTAACTCACTCCCACATCGAGACGCCCACCCGTGTACATCACCCCTCCGAAACATACGAGCTCGAACAAACCCGTACACGTTTCATCAGCGTGACTCACTCCGCCCGTCGAGCCGATCCGCCCACCTATGGCTCATAGTCATCTCAGAGCTTGAACCGACTGGACGTGCGAATACGATGGAACTTCCTTTGAGAAGCATTCTCAATGCCGCGTACGATGTGTCCGTGACGAAGTCATTGCGCGTGTTCGGGAGTGAAACCGGCACCATTAACTATGTACTTCAAACGATTTGCAGGGAAGAGAGCAAACGTAATGTTATTTATTTAAGTGTTGAGGAGACGAATAGAGTCTACGTGATAGTTGAGAAGTGGGGTGAGGACCGTTATAAAATACCTGCAGGCGTAGGTACAAGAAGAGAACAGATTAGTGATGCCCCCTCATATGCCGTTCTTTGCACGTTGTGTATAAATAACGATCAGCCATGCCTTGATATACGACTGATGTGGAAGAATGCATCTGATAATAACGTTCTTGTCCCTACGAGAAACCGTTTCATCCTCGAAGAATGTTTGAAATCGTCGGATTCCGCAAGCTGAAGCCGATATTAGACGCTCGTGTTACGGATATGATTTATTTTGACACGGTTCTTGAATGCGCATACACCGCTCTGCTCGACGGGTTTACCGAATCTAAGAAGAACATGGCGAGAATGGTCTAGGGTTGGATGCTTATTTAAAAGGTTTAGACTTTTCGAAATATCCCGAAATTTGGTACAAAGCACTTGAGCGGTACACGGCAGAGCTTATCTACACTGTTCACCCTGAAGAGCTGTATCTCTATATAATGAGTAGCTGTCGTTACGACTTGGAAGATTATTTCAATTGCCGCTATGCAGAGTGAAGAAGAGTTCACGATTGAAAAGCTCGGGACGGTAAGAAAAAATCCTCGATTGGAAAAGGGTATTTATAAACTTGTATTTAATAATGATGTTGTGTCTAACGGTGACCTGTTTGTGCGTGCTTTTGATTGTATTCTAGCTGTGTTTAACGATAACTTACAAACCGAATGTAAAGTGGCCACCAAAATAGTATTGAACGATATGAAAGCCATTTATATCGAGTATAGGTATCCGTATAACTTGAGCGGTGAAGTAATGGTTGGCCGTATTTACCGTGTGGTGCAAAGCAATAATGATGTGAATGTAGACTCGATTACGTGTAAGTTTAGTGTTTTGCGCCGTATAACATGAAGGATTATGATGTATATTTATTTTCAATATATTTAATTATTTAATTGTATATATACATATATATATATATATATTTCCTGTTCTAATATGCAACTGATTATACTCCTTCGTTTTGTATATTATTATTTTATTATTTTCAATATATTTATTTATTTAATATAACTGTACATACTGTATATATGTATATTTTTCCTGTCCTAATATATTGATGGTTATACTATAACGTTTTGTATATTTTTTATTATATATATATATATTCCTCGTTCGTATTTCTTATGCTCTTATTATTTTTTGAGCATATATATTCCATCGTTTCATTGTATATTTATTTTGATTATATGTTCATCGTTCGTATTTCTTATGCTATTATTTTTGACCATATATATTCCATTGTTTACTTATTTTCTATATATTTCGTGAAATTGAATCCATTAATTCGTCTAAATAAACAGAATGATGTAATGGTGTTTTATTTAATTCTTTTGGTTGCACACGACATTTAATTACATCAAATGGCTGCCTTCTAAAACGGCTGACGGATTTCTAAGCCAACTGTCAAAAATATCTGGATAGCGCAATCTGGCAACTCATCCCTAGTTATGTACAACTGAAAAAGCCATTTACGCCTTCTAAGTCAACTGGCTGTTTAAGCCAGAATATATGCTTTAATTAAATAAATATACGGAATCTGGCAACTCAATACTGTACACCTGAACAAGCCATTTACGGCTTCTAAGTCAACTGGCTGGTTAAGAAAACTGGCGGATTAAGTCTGAATATGTGCTTTAATTAAATAAATAGCGCAATCTGGCAGTTCAGCCAGATAAGCCAACTGGCTGATTAGGACATATTAAGACAAGAGCCGCTCGGCTGAAGTCTTAATATGCTCTTGGATCCTGCCAGGCGAACACCTCTCTTCCTCTCTCTCCTTCTCCTCTCTTTCTTTTGGGGGATAACTCCGCCTCCAAGTTGCATAACCCCTTGTTGCTCTTGCAGAATTCCCCCTCCCTCTTTGTTGCGTAACATCTTGCAACATCCCCCATTGTTGCATAACTTATGCAACATTGATTAACATTTTCAATTGCATTGCACTCTCCTTTTGCGCCCATACTACTAACCGACTTTTATAGTAATCTCCTAGATTACCAAACTCTCTAACCAACCAACCTTTCTCTTTTTAACATATTGCTTCTCAGGAGGGATTACTTTAACATATTGCTTCCCGAATGCTTTGGGAAGCAATATTTTAAAGTGATCCCTCGGTTGTCCCCACTCCACTCCACCTTCCCCCAGTTGGGGTACCTTAACTAACACTGCGGCGTTGCCACATGTACGGAGTCGCCTGTGAGGCGAGGACCATTACATATGCGGGCAACTGTACATTAATCCTTCATCAAATTTGAGAGTGGAAATGAAAATTTTTCTTTCGCTCTAATAAAGAGACAAAGTTGAAATTATTCCAGGTTGGACGTGAATGATTTAAGTTCATATCATAACGAGACCTCAAAACTTTAAGTCTGCATGCCATTATGTACATTTGCCCGCATATGTAAGGGTTCTCGCCTCAGAGAAGACTGTACATGTGGCAGCGCCGCAGTGATAGTCAAGGTACCCCAACTGGCGGGAAGGTGGGGTGGAGGGGGTACAACCGAGTCCAACAACATATAACACAGACATATACTGTATATCTAAAGGACAATTGAATGTGCAGTCATTGACATACAGGTAATTATAATGTAATGTCTGTGTTCATAAAAATAAACAATTGATATGATCGTGAACAGGGTTGAACTCCATGTAGTTTAATAATCTTATACATTAACAAGCGGAGCGAAGCAAACCCACAGGGAAAAGAAAGCGTTCACGTGTTTAATTGTGAAATTCATCATCATATATATATATGCTCGGTTAGGTTAATTGAATGCCCGGTTAGGTCAACTGAATGCACTATTGGACTAATTGAATGCCTGATTAGGTTCATTGAATGCCCGCTTAGGTTAATTGTACGCCTTGACGATTGGTTAGGTTAATTCGTGATATTTTCGTTAGTTTTAACGAAAATCACGACTTAACCTAACCAATCGTCATATTTAGCATACTATAAATGTCGTTACATAATTGTTAATCACCGTAAATACCTTCATTGCCATATTAATCACTGTGAACAAATAAATGATTTATTTTCTTAATTAAACAAAAACAAGTGAGCTTTGTAAATCCAGGGTCGTGATCTCGAATCAATTCATATCACTCAGAAGTAATTATAGTAGACCTACTCCATTAGCCACCTTGAAATCGCTGATACCGTAAGATATCATAAATTGTTGACCCAGCCTGTTATTAACAATCAATAATTTCATCAATTAATCATTAGCACTAAATTAATCAGCATCACCTCACCCGGCTAATACTAGCCCTACTATATACAGTATATACATATACTATATATACTATATATATATATATATATATATATATATATATATATATATACACAGTATATATTATATACAAATACTATATATATATATACTTTCTCTCTCTCTCTCTCTCTCTCTCTCTCTCTCTCTATATATATATATATATATATAATATATATATATATATATTATTAACCTCGTTTGAGTTCCGTAGGTCGGTCTCTCTTCACACGAAGGTCAAGCTGGTGGGCCCCACCTCTAGGCCTGGCTTGGTGGAGCAGCGAGTTGTTCTATTGCGCTCTCCACCGCACATAGTCAGGTACACCCGGTTCATCTGGTACCGTCCTGAGCCAGGCATCTAGTCTTCTCTTGAAAACTTCAACTTTGACCTCTATGACGTATCTGAGGTCCTTTGGAAGCTGGTTCAAAAGTCTTGGCCCCCTGACAACCAAGTTATTTTCTTTCGGTGTTGAGGAGGTCCTTTCTCAGGCCTTTAATTTGGGAACACTACACATTCTGTCTTTCCTATTTTCCAGCGTTGTTTGGATGGTAATTGGGTTTAGTTTCAGGTTTGATACCAGTTTTTCGATCATTTTACATATGTAGATTATAGTGTACCTCTCTCTTCTTCTTTCCAGGGAGTACAGATTTAGTTTGCGTAGTCTTTCCCAGTAGATGAGTTCTTTGCAGCCATCAGTCTTGGCTGTGAAATGTCTGCGTTTCTTCTAGTTTATTAATTTCTTCCTTTTTATATGCGGACGTCAAAACTGAGCAGTATTCAAGTTTTGGTATGATCAATGTTCTCAGCAGGGGAATCATTACTGTCTTGTCCCTCCTTTTGAACGTTGTTAGTAACTGTCCCGCGACTCTTTTTGCTTTGTTTATTGTTATCTGATTTTGTGTTCCGAATTTGGCGTCATCAGTAATTATTACCCCCAAATCTATCGCTTTCGTGCTTCTCTGAATTTCCTGTCTATCTGGAGCATAATATGCAGTCTGTTTAAGTTCCTCATTTCTACCATATCTAAAGAGCTGAAATTTATCGGTGTTAAATGTCATATTGTTGTCTTCTGACCATGGGTATATTTTGTTGTCTCCCTCTGCAAGGCCTCCACTTCATTTGCATCGCTGATTTTTCTGCTGATCTTTGTATCGTCCGCAAAGGATGTTACTATACTGTTGCTGTTTACTCCACTGTCTATGTCTGTTAGCATGATAATGAACAGGAGTGGGGTCAGCACTGTACTTTGTAGTACTGAACTGTGTACTTCTGATTCTGATATATATATATTATATATATATTGTGTATATATATATATTAGGGTGTCTCTTATTTTCGAAGTGTTGATTTTTTTAGGTTGCGCCCCCTCAACCAGTTCCATTGGTTGAAAAAACATCACATATAAAATTCTTTTTGGATTGAACAATTTTTAGAGGTCGCCCCCGCTTATTAAAGTTCATAAAATATAGCTATTATTTATGCAATTAATATTTGAAATTACTAGCAGTTGTCAAGTATACTAAACATATGTTTTTAATTAATTAATCATCATATTTATGATGAATTCAATTAAATGAATATATTAGAGATAATTGTCAAGTTTGTAGCTGAAAATATTGCTTGATAAGACAAGATCAACCTGTTTAAACATGTTTCATCAAGAATGCTCCAGATTGTTGCAATTGTTCATTTGTCATCATTCAGTGTTCTGCTGTCATAAGTAAAAGGTGTGTAACTGTGTATCACTATACTTCTTTTTTGCTATTATCAGATAATAAACTATGTTATTTATATTTTTCACAATTATTTATTCTGATTTTGTTATTAGTGTTTGAAAAAAATGCTAAAGAACTTAAGGAGCATTTCCATGGAGAATGTTCTATGACAGTCCACTGGGATGGCAAGATGATGGAAGACCTCGCCTCGCACAAGCACATTGATCGTCTCCCAGTACTTGTGTCAGGACCTGGTGTTGAACAGCTGCTTGGTGTCCCCAAAATCCCAAACTCAACTGGAGAAGCACAAGCTGAAGCCGTCTTTAACTGCCTGAATGAATGGGGAATTACAGAGAGAGTAAAAGCAATTTGTTTCGATACAACAGCTTTAAACACGGGTCAATATAGTGGAGCCTGTGCTCTCATCGAAGCAAAATTGGGACATGATGTTTTGGACTTGCCTTGTAGACACCATGTTTTAGATTTATTGTTGGGAGCTGCATTTGAAGCAACATTGGGATCTACATCAACTGGTCCAGAGATATTGATCTTTAAGCGTTTTCGTGACAATTGGACTTCTGTTGATCAAAGCCAGTTCCAAACAGGTGAGACAGACACGATTACTAAAGAAGCAATTATCCAGTCTAAAACTGAACTAATTCAGTTTGCTAGATCCCAGGCACCTATGCTACGGGATGACTATCAAGAACTTTTGGATCTGTCCATCATCTTTCTTGGAGGTGTCCCCAATAAAGGCATCAAGTTTCGTGCACCAGGTGCCATGCATCGAGCTCGCTGGATGTCCAAAGCGCTCTATTCTATCAAGATGTGGCTTTTTCGAAACCAGTTCAAGATGACTAAGACTGAAGAACGAGGAATTCGAGATCTTTCCCTTTTTCTGTTCTCATCTATATGAAGGCTTGGACAACATCCTCACTCCCTATTGAAACCCCATTTAATGACTGGCTCCTTATGAGGTCATTGATTAATTATCCTAACAAAAAGATTTCTGATGCAACTAAAAAAAAGCTCTCTAACCACTTATGGTACCTGTCTGAAGAAGCAGTTGGTCTTGCTTTCTTTGATGAGCGAATTACTACAGATGTAAAGAAACGCATGGTAAAGGCATTAGAAGATGAGTCCACTGATAGACCACCCAAGCGTCCTCGGATTCCTGAATCGACCTTCTGCTCTGGTGAAGGACTACACCAACTTGTTACAAGAAATATTAGAGAATTCTTTACTAAGCTGAATTTGCCAGAAGGATTTCTGAACAAGGCACCCAGCACTTGGACATCCAACTGTGAATATTTAAGGGCCAGAGCTATTGTTGCAGCTCTATCTGTTGTAAATGACCGGGCAGAACGTGCAGTAGCTTTAGTTCAAGAGCTGAATAAGAAATTGACAGTGGGGAAGAGCAGCTCCAGTTCCTGCTCCAAATTGTTGCAAAACACCGCCAGTCACCCAGTTCCATCAAAAACTGTTCTTCTCAAAAAATAACCATCAATGAGGTCGCACCTTAAAATACACCATCTTGTATATTAAATAAATGTTGTATAAGGAAATAATGCTAATTAAAGTATGTAAATAGCACTGGCATTTTGAATTTATCTCTATATAATAAACTAATGGTTTTTTTTGGTAGCAATGCTTCATTGCTGATTGTATATAAAAAAAGAGCCAGGAAGGATTTTGGATAGGAGAAAAAGGATTGGGATAAAGAAGGATTGAGGACCAAAGGATGGATTATAACAACATCAATGATAAATAAGAAGGCCTATACTTATAAAAACGAATCAAACTAAAAAAAGGAAGGAAGGAATTATGTGTATAATGAGCATAATCATATGTCAGGAGCTATTATGCCATGGTCACCATTTTTATTAGCCGGGGGCGACCCCTAAATATGAGCCAATTTGTGTCAAACTTTCAAGTTTTAGTTTTTATGCTAAATGGAACTATTTTAGGGGGCGCAGATAAAATAATTCAACATTTCAATTTTTGACTACCCAATAAGAGACACCCTAATATATATATATATATATATATATATGTTAAACACAGACCGTGCATGGAACAAGGAACTCTTCTGGGAAAATTAAATCCACTATAGTCCGAATAAGTAATGGTAAATGACAAATACCATAGTTTTTCTTTTTCATGATTTTAGCCCGACGTGGGCAACGGGTCTCTCGCAAAGAGATCCCATAAATATAGCTTCCCTCACCAGCTATCTGCAAAGCAGACAGGATCCAGCTTTGGGACATGGATCTAGGGTTTAAAGCAAGCCTAGATCCCTACCTTCAGAACCTCTATATAAGTAAAAGACTCGTTGCATTCACGTCGGGTGGAATAAATCAAAGAAAAAGGGGGTAACTATTGTATTTTTAGCCAAAAAAAAAACCAAAACTTAAACCTCAACCGGGACATTGAGCGTCCACTTTTCAAGGCACATAACACGTCCGTTTAATATACACAAATTCAGAATGGTTCCCTGAGACAATTATATGTTAAACACAGACCGTGCATGGAACAAGGAACTCTTCTGGGAAAATTAAATCCACTATAGTCCGAATAAGTAATGGTAAATGACAAATACCATAGTTTTTCTTTTTCATGATTTTAGCCCGACGTGGGCAACGGGTCTCTCGCAAAGAGATCCCATAAATATAGCTTCCCTCACCAGCTATCTGCAAAGCAGACAGGATCCAGCTTTGGGACATGGATCTAGGGTTTAAAGCAAGCCTAGATCCCTACCTTCAGAACCTCTATATAAGTAAAAGACTCGTTGCATTCACGTCGGGTGGAATAAATCAAAGAAAAAGGGGGTAACTATTGTATTTTTAGCCAAAAAAAAAACCAAAACTTAAACCTCAACCGGGACATTGAGCGTCCACTTTTCAAGGCACATAACACGTCCGTTTAATATACACAAATTCAGAATGGTTCCCTGAGACAATTATATGTTAAACACAGACCGTGCATGGAACAAGGAACTCTTCTGGGAAAATTAAATCCACTATAGTCCGAATAAGTAATGGTAAATGACAAATACCATAGTTTTTCTTTTCATGATTTTAGCCCGACGTGGGCAACGGGTCTCTCGCAAAGAGATCCCATAAATATAGCTTCCCTCACCAGCTATCTGCAAAGCAGACAGGATCCAGCTTTGGGACATGGATCTAGGGACTATAGTGGATTTAATTTTCCCAGAAGAGTTCCTTGTTCCATACACGGTCTGTGTTTAACATATAATTGTCTCAGGGAACCATTCTGAATTTGTGTATATTAAACGGACGTGTTATGTGCCTTGAAAAGTGGACGCTCAATGTCCCGGTTGAGGTTTAAGTTTTTTTTTTTTTTTTGGCTAAAAATACAATAGTTACCCCCTTTTTCTTTGATTTATTCCACCCGACGTGAATGCAACGAGTCTTTTACTTATATAGAGGTTCTGAAGGTAGGGATCTAGGCTTGCTTTAAACCCTAGATCCATGTCCCAAAGCTGGATCCTGTCTGCTTTGCAGATAGCTGGTGAGGGAAGCTATATTTATGGGATCTCTTTGCGAGAGACCCGTTGCCCACGTCGGGCTAAAATCATGAAAAAGAAAAACTATGGTATTTGTCATTTACCATTACTTATTCGGACTATAGTGGATTTAATTTTCCCAGAAGAGTTCCTTGTTCCATGCACGGTCTGTGTTTAACATATAATTGTCTCAGGGAACCATTCTGAATTTGTGTATATTAAACGGACGTGTTATGTGCCTTGAAAAGTGGACGCTCAATGTCCCGGTTGAGGTTTAAGTTTTGGTTTTTTTTTTTGCTAAAAATACAATAGTTACCCCCTTTTTCTTTGATTTATTCCACCCGACGTGAATGCAACGAGTCTTTTACTTATATAGAGGTTCTGAAGGTAGGGATCTAGGCTTGCTTTAAACCCTAGATCCATGTCCCAAAGCTGGATCCTGTCTGCTTTGCAGATAGCTGGTGAGGGAAGCTATATTTATGGGATCTCTTTGCGAGAGACCCGTTGCCCACGTCGGGCTAAAATCATGAAAAAGAAAAACTATGGTATTGTCATTTACCATTACTTATTCGGACTATAGTGGATTTAATTTTCCCAGAAGAGTTCCTTGTTCCATGCACGGTCTGTGTTTAACATATAATTGTCTCAGGGAACCATTCTGAATTTGTGTATATATATATATATATATATATATATATATATATATATATATATATATTATATATATATATATATATATTTATATATATATATATATATATTATTTCACGAAAGTGGCACGTGAAAAATATTTATGATGAATAAAACCACGAAGGTCTGTGTTTCTTTTCCCTTCGTGGTTTTATTCATCATATATATATATATATATATATATATATATATATATGTTGTAGCGGATCGACAAGAAATAGTCCAACAAGTAGACAGACAAATTCTTCTTCCACGACTTCATCAAACATTCTTGGAAAACACACGTTGGCAAAGAATCAAACAATGAAGCGTCTGTTCTTCTTCCAAACGCCGCCAAAAGCGAGCCGTTAGCAACTAAAGGACGCGGGCAAGGCGTCTTAAGATTTGGCGCGAAGTCCTAAGTCACAGGAACTACCTATAAAAGTGAGCTTCCACTCACACTCATTCTCACTCTCTCACTCACACACTCGATTTCACCTTTACGAGCAACACGTCCGACAACTGCCTTCCGGCTTCCCGCCGGAGGAGCGGCCTGCTGCTTCCTTCAAGGCCTTCGATCTATCATCACTTAAGGCCTACCGCCGTCAGCCTGCAGAAGCACTTCTTCGAACTCAGCGCCGTTTCATCTTCTGCCAGTTTGTCTCTCAAGCATCACCTCAATTCTACCTCAAGCGAATCAACACTTGAGGCGACCGGTGCCCGTCACACAACTTCAATGGGAAGGTCAGCATCGCTTAGAACCTCCACCTGCAAGATCATTTACAGGCCATCCTGCACCTCGAGAGGTAACAACACTCAGGCCTACGTTCGACAAAGCCTACCGCAAGCATCTTCTCCTTCGCAAAAGGCTTAATTAACCGGGCGACCATCGCGCACTCAACTCATTCCAATAGGAAGGCCAACACCTCGAGCCTATCAGTCGACAGGCCCCCTCAGAGCAACGCGTCAACAAGTATCATTATCTTACTGGTAAGCCTTGTCTCTTTGCTTAATAACAATAACGTAAAGCCTACCCAGTGAACCGCAGAAGATTAGGCTATAAACGCAGTGTTTCATAACACCACAAATTGACTCTCGTTAAAACGCAGGAGGCTTATTACTCATTTCAAGTGATATTTGTGTAACCATACCATTGTCAAGCATTTCAATCCATTATTATTAGGCCTCATCAATTATTCTATGTGCATCCATGCAATCATTTAGCCTACTTAATCAGTGTCACGTTTTCCATTCAGTGTACCAAACGCACGTGCATTCTTTAAATCATTTACTAGGCCCATTCAAGGTTCCATGTTGCATGCCATTTACATACCATCAATGAGTATATTACTTATTACGTGTCAATTAAGCTATTAACATTTCATCTTATTAGCTAAGTCTATGTCATAAGCATAACGTAAAACTATCAATTAATTACTGTAAATTCTTTGTTATACCACAGTGAATAAATAACGGCTTTATTTTCATAATAAAATACAAAACCATAAAGTGTCTTTTATAACCTTAATCCAAGCTGGTGAGCCTCGCTGCCATTCCGGTCGCTTCCAATAGTATGGTGGGCCTACTCCATTAGCTACTTTTCAATTGGTGATACTTTACATCATAAATTATTAACCCAGCTTATCATTAAAAAACAATCAGTCATTACATCAATTAATCACTAGCATACAATTAAATCATTATCACCTTAAACGGCTAAAGCTAGGTCCACTATATATATATATATTATATATATATATATATATATATATATATATATATCAGGTCATCCCATAAGTAATGTCGTTTTTTACGATAGATTAAGTTTAAAATAGTCCTACTCGGTTTAAGCATAAATTTTCCGAAGTTATATCTAAGAGGAGATCTATCGTGTTTCGCTACATACTTTACAGACCTTGACCAGTGAAGACCTGTGTTTTGCTTTATGTGAACCCCTCATAAACATGGCGGTCTCAGAAGAGCATATCAGGCATATAATGCTTTACGAGTCCAAAAAAGGGAATACTGCTACTGAAGCAACGCGAAACATTCAGGACGTTTATGGCAACGATATTCTGCATGTGAGATGTCAAAGATGGTTTCAAAAGTTTAGGAATGGTGACTGCTGTTTGACAGATGCAGCACGCTCTGGACACCCTGCTGAGTTTGATGATGACCTGCTGTTAGCCGCACTTGAAGAAGACTGCTCAACAACTGTCGAAGAATTGGCCCAGAAACTCAATTCATCCCCGTCCACCATCCATCGACATTTGCAACAACTCGGGAAAGTGCCTAAGTTAGGAAAATGGGTGCCACATGAATTGTCGGTCGACAATCTGAGGGTGCGGGTAAACATTAGCACAGCTCTTCATTCTCGTGAACTCCAAGATCCGTTTTTGCACCGTTTAGTGACTGGTGATGAAAAGTGGATACTGTACCCGAATGTTAAGCGTCGTCGACAGTGGGTTTGTGCCGGAGAACTAGCGACACACAGCCAAAACCAAATCTTCACCCTCGGAAGGTGTTGCTTAGTGTTTGGTGGGATAAAGGTGGTGGAATACACTTTGAAACCTTACCACACAACCAAACAATCACCGCTCAAGTCTACTGTCAACAACTGGATCGATTGTACACTGCACTGAAAGAAAAGAGACCTTCTTTGGTTAATCGGAAAGGAATCGTGTTCCACCACGACAACGCACGTCCTCATACCGCTCGGATCACTTCTGCAAAAATTGAGGAGCTTGGGTGGGAAAAACTTCCACATCCTCCATATTCTCCACATCTTGCGCCATCAGATTATCATCTCTTCAGGAGTCTGCAAAACTATCTTGAAGAGAAACAGTATACTTCTTTAGATGACCTGTACACCAGTCTTTGTACGTTTTTTGCCTTAAAACCGCCTGAATTTTATAAACATGGCATTGAAAAGCTTGTAGGACGTTGGCAGTGTCATTGAATCCGATGGAAAATATATACTAGATTAAAAAGTTTCAGGTGAGTTTTTTTGTCCTTCAAATTCCGATCTAAAAAACATTACTTATGGGATGACCTGATATATATATATATATATATATATATATATATATATATATATTATATATATATATATATATATATATATATATGTTGTTATAATGTAATAATGTTTCAGACCAACAAAGACCCTAGGATCAAATCATGGCTGGTGTACCTAACTGCGTACGTAATTGTGTATTGCGCATGTCCTCCGTGGTGGCGGAGGGGACCTACAATTTTACGTGGGTTCCGAACCACAAGAACGTAAGAACATGAGAAATTTTTATAGTGGGCACACTACGGGCCACTTCGGCCCATCGAGGTGGCTCCACTCTGTAAAAACTGCCTGTACATTGGCAACAACCAATTTTTACGAAGCTAAATAATTATCAATTTAAAACTAATTAATTATCAATTAAAGACTAAAGATAGAATCTCTCGATCCAGAGGATCAAGTCATAATAGACTACTATCCACACATGTGTTACACTCTATATCTATTTATAACCGACATGCAAATATATCAGATCCAAAGAATCCAGTCAATTTCACTACGGTATCCATAACTACCAGTACCTTGCCAACCAAAAATAAGTCACGGTCCATATGAATTGCGGAGCAAGTCACAATTTACAACCATATACATTTCCATATATACACTTAGGAGGAAAAGTGTAGGTGTGGCTGTAAAGACTGTACAGTAATGTAGTGTGCACCCATTTTGGGTCTCCCATTTAAAGGTGTTTGTGGGGCAAGTGAAGATCATGAGTTTTTCAAAACCCAACAGTACTATGGAGGGCACCGCTCGCTCGTCAGAGGAATCTCTTTAAATGGGGTGTGTAAGGACAGAGAGTATCCCCTAACCCAAGACGCTGCCTCCCAGTATCCCACAACACTTGTGTTGAGCTGTGGGATCTATCCCCACAAGCCTTAATTTTACTACCTTAAACTATACCCAATCTTTCAACATATGCGTCTAATCGATTTTTAAACATGTTTATAGACGTGCTACTAATTACTTCTACCGGCAAACTATTCCAGCTATTTACTATTCTATGCGTAAAAAAGTTTTCGCAACTGCTGTCTCGAACCTTCTACTTGTCAACTTACACCCGTTATTTCTAGTCCTATTATATTGAGATATTTCGAAAAAGCTATCTCTATCTCCGTTATCGAACCCATTCATAATTTTGAAAACCTGGATTAGATCACCCCTTAGCCTACGAGTCTCTAGTGTAGTCAATTTTAACTCCTTAAGCATATCCTCGTACGACTTTGACCTGAGCGACGGAATCATCTTAGTTGCTCGTCTTTGAACTCTTTCGATTTTGTCAATATCTTTGCGCATATGCGGATTCCAAAATTGGACCGCGTACTCCACATGGGGTCTAACAAATGATTTATAAAGAGGAACTCTAATATCGCGCGATTTATACTCAAAATTCCGAGCTATAAAATCTAACATTTTGTTCGCCTTATTGACCGCTGCTGTACTTTCTTTCGCTACTTTTAAATCACCAGTGACTATAACTCCTAAATCTTTTTCCTGTTCTACGCTTGTTAACTCTTTCCCGGACATACTATACGCCAAATTACCGTTACGCGAACCTATATGCAAAATTTTGCACTTATCGACGTTAAATCTCATTTGCCATGTGACTGACCAATCAACGATTTTATTCAGATCTTCCTGGATTTTACCTCTATCGTCGTCATTCATCGCCCTACCACCCAGCTTCGTGTCATCCGCAAACTTTGAAACTGTACTGACTAGGCCGACATCTAAATCGTTAATATACAGTATATAAGAAAAAGAAAGGGGCCCAACACAGAACACTGAGGAACGCCACTCGCTACATTAGCCCAACCCGACTCCGCTCCATCAACGACCACCCTCTAGTTCCTACGTCGCAACCACTCTTCTATCCAATTATTACACCCCTGATTTCATGAGCATTAGTTTTTTCAATGAGTCTTTTGTGTGGCAGGGTGTCAAACGCTTTTTGAAAATCTAAATACACTACATCAACCGCCCGATGCTTATCGTAAACGTCACCCACGCTTTGGAAAAATTCTAAAAGATTAGTTGAGCACGATTTGTTTCGCCTAAAACCGTGCTGCGTATTTTTAACTAGTTTATGCAATTCTAATGTGTTCGACTATACGATCCCTAATTATTGATTCCAGTGGCTTACCTACAACAGACGTTAAACTGATTGACCTATAATTTCCCGCCGCACCTTTAACGCCTTTCTTAAAGATAGGTGTTACGTTTGCTAACTTCAAATTATCTGGTACGCACCCCTCAGAAATAGACACATTAAAAATCTTTGTTAGCGGCACAACAATGCTATCTTTTAATTCTTTTACTGGTATGGGATATATGGAATCCGACCCAGGTGATTTACGCGTTTTTATTTTACCAATATAGCGCATTACCTCTCCTTCACTAACCACAATATTATCCAAAATATTACCATTATCAAAAGGTATTATGTCTATGACAGTAGGGATATTCGTAACAACTTCTATAGTAAAAACTGACGAAAAAAATTCGTTTAGCAAGGTAGTCATTTCCTTGTTTTCAGAAACTAGATCTCCGTTTACATTTTTCAACGGCCCCAAGACACCTTTTTACTGGATTTCTATTGTTGACATATTGAAAGACTCGCTTGGGGTTTCCTTTACCGTCACGAGCTATGGAGATTTCAAATTCGCGCTTTGACTTTTTTATTACACTTTCCGCTTCACGCCTTAGAGATATGTAGTTGTTTCTTAACCACAAATTGTCTTTATCGCACTTGTGTAGCCTATATGCCCTATCTCTGCTCTTTATAATGTCTCCTTCTCTAGAAGTAAACCACAAGTGCTTGTTGTTTGGTTTCGCACGCTTAATTTTGCACGGTACAAATTCCTCATTTATTGTCCTAAATACTGTTTCGAACGATTCCCACATTAGATTTGCGTTGGAGTTCCCCATTACGTTTTCCCAGTTGATGTGTAACAATTTATTTCGAAATTTACAAAAGTCTGCATGCTGGAAGTTAGGAATTTTAGTTGAGTTAGTTGGTTTCGAGTGACTTACTGACAGGACAAACTCCACCATATTGTGATCGTTATTGCTTAAGAGTTCTATTACTTGAAGATCAGTAATTAGCCTATCATCCTTAGTTTTTACTAAATCTAAAATACTGTCCAACCTCGTAGGTTCCCCAACCTTTTGAATAAGAAAGCTATCCTCGAGAAAATTAACTGAACGATTACCTTCCGCGTCTCCCTGCAATGTATAGTAATTCACGTTGTCGAAATTAAAGTCACCCATAACTAAAGCCTGCTCACTACCTATTATTCTCTTTAGTTGACGATATAACGCTTCGTCCGTATCAGCTGTTTGATTAAGGGGCCTATATATAACCGCAACAAGAAGTTTGAAGTCGTTTAATTTAAGTTCTGCTATAGTCGCATCTATCGGTTCTGGAATTGAGTGCTTTACTTCTATAACGTTAGCAATATTATCTTTGATATACAACATAACACTGCCTCCTCGCCTACCTATTCTGTTTTTAACAAAAAGTCTATAACCTTTAATTTGATACTCCCCTACAAAGTCACGTGTTTCAGTGCTAAGCCACGATTCGTTTATCGCAATTAAATCATAGTCGTTACAAGCAATTAAAGAAAAAAATTCGTTTATTTTATTTCGTAGGCTACAAGCATTTAAGGATAGAACCTTCAAATTGTTTGTAACTGCGACATCTTCGCGAGCGGAGTGAAAATTTGTGGAATTTACGCTGAGACCGTTCGAGTTACGGCAGCCTGAAAAGAAGAGACAGTATTATGAAATAGTCTTCCTAAACGCGCAGCTCCAACGTCATTAAGATGAAGTCCATCTTCGAGGAACAAGTCCCTCCTGCCTTAGAAACTGTTCTAAAATTCCCAAAATGAACTCTTTCCTGTTGGCAAAGAGACTTTAGGTTATTGTTAATATACGTCGCCTTGCTGTAGAAATCGTTACGTTGGATAATTCGAGGAAGTATACCTGTTAAAACAATCTTATTAGTTTTTCCTTTAATCGCTCTAGTAAGTCCCTGTAACTAGTCAGTAGTTCTTCCGATCTAGAATTTAAAACGTTATTACTACCGACATGAATAACATACTTGTGTCCTCGGCGGTTCCGTCTGTAAAATGGTCAACACTATTAGTTATATCCTCCACCCTTGCACCAGGGTAGCAGTAACGGCGCCTACGACGAGGGTTTCTCCCACAGAATTCCCCGAGCTGCCCTCGAACAGTGGAATCGCCAACGAGTCGTATTTCCGGTTCATCAGCATCTTTGAAACCTAAAACAGAAAACTTATACCTTGTTGTTACCGGTAGAAAAGTCTTAGGTTTTCTCAATGGTGCTCCATTATGCACTCGAACGAAGGGTTGGGAACTAGTGGAAGAGAGAGGACTATTAGTACTATTTATATTATTAGTAGAAACTGAGGCAGGAGGGGTCGTAACTGGAGTCTCAAGGGATTCTAATTTTGCCGTCAGGAGCATCAGCTTTCTTCAAGCCTCACCCTGGCCTTCCTCTTACGTTCTAACTCGTTCCTCAGCACTTCCATGCTTGAGCACCTCCTACAATCTAACTGTTCATTATTATTAGCCATTGTAAACACGTAAGCGGCAAATTTCCCTTCACACCAACTACAAGTACTTGACGGGTGTGCCGTGAGCCGTGATTAAAATTAGTTAAAAAAACGAAAACAAAAAACGAGCGTTTGGAAATTAATAAATTACAACGTAGGTCTACCATGTGCTTTTTGTGCCGTCACCTGCGAAAACCTGCAAAAATGTTCTTCAAACGCAGAAAAAGGTTCTTTTAACACAGTTGTATGCTAAAAAAAAAAATGCTAAACAAAAATATACATATATAAAATATATAAAATATATACATATATATATTATATATATATTGTAATATATATATACATATTGTATATATATATACATATCTATATATATATATATATATTTTATGTATATATATATAATATATATTATATATATATATATATATATATATATATATATGTATATGTATATATATATATATATATTGTGTATATATATATATATATATTTTATATATATATATATATTTTGTGTATATATATATATATACTGTATATATATATATATATATGGTGTATATATATATATATATACATATATAGAGTTTATATATATATATGTATGGTATATTTTATATATTGTATATATATTGTATATATATATTGTATATATATATTGTGTATATATATTGTGTATATATATTGTGTATATATATTGTATATACATTGTATATATATCGTATATATATCGTATATATATTGTATATATATCTTAAATATATATAATGTATATATATAGTATATATCGGGTGGCCACAAAAAACTTTACTTAATTGAAACTTTAATAACTGCAACAATTCAAAACTTATGCGATTGAGATTTTGCACACATTAACAGATGTATATAATCTATAATTGCTGGAATTTTCAAATATGTAGGTTCTATAGTTTTGTTACAGTGAACAATTTAAAAGCATATGTCTAAAAATAGCATGCCTGGTGTGCATCTGACACGTACGTGCGCTAGCATAGGCTAAACCTAATGTAGCGTAGTATGACACGCGCGCTGGCGTAGGCTAAACCTAATGTGAATTTGCTTTCTTTTACTTTTCCGCTAAAACCCCGCCAGCATGACGTTAAGTAAAAGTGATAAAGCCATCATAGAAGCATGTGTCAAGGAAAAAGGTTGGAATGGAAATATGATTGTCCGAGAATTCCCCGCAAAGAACTGGACTCGTCAAAGTGTTTATAACTTAATAAGAAAGATAAAGGATACTGGATCAACAGCTAGAAAACCCGGCAGCGGCAGGCCCAAAAGTGTTTCAACAGAAGAAAATAAGGCTGCCGTGCAGGAACTGATTCAATCCCAGGAGAATACACCAGGAACTCATCGCTCCCAGAGACAGATTGCGTACGACCTTGGGATTTCTCGCTCCTCTGTACAAGGGATTGTAAAACGTTTGAAATTAAAGGCCTACAAGAGAATTCGAGTTTCTCGGCGTGATCAGAATGTAAGACAGCGTAGAAAGACCCTCTGTAAATCCCTATATGAACGCTACTCAGCTGAAGACGTGCAAAAAGTTGTGTTTACAGACGAAAAGGATTTCACGTTGGGGGTGGCCAAAAACAGGCAAAATGACAGGGTTTATGGTTCAAGGAAAAAGGACATTCCTCCCTCCAGGCTTTATCATGAAACCTCACGATTCAGCAGAAAGGTAATGGTATCGGCGGAATTTCATGGAAGGGAAAACACGAATTCATTTTATTGCCACAAACGAAACTAAAGTTAACTCTGAGCGCTACATCAACCTGTTAGATAATGGGTTACTTCCTGATTGTCGTCAGCTGTATCCTGATGAGGCCTACATTTTCCAGCAAGATGGGGCACCCGCCCATACAAGCCGAGCGACCCAAAATCATCTAGAGCAAGAGACCCCTAATTTCATCAAAAAGGATGAATGGCCGCCTCAGTCTCCCGACTGTAATCCGATGGACTATTCAGTATGGGATTCCCTCATGGTGAAGGTTTACGGCGGCCAGAAAGACAAATTCACCGAAGATGAACTTAAGGAGAAAATCAGTAGAGCATGGGAGGATATCACCTTAGATGAGGTTCGAAAGTGCATCTCCTCGTGGAAGAAGCGATTGAGGGCAGTTTACCAACAGGGAGGTGGTCACATTGACCATTTGTTTAAGTAAATTTTGTTAAGTTCAAATTCATTTTCTTCGGCATGCTATTTTTAGACATATGCTTTTAAATTGTTCACTGTAACAAAACTATAGAACCTACATATTTGAAAATTCCAGCAATTATAGATTATAACCATCTGTTAATGTGTGCCAAAGCTCAATCGCATAAGTTTTGAATTGTTCCAGTTATTAAACTTTGAATTAAGTAAAGTTTTTTTGTGGCCACCCGATATATATATTGTGTATATATATAGTATATATATAGTATATATATATATATATATGTGTATATATGTAGTATATATATATATATGTTATATATATACTATATATATATATATATATATATATATATATTGTGTGTATATATATATATATATATATATATATATATATATATATATATATATATATATATTGAATATATATATATAAGTATATATACAATATATATATATATATATAGTGTATATATTATCTATATATATATATATATATATATATACTTATATATATATATATAGAGTATTTATATATATATAATATATATATATATATATATATATTATATATTGTAATATATATATAATATATATACAATATATATATATATATATATATTATATAGTGTGTATATATATATATTATATCTATATATTATTATGTATATATATAGAGTATTTATATATATATAGTATATATATATATATTATATATATATATATATTGTACTGCTACACTGGTGCAAGGGTGGAGGATATAACTAATAGTGTTGACTATTTTACAGACGGTACCAGCGAGTACACAACGTATGTTATTCATGTCGGTAATAACGTTTTAAATTCTAGATCGGAAGAACTGCTGGCTAGGTACAGGGACTTACTTACTAGAGCGATTAAAGTAAAAAACTAATAAGATTGTTTTAACAGGTATACTTCCTTGAATTATCCAACGTAACGATTTCTACAGCAAGGCGAACTATATTAACAATAACCCAAAGTCTCTTTGGGAACAGGAAGGAGTGCATTTTGTGAATTTTTGGAACAGTTTCTATGGCAGGAGGGACTTGTTCCTCGGAGATGGACTTCATCTTAATGACGTTGGAGCTGCGCGTTTAGGAAGACTATTTCATAATACTGTCTCTTCTTTTCAGGCTGCCGTAACTCGAACGGTCCCAGGGTAAATTCCACAAATTTCCCCTGCGCTCGCGAAGGTGTCGCAATTACAAACAATTTGAAGGTTCTATCCTTAAATGCTCGTAGCCTACGAAATAAAAGAAACGAATTTTTTTCTTTAATTGCTTGTAAAGACTAGGATATAATTGCGATAAATGAATCGTGGATTAGAACTGAAACTCGTGACTTTGTAGGGGAGTATCAAATTAAAGGTTATAGACTTTTTGTTAAAAACAGAATAGTTAGGCGAGGAGGCAGTGTTATGTTGTATATCAAAGATAATATTGCGAACGTTATATAAGTAAAGCACACAATTCCAGAACCGATAGATTCGACTATAGCAGAACTTAAATTTCTTGTTTCGGTTATATATAGGCCCCCTAATCAAACAGGTGATACGGGCGAAGCGTTTTATCATGAACTAAAGAGAATAATCGTTAGTGAGCAGAGTTTTGTTATGGGTAACTTTAATTGCGCCAACGTGAATTACGATACAATGCAGGGAGACGCGGAAGGTAATCGTTTAGTTAATTTTCTCGAGGATAGCTTTCTTATTCAAAAGGTTGGGGAACCTACGAGGTTGGACAGTATTTTAGTTTTAGTAATAACTACTTATGGTAGGCTAATTAATGATCTTTAAGTAGTAGAACCGTTAAGCAATAACGAACGCAATATGGTAGAGTTTGTCCTCTCAGTAAGTCACTCGAAACCACCAATCTCGACAAAAATTCCTAACTTCCAGCACGCAGACTTTTGTAAATTTCGAAATAAATTGTCACACGTCAATTGGGAAAAAGTAATGGGGAACTCCAACGCAAAACTAACGTAGGAATCGTTCGAAACAGTATTTAGGACTATAAATGAGGAATGTGTACCGTACAAAATTAAGCGGCCGAAAGTAAACAACAAGCCCTTGTGGTTTACTTCTAGAGTAGGAGACATTATAAAGAGTAGAGATAGGGCTTATAGGCTATATAAGTGCGATAAAGATAATCTGTTGTTACGAAACAACTACATATCTCTAAGGCGTGAAGCTAGAAGTGTAGTAAAAAAGTCCAAACGCGAATTTGAAATCTCCATAGCTCGTGACGTTAAAGAAAATCCCAAGCGATTCTTTCAATACGTCAATAATAGAAATCCAGTAAAAAGTGTCATTGGGCCGTTGAAAAATGTAAACGGAGATCTAGTTTCTGAAAACAAGGAAATGGCTACCTTGCTAAACGAATTTTTTACGTCAGTTTTTACTATAGAAGATGTAATGAATATCACTACGGTCATAGACAGAATACCTTTTGATAATGGTAATATTTTGGATAATATTTTGGTTAGTGAAGGGGAGGTAATGCGCTATATTGATAAAATGAAAACGCGTAAATCACCGGGGCCTGATTCCATATATCCCATACAACTAAAAGAATTAAAAGATAGCATTGTTGAGCCGCTAAGAAAGATTTTTAATGTGTCTATTTCTGAGGGGTGCGTACCAGATAATTTCAAGTTAGCAAACGTAACACCTATCTTTAAGAAAGGCGATAAAGGTGCAGCGGGAAATTATAGGCCAATCAGTTTAACGTCTGTTGTAGGTAAGCTACTGGAATCAATAATTAGGGATCGTATAGTCGAACACTTAGAATTGCATAAACTAGTTAGAAATACGCAGCACGGTTTTAGGCGAAACAAATCTTGCTTAACTAATCTTTTAGAATTTTTCAAAACGTGATTGACGTTTACGACAGTCATTGGGCGGTGATATAGTGTATTTAGATTTTCAAAATGCGTTTGACACCGTACCGAACAAAAGACTCATTGAAAAAACTAAGTCTCTTGGAAAGAGGTGTGTAGTAATAAATTGGCTAGAAGAGTGGTTGCGAGATAGGAAACAGAGGGTAGTCGTTGATGGAGCGGAGTCGTGTTGGGCTAATGTAGCGAATGGCGTTCCTCAGGGTTCTGTATTGGGCCCCATGCTTTTTATTATATATATTAACGATTTAGATGTCGGCCTAGTCAGTTATTAGTACCGACATGAATAACATACGTTGTGTCCTCGGTGGTACCGTCTGTAAAATGGTCAACACTATTAGTTATATCCTCCCCTTGCACCAGGGTAGCAGTAACGGCGCCTACGACGAGAGTTTCTCCCACAGAATTCCTCGAGCTGCCCTCGAACAATGGAATCACCAACGAGTCGTATTTCCGGTTCATCAGCATCTTCGAAACCTAAAACAGAAAACTTATTGCTTATTATTACTGGTAGACAGGTCTTTGCTTTTTTCAATGGGGCTCCATTTCGCACTCGAACGAAGGTTTGGGAACTAGGGGAAGAGAGAGGGCTATTAGTACTATTTATATTATTAGTAGAAACTGAGGCAGGAGGGGTCGTAACTGGGGTCTCAAGGGATTCTAATATTGCCGTCAGGAGCATCACGCTTTCTTCAAGTCTCACCCTGGCCTCCCTCTCACGTTCTAACTCGTTCCTCAGCACTTCCATGCTTGAGCACCACCTGCAAACTAACTGTTCATTATTACACTGGCCAACAAAATGAAACTTTTTTTTCTCATCACAAACATGATCACACATTTCTTAATGCATTTTTCGCGCTGATTCCGAATCTGGTTTTATGTTTTTTCTAGCACGTATAGTTATATAGATACACTGGTTTTGATATTTTTAAGTTTTTGATATTGCTATAAGAAAATTTATGGATGTATAGATCACACTTAGAAATGCTAAACAACAAATACATCATATACCTTATTCAATGTACTTATAAATAAAGAATATATACATTATTTTATTAAAAGCGCTGTGAGTGTGATTTCCTTTTGTAAATTTGGCCTGGATTGTCACGATACAGCATCCAACAATGGTCCGCCATCATGCTTTCATTCCAATATCCTTGGTAGCGCTTCTCCATCATCTGAATATCTTCATGGAAGCACTCTCCTTGCTCGTCACTCAGTGCACCAAGGTTTTCAGGAAAGAAATCTAAGTGGGAATGCAGGAAGTGAATTTTTAACGACATTCGACACTCCATTTCTTTGAAGGCATCAAGGAGGTTCTTGACTCCATCCTTATACGCAGGTGACTTGTTGCTTCCAAGAAAGTTTTCACATATCCATTTGAACGCCAGCCAAGCCTTCAATTCCAGCGAACTTAGGACTTTTTCAAATTCAGTGTCATTCAAAACCTCCCTTATTTGTGGCCCAACAAAAATTCCTTCCTTCAATTTTGCTGCCGTAACCTTCGGAAATTTCCTTGAAAGGTATTGGAACCCTTCAGAATTGACTTTACCCATTGCTTTAACAAAATTCTTCATTAAACCAAGTTTAATGTGAAGAGGTGGCAGATAGATCTTTTGGGGATCCACTAAAAGGACAGACTGGACATTGCTTATCCCTGGGACATATGTATACCTAAGTGGCCAGTCACTTTTGGTGTAATGTTCTATAGTGGCGCGACTGTCCCACAGGCAAAGGAAACAACAAAATTTTGTGAATCCTGACTGCATACCCATAAGCATTCCTATAACTTTTAGATCTCCACAAACATTCCATTGATGACTGTCGTATTTGATTGCCTTAAGTAGTATATCCATATTGTCATATGTCTCTTTTAGATGGACGGAATGGGCAATGGGGATGGATGGCATTATATTACCATTATGCAAAAGAACTGCTTTCAGGCTTCTCTGCGACGAATCAATAAAGAGGCGCCACTCAGATGCCACATACGTCTGATACGTCTGAGATATGGCTGTAAATAGTCCATTGATGTCATGGCAATAACAGAGAGGACCGTCTACTGAAAAGAATGCTGTTAATTCAAAATTCCGCTTTCGGTAGTAACTAATACGAACATTGTTCTCAAGTAAATTGTTCTCCTTTAGTCTTGAGGCGAGAAGCTCTGATTTCTCTTTAGACAGCGATAAGTCTCTAACAAGATCATTCAACTGTCCTTGGGTTAACTTTTTAGGCTCTAAATATGTACCTTCAAAAGTGTACTCTGGTTCTGTAGATGGTCCGGAAACGCCAGTTGCACCTTCATCACTTTCCATGTCATCTATGATAGAATCTAGCCTATCACTTGGGGGAATTGGAATGGGCAATGTTTCATCATGTTTTACTGGTCTACGTGCTGAATCCAAGTTTGGATATACAGTACAATCTGGTGTTTGTTCTTGGCAGAAAACCCCATTAAGTTCACACTACAAAAATAACAGTCTTCATGATGATCTCTCGGCTCCCTCCATATCATGGGTATGGCAAATGGCATTGAAGCTTTCTTTTTGTTAAGCCAATCACGTAATCCATTTGAACGCCAGAACAGATTTGATGTGGCGCCCATGGTTTATCTTGGTCACCTAGATGGCAACCAAAGTATAGCTTGTATATTTCTTAATGTCGGTTGTAATACTTCGTCGCTGTGTTTAGTTGTCCAACTGGCCGCATACGAAACAGAACTTGTCGGGGTCATTCTTACATTGTCGAGGCATGTTGACTGACTCTGAGCAAACTATAAATTAAAAAAAAATGTTACACCAACTTGACACAACAAGTTCTTGGACTGGACTGATCTTTTGACACACAAAGCACGGCGTGTTGCCTGAATCACAATGCTGCTAGACGTAAAAGCTCACACCTGAAATACATAAGATGTATAATTAAGATAATTGAAATAAATAAGATGAATAAACTAAAAAAACACAATAAAATAAACACAATCAAATGTTGAAATATTAGTATTTTGCCTATTTAAAATGGTTAAATCTGTGTAGTTATATATATGCCTTCATCTTGAAAACTATACGTGCTAGAAAAAAATCTGAATGCAAGTTTTGGAATCAGCGTGCAAAATGCTATCCAGCCACCACAAATTTTACTCTGATGAAAAATCTTTGTTGACCAGTGTTATTAGCCATTTTAAACGCGTAAGCAGCAAATTTCCCTTCACAGCGACTGCAAGTACTTGACGGGGGTGCCATGCTTTTAATTAGTTGAACAACAAAAAACAAAAACAAAAAAAAACGAGCGTTTGGAAATTAATAAATTACAACGTAGGTCTACGCGTTCTTGAAACGCAGAAACACAGGTTCTTGTAACACAAATTTATACTAAATTAATATAGAATTAAGCTACCGACAAAAGATCTGTAAAAGAAGAGTATCTATAACACTTATGTGTTCGCGATTCGACCCGATTTTTCCTTTTTTTCACACGGTTTCTGACGACACACTACCTGACCTCTCGAAGCACGGAAAAATGAACCTTATGACTGCACGTTTTCTGATTGATTTTAAAAACACAAACAAGGCAAACCACGTGCAGTAGCCTTGGTTTGATCAAATAATATAGTACTGAATAACGTCATAAATGAAATATATTCGTTTAATGAATGATTAGTAGCACGAAGTAATTTAGTTAAGAATGCACGGAACACTTTTTTTTTAAAACACTTCAACGAAAACCACTTATTCAATTGATAACACTTGACACTCGATAAAACACGTCTGTTCACAAGGAAAGACTGATCACATATATATATATATATATATATATATATGTGTGTGTGTGTTTGTGTATATATATACATATATATATATGTGTGTGTGTGTTTGTGTGTGTATATATATATATATGTGTGTGTATATATATATATATATATGTGTTGTGTTTGTATATATATATATATATGTGTTGTATATATATATATTATATATATGTGTGTGTGTGTGTATTATATATATATATATATATATATGTTGTGTGTGTGTGTGTATATATTATTATATATAATA